>CATKHK010000089.1:0-174347 GCA_949751835.1 Blepharisma japonicum | reverse complement strand
TTATAGAAAATGTGCCTAATGGGGCTTGCAATGCTTGCAAAAGAGTTTTTTGCTTAAAATGCAAAGGTGATGTGCATCCTGGTGTCGAATGCGAAAACCATGAAAAAGATAATGAGCTTCAAGATGTACTTGGCAGCATGGAATGGAAACAGTGCCCATGCTGTGGTGTCCCTGTTGAAAGAATTGATGGCTGCAACTTTATTCCTTGTGAATCTCCAATGTGCCAAGGCCGATTTCCGTTTTGTTATCAGTGTGGTAAAATTTTATGTGAAGATTTGCATTGGAATCACTATAAGACTGAGGGTCCTTTTGGCAATACCTGCAATACTCTTGAGGGTATTCCTGACCCTTATGTTCCATACAATCATTGGCCACATTATAATGATGCAAGACATAAACATCTAATTAAAAGACCAGGTGTAGAAGGTGACGTTGATATTGAACCTTTCAATCCCGACTGGTTCAGAGAAGAAGGTGATGAGGATATCGCCCAAGTTCCACAGCAGGATAATATCGACGATATTGGTTTTGGAGGTGAATTAGAATAAACCTGCTGATGTTTTAAATATTTAATTAACCCTATAAAGCGTTTAACCTCGACTTTTATTAAATTAATTAGGCTAGAAAATTAATTATTGATAGGATGAGCTCAATACATTAATATTTGATTAGATAATAATTGCCCAAATAATTTTTTTTTCTAATTAATGGATTTTACATAGTCTCTTGTTGCTATAAGCTGAATACTAACCCTTAAAAAAATTAATCCTGCTATTTGCTTATAAAATGGAGGTCACAGATAATTCAAGTCAGGAACCCTGTAGCTGAGCTCGATGAAGATGAAATAGCACGAATCATCTGGCGTCTGATCAAAGAAAAACTTATTCTTTCTTTCGTTGACCTACCAATTTTATATTTTGACTTAGGTATGGAAAACAGAGATGTGACAGATGATAATGTGGCATTAGAATCTGCAAGAGAAATTCTTCGATGCAAAGTTGGCGTCAAATGTGCAACGATAAACCCTGACGAACAAAGAGCTGAAGAGTTCAAGTTGAAAAAGATGTGGAAGTCACTATATGAAATTATAAGTTCAGGAATATGTGAGAGTATCCTTGATTTAGCTTCAACTAAAACTGATGAAAAATTTTTGTTGGAACCTCTCTGGCTATTCTCAAATATTTTGTCAGGAGTTCTAGAGAAGCATCCTATTTAGAGCAGATAAATGTGATACTTTTTCTATTTTCAGCTTTAGGTAAAAATAATAATGATATTAAAGAGCCAGTTATTATGGCTTTTGGCAATATAGTAGCAGGTGATAGCGATTGAAGAGATTTAATAATCAACGATGAGAATTTCAGCTGTATTATTGATTTGTGTAATAATGCAAATTTTAGTATAGCAAAAACGTTCAAAAAGAAGCATTAAGCATGATAAAGACATCAGTAACTGTTTGTGACGTAAATCAAATAATGAGGTTAACACAAATAGGGATAGTCAAAGAATTTATTAATAGTCTAGGAAAAGTGCCATACATTATAAATGACGAAGAGAATGATAGAATAATTGAAAGCATTGACGATTCAATAGAGGATGTTAATGCTATAGTAAATATGCAACGAATTTAAGAGAAGTTTTACAGAATAATAGAAATAGTCTCTAAAATATTTAATTTAAAGAAAATTTAATTCTGATTATTGAGCAAATAAGCCGCGTTGCAAAGTTTTAATTATTAAAGTATGGGCATAAATAAAGCAATATAAATTTTAGTAGTCATATTCACTTAAACTAAATTCATAGAGAATGAATTTTGAGCAAAGTTTATTGATGAAGCTCCATTTCTTTGGAAAAGTAATAGTAGAATCATATTATTAAGCTATTAATTGGTATATTCATTATTGGCTCCAAAAGTTATGCTCCCTACCATTGTTTATTTGATATATCTGGATAGCAATTAAGAATTCTAATATATTATTATTACATGAGAAACGAAGCCAAATTTAAAAAAATTAATCAGAGTTTAATTTTATAGGAAATATTTTCAATTTAACTGCTATTTTTTGTAATAATAGCTCATAATAATCAGTTATATCTACTTATTGTTTCAAATAAGAAAATTGATTACTAGCGTTTGGATAAAGATAGCGGCCCGGCCATTTATATCGTTTTAATTCCCTGAATTTTATAAAAATGTTCCTAAATGATTTATTTTATGTTTAATTATAAGGTTTTACCTATATTTAATTATTTTGTTCAATACTTCTATCATCCAACAGTAATTCTTTCAAATTTGTCACATACTCGCAGTCTTCACCACAACTTATTACGAGATCAATATTTTTAATCAACTTATCTTTTTCTTTAGCATTTACAATATCAGGAGCTTTTTTTACATAAGAATACAATGCTTCAAAAACAATACTTCTGCATTCATTAAATTTAATACAGTTAATCAATTCTTTCACCATTCCTAATTCTGCGAGCTTTATTATTTGATTTAAATCACAGTGTGTTGCTGAATTCGCTATCACTCATATAGCTTCTTTTTTGACATCTTCTCTGTCTGTTTTTATAATTGATAATAACTTTTCATATATTTTATTTTCTAAAAATTTATCAACTACTTCGCAGCTTTCAGTTGAAATATTTGCTAGAACCCAGCAAACTTCTCTTCTTATAGTTCTTTTTTTATTGCATAGTAAACTATCAATTTTTCCTAAAAATCCAAGCCTAAATAGCACGCTGAAAGAATTTTCCATTTGTGTGGTAATATTTCCAATAGTTTTTAGTGAAGGTGTCAATAAATCCACTTTTCGGTTTGATAATTGTCTAATTATTTTTTCTAAAAATGGTTGTTCTTGCAATATTTCTAGATTTGAATCTAACTCTGTTATATAAAAACATCCCCAAATGGCATCTACGAGAATCTCATGCTCTTTCACTTCGATAATTACTCTTTTTAAAAACTGTGCAAAAGGTAAAACTTTTTCTGCAGTCGGTTTTGGGCTTCCTCTTAGAAAATTTGATACAGCCCAAGAACAAGTTTTTATCATGCATGAATTAGAAAAATTCGCATTATTGCATAAATCAATAATACAGTGGAAGTTCTCATTTGAAATGATGAGATCTCTTCAGTCAGTATTATCTCCTGCAATATTGCCAAAAGCCCATATTACTTGCTCTTTAATATCATCATTATTTTTGTCAAAAAGACTAAATAAAAATGGTATTACATCTAAATTCACTAAATAAGAAGCTTGCTTACGACTTCCCGATAAAATATTTGAAAATACTCATGCAGCTTCAAGTAAAAATTTATCGTCAGATTTAGTTGAAGCCAAATCAAGGATGTGTTTACATATCCCTGAATTTATGATATCCTTAATAGGTGGATTATCTTCTTTAGAAAGCTCTTTTCTAATGGATTGTAGACCTTCTAATTGGAGGATTGAATCATCAGAATTTATTTTGTTGACTGCTTCTAGAATAGATGATTCCTCTATTAAATCAGTGTGTTCGCTTGTAAGGGTCATTTGGGAAAGAGAAGAAGAAATTTCGTTGCTAGAAGTACTGGAAGGATTCATAAGATTAAAAGGGGGAGATTGGTTGCTTGATTCTCCGAAATAAAATAGCGATCCAGTTGGATTCTGTGTAAATCCGAATTTTGGTTCCATTTATAAAAAGTTTATAGCAAACACACTCTAGCTTTTTAAAATAAAGATATTAATTTTCAATAAAAATGATCCATATCAAAAATGTTAAATAACTAGCCACATTTAATTTAGATGTCATCTTTGCAGCCTTGCGATATCCAAAGTCAAATTATTGCATTCAATTCGTCTGGCCTAATCCTTCAGCTTGAGGCATTATCTAAAAGTCGATTCCTAACTTTAACTTTAACTAGAATTATAGCTAAGCTCTCGATAAGGATCCGAAGATCCTTTATTCTCAATAACATTTCGCTTGCCTTCTCGCTCTTGCTAGTAATCGATCACGATCTTCAAAGTGTTGCTCCTGTCGGCATAGGCCTGCATATGCCCAAAGCTGTAAGAAGGTTGTGGGTACACACAGGGTGTCGACAAAGCTGCAAATATCGAAAATTTAAATCTATCTTGCAAATCCTCAAAATCATCTTTTTGATGGAATAATATGTCTTTAGCAGCACAAAAAGATGATATATTCGTCTATGAAGCTATTTGAATATTTACCAATATTTTGTCAGGCAGTTCTGAGCAATGCCTATACCCCACTAATCTTGGTATCATTGATTTTTTATTTATTTTATTTGAAAGAAATAATCAAGAACTAAAAGAATTAATTATTATGTGCATAGGAAACATTGCAGGAGAGATTCAAAACTTAGAGATGAGATTTTAGCTAATCAAGCGTTTGGAAATTTTTGTTTGTATATAAATGAAATAGATTTAAATAAAATAAAGAACTTGGGGACTGTTGTCTGGGCGATCACTAATTTCATAAGAGAAGAGCCTTATCCATCAAAAAATTCAATAAAAAATCTTATTCCTTTCTTATACAGAATTATTCTAACTTCTGATGACATTAAAAGTGTAAATGACACTATCTTGGCATGCAATTATTATGCAGAAATTGACAATGATATAAATATTTTTGAGTACTCATTTTTAGAAAAAATTATATTTTTTTTATTATCTATATATGATGAATGCATTGCATCTTCATTAATTTTGATAGCAATAATATCAACAAATAATATTGGTGGTCGGAAATTTATTTATGTCTTTTGCCTTGATTTTACAAATATTTATTAATGCGTAAGAATAATTAATATATTGGCAGGACAAAGAAAATTTTCCACCCCATTATCATTTTTATAGCACTCTATTCCAGCTTGATTTTTCAGTAAAGTAACTAAACTTATAACTCATCAAAAAATATATAAGAAAATCAGTTATTGAAGTACTGAAAAATTTATGCTCTGAAAATGATGGAACTATTGACAGATTTTTGAGTTAAAAATTTTTCAAAAAATCCTAAAAATATTAAAGGAAGATGAATGAGATGTTAAGATGAGGCAACTGGTGTTATTCTCAATACATCTTAAACAAGTCGTGATTATCAGATTAATAAATTAGAAAAAATTGGGATAATTAAAAAAATCGTAAATATACTGGAAAATGAAAAAAAGAAAAGAAAAGAAATTATAGAGATTTTAAAGCTTTCCTATGAGAAGAATAATGAATTTTTATATGACTCAGCTAAACATCATTTAATCTATCCCTTATGAGCTTAAAAATCAAAGAGAGACAAAGCTTGGAAATTGTCTCTTGTGGATAAAAAATAATTTTATCAGCAATATATATTAATATTTTTATAGAATAATATATTCTAATTATATTCTAAATTTAGTATAAAGGTTAAATTATTTATTAATATCAACTGTAAAATTGATTAATCTTTTAAAAGTAAGCAAGAAATCTTGCCTGCTCATGAAGAGATTAGTAAAAATTCTTGATGCTATAATAGAAGAACCTTATGATCCAGCTGAAAATTCAATGGCTTATCTAAGGACGCTTTTGAGCTAAGAAATTTAATTGATGACACTTGAATATTCATGAACCTATCTTTATTTTCATTAATTTTATAATTTTCTCTCATAAGATTAAAATGGATAACACAAATGAAATCCAAAAAAGCACCAAACTTATCACAATCAAAAAAAGATTCAAATCTAAGCTTGCATCATTATCCCCAGACTTATCAAAAAAACTCCCACGAATTCCAAGCTTATCTAAGCTAAGTGACTCAGAAACCTCTAAAACTTCTTTAACTTCTCGTCCAAAACAAGAAAACGAAAAAGTTTTAAATAAAATAAAAAGCAAAATTGCCAATAGTTTATCTAAATTTTCTGCAAATTTATGCTACTGTGGCTCTTCTGATATATCCGAACAAGATATAAGCAAAATTTCAAAAATCCATGACTCCAATCAAAGGGTCCATTGTGAGTCCTGCCCTTTGTCTAGAGACGTTTCCCATACAAAAGATCGGCCTGAAAAACTCAAAAATCTATTTAATAGAAGCCAAAACGAGCTTAAAGAAGTTTTAGGGCTTAAAGAGCCAGACATTTTAATGCTCCCTTTACCAACTGAGCTTGACAAGCTGCAAAATATTGTAAATAAAGACAATGACAGTGCTAAAACTAGCATGAAAGTGATTAAAATAACCGAAAGTCCTATAAAAAATGAAGTTTACAATATGGATGATTTTTATCATGAAAAATTTATGAAAGATTTAGATTTAGTAAAACGCAAATCAAATAAATATATTGAGACAAAAATCTCAAATCTAGCCAAAGAAGGCGGACTTTTATTTAAAACCCAATCTGGGTTAATACAAGCAAGACTGACACAAATCTCTGAAGAAAAACCGCCGAATTATGTGGGAAGTCGTTCAAAAAGTATAGGAAATCCTTCAAAGGTAGAAAAAAATATTAATTTAAATACAGAAAGAGGAGCTCCTTCTGGACGTCGAGAAGTTGAGCTTTTAAGTAACTGGCTCGATTATATGCTAGATAAATATGTGTATCATACAGAATTCGCTACAATAGAAAATAAAACTGAAGCTCTTCAACTGATTTATACAGCCTGCTTTAAAGAAATTATCCGACAAGTTTCTGTTCATTGTATAGAAAGAGGCCAATTATTAAACAGAATTTGGAACTCAAATTTTGAATTAAACTCAAAAAATAAAAATAAATTTTCCGAAGAAATTGAAGACCTAAAGCAAAGATTTAAAGAACTTGTATCGAAAAATCAAAAAAGTTATGAAGAAAAGCTTAATGTGGTTACAAAAAAATACTCAGATATTAATGGAGAATTAAGAAAATCAAGCAAAGTCATTAGTGAGCAGTCACAAGAAATAGAAAGCTTAAGAAACGAATTAAGTGAAGAAAAAGCTAAAGCAAGAGAAATTAAGACGGCATTGCAGATTTTAACAAAGCAACAAAATGTAAGCATTATTCAATGGAAAAGTAGGGATGAAAAAGGAAATTTAATAAATCCGATTAGCTATAGGACAGTTTCAACCTGTACAATGGAAGATGAAAAAATTCTCAAGCCTATTGATGAAGAGCCTCCCGAATTTACAAGGCGAACGTCTTATAAAAGAGAATTTTCGCTGCCTCCAATATTTATGTCAAAACATAGAGAAAGATCTACTTTTACAGGAGATGATAAATTATATGACAATTTAGTGATTTCTAAAGAAAAATTCGACTATTTAAATACTCGAGCAATTTTATTAGAAAATTTCGAAGAATTTACTGTAAGTCCAGCTTTTAAATATGAGCAAGTCAATTGGATGTCAACTTTAATAAAAGGTTTCAGAAAATTCATAACAAATTATTTATCAAATATGGAGAATAATAAAAAAGAATTATTGACTCTACCACTGCTCAATGAAAATGAAGAAGAGCACGAAGTCACTCTTGTGATCTGTAAAAGTGCAACTTCACAAGAAAGTAATGATGGAAATTTTGAAAAAATTCTTGAAAATAATGAACAGGAGGTAAAAGTTGAAATGGTTGAAATTGAGACACAGACTGAATTTGATAGAAAAAAAGAAATTAATACTTATATAGATGTTATTGAAATTGATAGGGAAAAGTTGAATTTTGCTGGACAACAGCTTGCAAAATATGAAAAAAAAATAGAAAGCTTGAGTTTGTCAAAAATATTTGTAAAAATTATTGGAGATTTAATTAATGCAGTTTCGAATGTAGTCGGGAGACAGTCTAAAATGATGAAACAAACACAAGAATTTTTTAAAAAATTACCAAATGAAGTGGAAGAAATAGAAAATAAAAATGAAGAGATAAAAATAGCTGAAGAAAAGTATCAAGAAAATAAAGAAGAGCTGACAAAATCAGATTCAGAGCAGCAAAAAAGCAGTGAAAAGGTTGAATATAGAGAAGAATATAAGATTAACTTATCTCAAACTCTTGAAAATAGCACAAATTCTCTAAATTTAACTCAGAAAGTGAGCTTTACAGATGACTCAAATTTTTTGAATCTACTTAGAAAAATTAAAAAACTGAAAACTCTCATAAATTTATACTTTTCCAACCCAAACAATTTAAATGGCGATACCTCTGAAGAAATTCTCAAAAAAGAAGCTAATAAGCTAAGAATTTCTATCGAAAATCTATTTGACAAAGAAATAAATAAATCTCATTACCCTGTATCAATATGCACCCAAACTGATTTTTATGAAGATAATTCCCAATTTAAAGAAGATAACAAATCTGTAATCCTCAGTCCTGAAGAAGAAAAAATTTCTAACTCTAAAATAGAAGAGAGAATTAAGCTTAGCTCACGGCAATGACACAAAAGAATTGCTGTAAAGCCAAGGCAATTTACAAATAAAAAACAAATCTCAAAAAAGCAGCATCCCTCTTCAAAAATCCTATTATCAGCTGTCCAAAAGGCTGAAAGAAAACCCAATTTAAAGCCAACTTTGTCAAAGAAAACTTTAATGAAATTAATATATTCTATGTACACAGCAAGAACTTCGCTAATTGATGAGTATCCATCAATTAAAAAAATTGATTTATGCGAAATGATTTATGACGAATTATTACAAAAATATGGATTAAAGAGTGTAGCTGAAGACAAGTTTAAAGAAGTCATATTATCAGCGATATGCTATTCTGAGTCTTCTAATAGAGTAAGGAATTTTTTGAAATTTTTGGGGGTGTATGGATACTATAAAATAGATGATTTAGATTTTTATTTAAAGACTGTGGAATTTATCAACACAACTAATGCTGGCACTTTTGCTCCTACTGATGATGGTGCTAGTGACTTGTATATACCCTATTCAAAAGCACTAGCGAGCACAAAGTCACTTTTTGAGGAAAAATTGTTGAAAGAAGAATGAGAAAATTTAAAAAATGAGATTGATACCATAAAAGAGCCTTCTGACTCATCGAAAAAAGGTGCTTTGAATGTTGATTCTGACAAAATATGCATAGACAGCTTGCTAGAAGTTTTGATAAGCCACTATCAAAATCTAAAAAATAAATCCCATGAATTTTACTAAGTATAAAAGTATATATTATTATCACTTTCTGTATATAAAAATCCAAAATTCACTAGCTCTTCTAAGACTTCATCTAATTTTCTCACTTTGTTTTTCACAATATTCGCAATTTCATCTCTATGAATTCCTAATTGATTTGCACTTTTCTTTATGACATTCAGTACTTCAGCCTGCTCAAGGCTTAAATGCTCCATATCTGAGTCATTAATTTTAGGAGCAATTTTAGGGGTTTCACGTGGAATTTCTATTAAACTTTCTAAAGGGCAATGCAGAACTTTATTCCTAACAAGATAGCTTCAAAGGACCTTTGTCCTATGGTAATGGACATATTCGTAAATTTTTACGTTTTCTAGAGCTTGAACTATACATTTTGGCCCATCTTCAAAATTCGCAATATTTCCTATGACATGGGCGTATCCTCCATCAGCATGATGGTAGCCTTTAATAGCTCGCGGCTGGGTATTTTCATCTTTCCTATAAATAATTCCATAAAACTCTGCAAATTCGTCTTGAAAAGTCAGAAAAATCGCTTTGTTGGTTTCTCGATAAGCTGTGACACGGCTGACAAAGTCAATTCATTCAATAGGCTCGGAATCTAGGGTAAATGGTTCACCTTTTTGAGTAACTTCGTGAACAAGTTTTAAATTGACTGGAATAAACGATAAAGCTTTGGTTTGAGACTGTGAAGATGCCATCAGAATTTTTGTATATAAAATAATGAAGTTCCCCTATTTTACTTTTGATTATTCACACAATTATGATTAAAAATTAAGTTTCTCCGGTATTTCTTTTAGGTCCACGATAATTTGGCAAAGATTCTGATCTTATTTGATCAGAAATAGACCTTATATGTAGAAGTTCATGGTCTCTTCTATCGGTACTTATATCTCTGCTTTTTTCATTTGCTAGTTTCTGAACAGCTCTAATTTTATAATTTTTTCTCATCATTTCTAATAAATTTGTAGCTGACTTTCGTAAAAAGCCAGTTTCTCGGGGATTTGCTGTGGAATTTTTCGCTTCAGGAAATTTAATATCGTATTCAGTCCTGTGCATATTAGCTTTTCTTTCAACGGTGCTTATTTTTTCGTCCCCTTTTACCTTTTTATATTTTTCTTTCATTACTTCTAACTCTTTACTTTTATCTTCTAGCATCGATTTTAATTTCACAAATTCTTCAAATCTTAAAGCAGATTTATCATTTCTTAGCACTCTTTTGTTGTCGAAAGTCTTAAATACAGTTTTATCCATATCTCTTCCGTTTTCTTGCTTATGGTTTTCTACTAAATTCGAAATTTCTTCTTTAAATCTCTTTTCTATTAATTTAATTTTTTCTTCTAACCCATCATGATAATTTTCTTTTGTTTTTTTCAATCTTTTTATCTCATTTTCATAATCAATTATTTTCTTCTCTTGTTTTTCTATAATAATCGAATAAGCAATTATCGCTTTTTCTAATTCTTCAACTTTACTTTGGCAAGTATCTATATGAATTTTCAGTTGATGCTCAATTCCATAGTGGATTCTTGCTTCTGCTTCTAATTTTTGTAGCAAAATTTCTAATTGTTCGCACTGGATTTCCAAGCCACCTTTGTCGGTTTTCTTAAATTTTCGCTTGAACTGAAGTAAATCATTGACGAGATCTTTGAAGTTTTGAAAAACCTCATATGGGCTAAGCTCTTCAAGGGTCCTTTCTTCTTCAATGGTAACTTCTTCTTCGTCGATCTGACAGTTCTCACGGAAGCAATCTTTAAAAAAATCATGCAGCTGTTTACTTGATGAGAAACTACTATCCATTTAATAGTTATACAGAAAAATAATTTATTTTAGAAAAGCTGAAAAAATTGGGTTTACAAGAATGATTCATTAGGGACTATTTAATAAGTAATTTAATTAAAATTAAATAATTCCTGCTAATATTTACCTTTGTTTTTTTTTATTAATTAGCGTTTATTCATTTATTCTAGTTATGAAAATTTATGGATAAAAATATTTTGGATTGATCTAGTTTAATTGGCTAACTAAGCCCATAGTTGTTTATGATATATATACCCTGTTTATTTACATTTAAAATCATCAATTATAATAATATAAATGTCTGAATTATCAAACCTCCTAAGCTCACCTCCAAACTCAGCCCAAGAGCTTATTTTTACTTCAGAAATTCTCCCAAATCTATCTGCTCACATAAAATCTATCTACACAACTCTTCAAGATTCAGGGACCTTTATAATAACCCTATCATCCCCTCTATCAGAAGACGAAATTACAACCCATCGCCGAATCTTGATTTTTTCAGGTTTTACAAATATATCCATTTCCCCAAGCCAAATTTCAGCAAAAAAACCAGCCTCAACTGCAGCTGTCGAGCTTAAATCAGCTTGGACCTCAGCAATAGAAAATCCTGGAGAATCCATCAATGAAGACGATTTATTAAAGCAAGATGAAGAATATAAAGAACTTTCCTCAAAACAAGACTGTTTGACTAAACCAAAACCTTGCAAAAATTGCACCTGTGGCAGAGCAAAAGAGCTGCAAGAGGCTAGTAAGCCTTCAGAACTCCCAAGCTCCAGCTGTGGAAGATGCCATCTAGGAGACGCTTTTAGGTGTGCAGGATGCCCTTATAGAGGCCTGCCTGCATTTAACCCTGGAGAAGCCCCTGTTATTGAGCTTGGAAATTCAGCAACAGAAGGGGAAGCTAAAATTGTGGGTGGCAAAGTAAAAATTGATATTTAGATAATTTATGCAAAAGTCATTAGTTAGGGTCTTCTCTCAATAAGAAATTTAGTGTTTCTATAAGAGAGTCTTTATCTGTTGTAAAATCATAGAGGCTTATAGCTGATTTTAGCCTGGAATCCTGCTCATTCATCATTTTTATCAGTTTTTCTTGTTTTTCTTCATCAAAATTTTCTTGGATAAATACCAAAAATTCATTGTCTGGGGTGCTTATTAAGCTTTCTAAAGCCCTTATTAAATCATCTTTATTTTTGGAATTTTGATAATTTTCATATGCATCAAAAAGGCATGGGTCTTTATTTGAGATTAATTCTCTTAATGAAAAGAGCTGTTCTTCTGTGAAATCTGACTGAATAAGGTCTATTAAATCTCTGCCAAAGTCTTCATCATTTTTATTGCTTGAGATTAATTTTAATAAATCTTCTTCAATTGCTTCAATAGGCACCCCATTGTGGTAGCTTTGGATAATTCCAATTAATTCTTGGTTTTGGTCTTCATATAGTCTTGTCAATATTTGGCTGAAGTCTGATAAATTTTTAGAATTCGACAAAATATTAGTCAAAGTATCATACGCATCTAATGGGTCTTCTATATTTTCATCATCTTCTAACAAATGTGCCACATGCTCCAAAATTCTATTTCTTGGAGACTGCACATCTTTTAAATCTAATAGCTCAATTATCCCTATAAAAAATTTATACACATTTCCATCATTTGCGAATTTTTGGCTTATATCTTCTAGCGACCCTAATTTTTCTTGATTTTTTATCATTTTGATATGCCTTGGGGTAAAGCACTGTGCCATCAGTACATGAAAATACAAATTCACAATATTTTTCAGTTCCTCCTCTAATAAATCATTATCCTCATTTTTAATAAACTGCTCAAAAGCTACCTGCATTATTTTACTTGGAGACTGCATTAGGGCTTTTAAGGTTCCTTTTAGCTCAAAGCTCCAATTTTCTCCAATATTAAAATCCTGAATAATTTTCCACATAAAATTATAATCAATTTCTTGAGTATGTGGAGCTGTTTCTATAGGTGGCGGGTCAGGGTAAAATGAGTTGCTAGGTAGTGGTTCTTTATTATGTTTTTTCTGTTTTTTTATAGCTCTGAGTAGAGAGTCTATTAATTCTTCTTGGTCCCTATCACTTTCAAACACGTCAAATGCAGAAAATACAAATTCATTTTCATCTGCTATTAAATTGTTTAAAATGTCAATATCTTCTTTTGAGGGCAAATTTGCTTTTACTAAAGACTCTACTAGCAAGTGAAGTTCTTTTTTCCTTGGAATCGGAGAACTCGGCCTCTCCATGCCTGAGCTGAGCTTATCAGCTACTCTTTGAAGCCTTATCCCCAGCTCATCTAAAGATATCCCATGCATAAAATAGCTGCCAAGCTCCCTCATTGCATCTTTATTGTCTCTCAATATAAGTGCTTTTATTACTCCTATATCTTTTTGGTCCAAAAGTCCTCTTTGTTCTAGCTCTATTACAACTTGTATGTATTTTTGATAGCCTCGCCTCATATCATCATCTCTTGTCATAGGTCTCATATTGGCTCTAGTTGTCTGCGGTCTTTCTAAGTTTACTTGGCTTCTGTTTATTTTTAATTCTTCTTTAATTTCTTCGTCATTTTCTATATTTTTCCTATGAGATCTAGAGCTGTTAAAAATTCAATCAGAAAATCCTTCAACATTATTTTCCCTTAAATAATTTTGCAAAATTTGATGGACTGTGCGATTATTTTCTCTGATTCAGCTACGGAGGCTGGTAAACTCGTCTTCTGAAAGGTGGTATTTTAAGCGGATGCTGGACAAAATGTGGGAAAGCTGCTCTTCAGGCTGCCTGAGATTCCCAGAAGTGGGACGAGATGATTGAGACTTGTCACGGAGAATTAGGTCATAGTCGTCTGTGCGAAGGATTTCAGGCTCTCTACAGATTAAGCTGGGGATAACTAAAACTCCTTCAATGTCCTTAAAACCTATTATAATTGAATCAGGAATTGGTAGTGATGCAGATAATAAATTCATGAATTCTTCTACTGGCATATCTTTACTGACCGCTATTGAAGCATGGTACTCTCTTCCTCCTTTAGTTAGCTTCACGTTTAGAATTTTCATGAATTGATATTATTTTTAAGTGTAAATTTTAATAGGGTAATTTTATTAAATATTTCTTAACTTAATCTACTTGGATACTCAAGATACACTAATAATTATGGATATCGAATCTACCTTAGAAGACCAGCTCAAGAAAATCCTTGACAGCATCGATAAAGATTCAAGTCTTCTCTCTCTGCAGTTAATCTTAACAACTTCTCACAACATTGCCAAAATATTTTCCAGCCCTTCCACCCGCGATTTAATCCTTTTAATTCTAAATCAATTAAAGCGCTCAGTCCTAGCTTCAAATATTTATTACATGATCCAGTCCTCCTCTGCAAGTGCAGACCATCGCGCCTTAAAAGATTCTAAGGTAAAATCTTTGCATGACCTAGAAGGGAAGTTCTTATGAATTGGTTCAGGCTGTGAAAATATTTTTGGAATTTCAGAAAAGAACTTAAAAAATTGCAATTTATTTGAACTGATGAGCGGAAATAGCTTGCTTAAATTAATTAGCAAGCATGGGAGGCAGTTGATAAAGGAAAACAAAAGCAAAGTAATTTCTTACTCTTTAGCAAAAGACCAGCATACAATTTTAACCAGCAAATGTACTCCTGTTATTATAGGCAGCGATCCAAACTCATTTGAGGTCGGTATAATTCTCTTAACAAGGCACTCAAAAACTAAAAAAATCCCATCAAAATCTTCCAAAAAAGTAATAATTCTGAAAAAAGAAACTGAAAATATTATCGAAACACCTACAATTTTGCCAGAATTCAGCTTTTTATCTCCAATTTCTTCAGAATTTAAATTTCCGGAAATTGAAAAAATAAGCCCTCCACCTGTGTTTTTTACCCCCTTTCAGAGTAAAGCAACACCTTATAAGGAAACAGAAAAAGTTATAAATGAAGCCGAGCCAGAAACAATCAGCATTACGCCGTTTTTAAAGACTGCAAGCCCTGCTTTGAGGAAGAAAAATAAAAGATTGCCACAACGTAAAAGTGTAAGTGCTTTTAAGTAATTATTATGATTTCCCATGCTTGTGCTGCTTTTTAGGCTTTTTTTTGTCTTCATCTGATGAGGAGCTGGATGAGCTGGATTTTCTTTTATTTTGTGGGGAGTCTTCGTAGACTTTTTGGTTTTCCAGCTCTTTATTAGGGTTACTTGACTTAGAAAACTGGCTGTACTCAGAGTCCTGAGACTTTAGCCTCCCTTGAGGTTTTTCTTCTGGGTTTTCTTTTCTTGCCGAAAATTTAGGTAGAGGCTTAAGCTGACTTTGTGCAGCCCTTCTTAACTCTTTCATTTTCAGCATACTTATTCTGCATTCTTGGTCTTTTTCTTTAAGCTTCACCTTTAAAAGTTCCAAATTATGCTTACTTTCCCTTATATGTGCTTCTAGTTCCCTTATCCTTTTCTTCAATCTTTGTTCTTCATCTTTTTTCTTATTTTCAGTTTCCTTAATTTTCGCCTCAAGAATTTCCAAATCTCTCTCACTAGCTTCAATTTGCTTAGGCTCGTCTTCATCAACAATCCCTTTTCTCTGCTTTTCCAAACTTTTCAGCTTCCTGCATTTTTCTTCTAAATCTACACATTTCTCATGCTGCTCCTTCAACCTTTTTTCGTCTTCTTTCTGCTTATTTAGCTTTTCTCTATATTGCATTTTCAGTGTTTTTACTTCTTGCATCAAAGACTCTACCCTTTGAGGATAATCCTGGCAATTTGCAGCAGCATCTAAAGCTTTTTTTTGTTCCCGCTCGATTTTTTGCAGCGACGAGCTTTCGTCTTCAAGCTCTTTTATTCTGTTTTTCAGATATTTTGACTGATTTTCTAGATCTTTTATTTTCGCGTCGTTAAGATTGCCATCTAACTGTTTTTTCATAGCGTCGATGTCTTTTTTGTATTTTTTGATGCGAGAGTAGACAGCTTCGAGTTCTTGTTCATTTTCGTTTAATTGTTCTTCGCGGACTGGGACGCGTGCACGCTGGCGATCTTCTTTTTTCTGTTTATCAAGAGCTTCATCTAGGGCTCGAGTTAAAACTTTTAGCTCATTTCTAAGCTTCTCATTTTGAGATTTAAGCTTTTCGATAGCTCTGTATAAATGTTACAATACTGTATCAATACCAAGATTTCCGTCTTTATGCTCATAGTTATTCATCAGTTACACTAGTAATAATTATAAGAAAATTATAATAAATAATAATGAAAATTAATTTTAAATAAAAATTATATGATTATGAGAAGGATTTTTGATAAAAGTTAAGATCAGAAGCATAAGCCAAAGAAAATTTTTATATGCTAATTCTTATTAAATAGAGATTTATTAAATTTAATATAATTGATTAATATGGAACCTGAAGAAATCACCCTTGAAGCTGCTAGAATCACACCAGAAGTTTCTCCTTTAGGTGGAGAAGTCCAAATTGATTTATCATGAAGAAACCCACGCGATATTATAGGCGCATCTTGGAAAATATTTTATATTGTTGATACAGTCAGAAGAAGGCAAACTATTGATATGTTGATGATTCCTAATTGCAATTATTTAGCAGGGAATAACACATTAAGTGTGACTCTACCAGGAATTAATGTAGAAGCACTCAATTTGTCAAAATCTCAGGTAATGACGACAGGGTTGCTAGTGTTTGCACTGCGCCAAGGAGAAGAAGAAGCTTTGGCGATTAATATGGTTGTCCAGGTTACAATAAGAGGTGAAGAGCTACAGAAAACAATATTTAGCCCAGTAGAAGAATAATTAAAAAAATTCATTATAGTTATATTTTTGATAATTTTACTTTAAGTTTTTTTATAAAAATATTCAATTTTATAAGTTTAATACACAAATTATGGATGATCTTTTTCTTCTTTTTTCTCTTCTTCTGGAGTCTCACTAGAAACTCCTTTTATTTTGATAAAGTCTGATATTGAGGTTTTTGTGAAATTATTTCTTGTGGTGATATAGTTTGAGGATAGCTATAACTATCAGTTTGTGGGCTCATATATTGAACTTCAGGATCACTTCTGCAGTCTAAATGCATTCTGCTTCTTTAATACAATGCGTTTCTCTAGATACATTATCTGCTTGCCTATTAGTCAAAATAATGTTAAAATATATTAAATAAAGCATTTAAGATGTCTAGCACTATGCATCTACTTAAGGATCAGATTCAAATTAGTGGCATCACAGATGTTTTTGTTATCCCTTCATTAAACCATCCTAAATAAACTATTTGCCAATCTATTATACATTTCTCATGCAATACTTTGACGTCAGATGCTAGCATAAAAGCGTTAAAGCACTTATTTAGATATGAAATTAAAATTTTTTTATGGTTTAAATAAAAATAGATATTGTTTATAGAGATGATTTCAATTTTACAGCAAGGAAAAATCTATATCTTTAATTTCTATTACTAAATCATTAAGTTTATATAATATGGTAAGAAACAAGAAAATATTGTTTGGAAAATATTTATTGGGAAAAATGGATTTTGCTTGTCTTAAAAAGCAATGCATCGAAATTGCTATTATTAAGTTTCTTCCCTCTGATTAAGAGACTATATTATTATCATCTATTGTTGTATAATCTCTTAATGGTTCTGGGATGTGAAAGTGTTGGGATTTTGCACGTTAAATTCCTTTTTGGCCTGTCAAAATTATTAATAAATTAATGCAAAGAAATAAATTTTAAAAATAATTTTTTTATTTAATAGTCAGAGCATCTTACTTACATAGACTAGTTAAGTTTTTTTTATAAAAATATTAAATTTTATAAGTTTTAATAGAAATTATGAACTTTTTTCTTCCTCTGGATATGCATTTATTTGGGGTTGCAAAGATTGATATTGAGACTGCTGCGAAATTATTTCTTGTGGAGGCACACTCTGAGGACAGCTATAGTTATTAGTTTGCGAGTCCATATATTGAGCTTCAGGATCAGCTTCCACAGTCCCAAATGTATTCTGAGCATATATTTGATCAATGGGTACTAATTCAGGTATTATTGGAATACGTTCAATGCTTCTCATATATTCTGTAACCTGTTTAGGTAGTTCTGCCAACACTTCTTGTGCTAACAGATAAGGATTTCCCTCAAATTTCCTAAATGGCACAAACTGAACAATATCTCTTACAGCTTGACGATCGTTTCAATCTATTAATAAAGCACCATCAGCATCTAATTTTTCAATGGTACTGAAGTCTCCATTTCCTAGGCCTACTATAATAATGCTTAATGGTAAGCTACTTGCTTCTACAATTCAATGAATAGTATCGTATATATCGTCTATATGCCCATCAGTCAAAATCAATAAAACATGATAAATTTCAGTCTTAGGGGCTGAATTTACTATATCTATAACATTTTTTAGAATATCCCTGAAATTTGATGGCCCACTTAATAAAACCTGAGATAGAGCATGATGGTAAATTTCAATAATCCCAGAAATTCCAGGAACAGATGGATTTACTTGGTTCTCGTTTAGTGGAAATCAACGATCGATCATTCCATACTTTTTAGGTGGTATACCGCCAAATCCAAAAACTTGATACATTTTATTAGGATCATAATTATCTAAAATTCCTCCAACAGCCCATATAGCTTTTTCATATTCATTCTGGGCATTTGGATTTAAATAATGCAAAGATTCAGGATCTGTGTATTTACCATTGCTTTCTGTAAAGTCTATAGCGACAATAAGCGAAAACTGAGTCCCTCCTCTTAAATAGTCAATAAAGCTGTACACTGTCTTGACTGAAACTTTCTGGACTTCTAAGACGCCGGAATTTTTGTATTTTTTTACTTCGTTTTTCTGGGTTGATTAAATCTAAAGTTTTGCTTTGATTTAAGAGTTCTCGCAGAGTGGTTTCAGCGCTTCCTATGAATTCGCCTGAGGAGTTTCTATCTCAGTCCCAGCATTCGATTTTTAATGGTTTTAATTCATCGCAATTGCAAAGCTGTTGGGCTGAGATCTCAATAGGCTTTCATATAGGATTCAGTGTATTTTTTATTTTCTCAGTTTTATGCACTTTCAGCCAGGACCCATCATCTCCCAATCTGTAAAAAATCAAATAAGGGTCGCTTTTTCCAAAAAAATCCTTCTTATCTACATGATATGCACATAATTGCATCCAAATGAGATCTCTAGATTCTCTTTTCTCTTCTGCTCTAATAATAAGTTTTCCTGCTTGGTGGCCTTTAGCTGTTTTAATATTTTCGATTGTTGTACCTTTTCCTACAATATATCCGAGTGTTGTATCAAATGCTCCTATTATGCCTGATTGATCGCTATCATTATAATCGTAAACAGTAAAGCGAATTCCTTGGTGAAGTTCGAAATAGTAATCAATAGTTGCTGTTGTTTGTCAGTCTGGATTGAGATTATTATTGATTACTTCTGTTCTGTATCCTTCAAGGTAAGTGTTTGAAGCAGGATCAAATATTGAAATAACACAGTAAGGATCAGATTTACTAAATGTCCCAATATTTTTAAGGTTTCTCCCACTCATGAATAGTTCTACTCTAGTTTTAAGTGTCTGAGTATCCATTTACGAAAGAGATAGGAAAAAAATTATTTTGTAACGAAAAAATTAAGACTTACAATGTGTCTGGTCAAGTGTGAAACATCCACCATCACTCTCACCCCACGCTTCCTTCAATGCCAAACTACTATTCTTAATTGTAAAAATTATAAGAGCTCTTTCAGTATTTATGCTTTTAGCTTTAACATTATATATATGCTACTTTTAATAAATTTTTACACCTAAAAATTTAAAAAATTTTACCGTCATTTTGTAGGTAAAAATCACATATAAAACCTTCAGCAAAGTTTTTTAATGTTTCATTTTGTCAGCTGCTATATTTGACGGTTTTACATCAGATTAAGCAAACTAAATAGCTGTAAAGGTGACAGCATTAGATAATATTGACTAACAGCACTTTTAATTTGCATATATACTATGATTAATCTCACATTATCATACTCAGAAAAACCTTTAATTTAGCTTATCATGATGTGATTTCGATATCTGTGCTTTAGTGATAGTAGAAATTATTTATTGATCACATCATCTTAGGTAGATAAATCTATTCTTTGATATTAAATATTTAAGTCTAATTATAGTTCGAAAATACAAATCATTATCTATAAAATTTAATAATAGAAATTACGGACTTTCTTCTTCTGGAGGTGCAAAAGGAGCTGCATTTATTTGGGGACTTAAAGTTAGATATTGAGCTTGCTGAAAAATAATTCCTTGTGGAGGCATATTTTGATACGACCTTGCTGTGAAGTTATTCCTTGTGGAGGCATAGTTTGAGGATAGCTAAATCTATCAGTTTGCTGGCTCATATATCAGTTTCAGGGTTAGCTTCTACAGGTCTAAATGTATTCTGAGCTTTTAATTGGTCCATAGGTACTAATTCAGGCATTATTGGGGTATGTCCAATGCTTTGCATATATCTGTAATCTGTTTAGGTATAGCTCATTCACTGGTAAAGATGGTTACCATTTAAAACGCAACCGTTTTAATTGGCTTCATATCTTGCACATCTTAGACCAGATCTCTTGCTATTTAAAGAAATAGCTTAAGTTTTTTTTATAAAAATAGGCTAAATTTATAAGATTTAATAACAAAGATTATGGAATTTCATCTTCTGTAGCTGCACAGGGATCTGCATCTATTTTGGACGATAAATTCTGATATTGATGTTGTTGCGAAATTATTTCTTGTGGAGGCATACTTTGATAATTACTTGGCTGTGGAATTATTCCTTGTGGAGGCATAGCTTGAGGATAGCTATAACTATCAGTTTGCTGGTTAATATATTGAGCTTCAGGGTCAGGTTCTGCAGTCCTATGTGTTTTGTGAACTTGTAATTGATCCATAGGCGCAGATTTAGGTATTATTGGGATATGTTCAATACTTCGCATATATTCTGTAATCTGTCTAGGTAATTCTGCCAAAACTTCTTGTGCTAAAAAATTAGGATTTCCCTCAAATTTCCGAAATGGCACAAACTGGACAGTATCTCTTACAGCTTGATTATTGTTTCAATCTATTAATAAAGCACCATCAGAATCTAATTTTTTCATCTTACTGAAGTCTTCATTTCCTATGCCTACTATAATAATGCTTAGTGGTGAGCTACTTGCTCCTACAATATGAAATGTTTCTGTGCGTATTTCTTCCAATTGCCCATTAGTCAAAATCAATAAAACATGATAAAATTCACCCTTAGGGGTTGACTGTGCTACTTTTGAAACATCTGATATAACTCAACCAAATTTACCCTCTGGACATTGGATAACCTGAGATAAAGTTTCATAATAACTTCCTATAACCCCAGGAATTCCAGAAACACGTGGATTTTTTTGATTCTTATTTAGTAGAAAATGTTCCCAATAATCATTTCTATTTATTTGGCCACCAAATCCAAAGACTGAGTACTCTTTATTAGGGATATAATTATCTAAAATCCATCCAACAGCTAATATAGCTCTTTCATAATCATTCTGGGTATTTTGGCTTAGATAATGCAAAGATTCAGGATCTGTATACTTACCATTGCTCAATGAAAAGTCTATAGCGACACTGAGTGAAAGCTGAGTTCCTCCTCTTAAATAGTCGATAAAACTATAGGCTGTTTTGACTGAAATGTGTTGAACTTCTAAGATACCAGAATTTTTGTATTTTTTTTTACTTCGTTTTTCTGGGTTAATTAAATCTAAAGTTTTGACTTGATTTAAGAGCTCATGTAGGGTGGTTTCAACGCTACCTATGAACTCGTCTGAAGAGTTTCTATCCCAATCCCAGCATTCGATTTTTAATGGTTTTAATTCATCACAATTACAAAGCTTTTGGGTTAATATTTCAATAGGCTTTCATATAGGATCCAATGTATTTTTTATTGTTTCAGTTTTATGCACTTTCAGTCAGGTTGCATCATCTCCTGCTCTGTAAAAAATCAAATAAGGGTCGCTTTTTCCAAAAAAATCCTTTTTATCTATATGATGTGCACACAATTGCATCCAAATAGCATCTCTTGATTCTCTTTTCTCTTCTGCTCTAATAATAAGTTTTCCTGCTCGATGGCCATCGGTTGTATTTATATTTTCGATTGTTGTACCTTTTCCTACAATATATCCGAGTGTTGTATCAAATGTTCCTATCAGGCCTGATTGATCGCTATCATCATCGTAAACAGTAAAGCGTATATTTTGATTAAGCTCAAAATAATAATCAAGAATTGCTGTTGTTTGTCAATCTGGATTAAGATTATTATTTATTACCTCTGTTCTGTACGTTCCAATGTAAGTGTCTGAGATAGGATCATATATTGAGATAACACAGTAAGGGTCAGATTTACTAAATGTTCCAATGTTTTTAAGCTTTCTCGCACTCATGAATAGCTCTACTCTCGTTTTTAGTGTCTGATTGTCCATTATCAAATACTTTATAAAGATGTAGAAAAATTAAAGAAAATTCGATTTTGTAACGAAAACAAAATAAACTTAAAATTGTGCCTGCACCCCCAAAAGAAAAAAGAACTTTAATTATCAATACAAATATGCAGGACTCAACACGACGTGGCTATTTATCTTATGTAATAAAGCAAAACTTCTTCCTTACATAAGATAATTATACATTTTTATAAAATATCGATTTTTTATAAGATTTAATAATAGAAATTACGAACTTTCTTCTTCTGGAGGCGCACAAGGAGCTGCATTTATTTGAGGTGGCAAAGTCTGATATTGAGGTTGCTGCGAAGTAATTCCTTGTGGGGGCATAGTTTGATATTGACCTTGCTGTGAAGTTATTCCTTGTGGGGGCATAGTTTGATATTGACCTTGCTGTGAAGTTATTCCTTGTGGAGGCATAGTTTGAGGATAGCTAGATCTATCAGTTTGCTGGCTCATATATTGAGCTTCAGGGTTAGATTCTACAGGTCTAAATGTATTCTGAGCTTGTAATTGGTCCATAGGCACTAATTCAGGTATTATTGGTATATGTCCAATACTTTGCATATATCCTGTAATCTGCTTAGGTACTTCTGCTAAAACTTCTTGTGCCAACAAATAAGGATTTCCACCAAATTTCCTAAATGGCACAAATTGGACAATATCTCTTACAGCTTGACGGCCGTTTCGGTCTCTTAATAAAGAATCATCAGAATCTAAAATTTCCATGTTTCTGAAATCATCATTTCCAAGGCCTACTATAATAATGCTCAACGGTAAGCTACTTGCTTCTATAATATTAGATATAGTTTGGTCCATATCATGTATTTCCCCATCTGTTAAAATCAATAAAACATGATAAAATTGAGTCCTAGGGGTTGACATTGCTATATTTATAGCGTTTCTTATAATATGTTGGAACAAAGTTGGCCCTGATAAGCCAACCTGAGATAAAGCTTGATGGTATAATTGAATAATCCCAGGAATTCCAGGAACAAATGGATTTTGTCTGTCTCCGTTTAGTGGGAAACAATGATCGACTTGACCATTATTCCAGGGTGTTCTGCCACCAAACCCAAAGGCTGGGTACAATTTATTAGGGGCATAATTATCTAAAATCGCCCCAACAGCCAATATAGCTTTTTCATACTCATTCTGAACATTTGGGTTTAAGTAATGCAAAGACCTAGGATCTGTATAATCGCCATTGCTCCCTGTAAAATCTATAGCAACCATCAGAGAAAACTGAGTCCCTCCTCTTAAATAGTCAATAAAACTATAAACTTTTCTGACCGAGACTTGCTGGACTTCTAAGACACCAGAATTTTTGTATTTTTTTTTACTTCGTTTTTCTGGGTTGATTAAATCTAAAGTTTTGCCTTGAATTAAGAGCTCTTGTAGGGTGGTTTCAGCACTCCCTATGAAATCGTCGGAGGAGTTTCTATCCCAGTCCCAGCACTCGATTTTTAATGGTTTTAATTCATCGCCATTACAAAGCTGTTGGCCTGATATCTCAAAGGGCTTTCATATAGGATTTAAAGTATTCTTTATCGTCTCAGTTTTATGCACTTTTAGCCAGGTCCCATCGTCCCTCACTCTGTAAAAAATCAAATAAGGGTCGCTTTTTCCAAAAAAATCCATCTTATCTACGTGATGTGCACATAGTTGCATCCAAATGATATCTCTGGATTCTCTTACCTCTTCTGCTCTAATAATAAGTTTTCCTGCTCTATGACCTTTAGCTGTTTTAATATTTTCGATTGTTGTGCCTTTTCCAACGATATATCCAAGTGTTGTATCAAAAGTTCCTATAAGGTCTGAATGATGTCTATCATCATAGTCGTAAACAGTGAAGCGAATTGCTTGCTGAAGCTCAAAGTAATAGTCAACAGTAGCTGTTGTTTGCCAGTCTGGATTGAGATTATTATTTATTACCTCTGTTCTTGACCCTTCAAGGTAAGTATTTGAGTTTGGATCAAACATTGAGACAACACAATAAGGGTCAGATTTACTAAACGTATCAAGGTTTTTAAGTGCCCTTCCGCTCATGAATAGCTCTACTCTCGTTTTAAGTCTTTGAGTTTCCATTTATTAAATGCTTTATGAAAAGAGATGAATAAATGACGGAAATTTTATTTTGTAACGCAAAAAATTAAGATAACAAATGTGCTGAATTAAGCCAGTAATTTTTTTATTAATCTAATAATACAAAAGATAAATTTGTAATTAAAAACCTAGAATTAACTTAATGCTGAAATTAATAGGGAAACTTACTCAAAATAATTAATTTTGTCTGAACTTACCTAAGATATCTGAATAAGATATAAATTTTCTTCAATTAATAAACTTCACATTTAAATTTTACACAAAATTCATTCTTATAATTCTAGTGAGAATTTTTATATAAAGGTTTCAAAATTTATCATAAAAATGAATTCTATATAAAAAGTAAAAAGCTATTTATCTGAATTTAAAAATGGATTTTTTACGTCAAAGCCAAGAAGATTTTGTAAAGCTTCAGCTCACCGATATGCTTCTCCGACCCACAAATCGCAAAAAAATAAAATCAAAACTTAAAAAAATAGGTCTATATACCCATAAAGAAGGATTTCTTCATTACAAAGATTTTATTTATTCTGAACTCCCTTCTTTTGACCGTACAGCAATGCTTAAATCTAGGAATAAAAATATAAGAATAAGAAATACAACCCACCTATTCAGAAGTCCTATAAATCAGCCTAAAAATCACAGGAGAGCAATATCAACTTCATCCCCGTTATCACGAGGACAAGCTGTAAACCGTGTAAGAATAGGAATTGTCAATACAAAATATTTCAGAAAAAATAGAATTTCAGTAGTTTCTTGTACCTTGTATGTATTATTTTCTAAAATAAATCCTTTAGAAAGCCCTGAATGAAATTTTTCGGAAAATAAAAAAATTATACCAATAAAGCAAGATTTTGTATATGCACATATTTCGCTGTTTTTGCATGTTGCGAAACATTTAAATTCGATACTTCCGAATACTCCTATACAGATAAGTGGTGATATAAGGAAACAAATTCAATCAGCGTTTTCTGCGATTAACTCTTCAACTCCAAAGAAATTACTATTAAAGCATAAAGACCCAAGAATTATTAATTATGTGAACCAAAAAGGCTATTGCTCTGTATTAGCAGATCCTCTAAATAAATTTTTCTTTAAAAGGTACCCCACCTTTAATGAACAATTTTTCGAAGAGTTTATATCAACATATATTTTTACAAATATTTTATCAAATCAATTAAAGTTTTGCTTTGAAATTTATAGCAGGAATAGTGGGACTGATATTTCAGCAAAAGATATTTTTACTTTTTTTGAGAGTCCCTTTTTCCCATTTATAACAAATGATATATTTGTTATGAGCAATGGAATAATTCCTTTATGCTCTGAAAATACATCGAAATTTATTGATTTAAGCTCACAGTCATTGCCTGATATGAAAAATCAAGAACAATTTACTGTAAAATTTAAAGAATTTATAAAGCTGCCTTTTACCCAAAAATTTCCTGATATTCTCCTTGCAATTTCCCATATTCTTTTAGGAGATTTTTCTACAGCATTTTTATGTAACCACTTTAACCTCTCAAAATACAAAGTAATTTCCTATGGAAACGAGCTTTCGATAAAAAGGATTTCTTCAAATTATTTAAATTACTCAAAAATCCTTGACACTCAATGGATCCTTTTAAAACCAGAGCTAAAATCCTATGATTTTAAGCCTGGCTTTGACATAAACCTCCTTAAATATGCAGCATCTACCTTTCTTTTATCATGTGATATAGACTCTATATGTAACGACCGGATTTTTCATGTAACTTCTGCATCTTTCAAAGAAGCTTCTCCTATCATTTTAGGTCGCTACTGTCCTACAATAATCCAAAGAATTTTTAACAGAATGTCAATAAATAACAGCTCCAATGTAAGTATATGGGAATTTATTGATTATATCGAAGGGTATTATGATGTATATTTTAATTAGAAAGAAACAGTCCACCAGAGGATGTTTGATATGTTTGATATAAATGGTGATAGAGAGGTTAGTGTCCTTGAATTTATATCACTAATTGCAACAGAAGAAACAAAAGTTTGTCCGGCACTAGATATTGAAGTAAATTTGTAAAATATATGTAGAATTTCGGACATTTTGGAAGAAAAAAGAAGACTGTCTGAGCCTGGAAAAGGGGTTATCAGGCTGCAGCAATATATAAATTTGATCCCAAACCCAGGATTTCCTGATTTTCTGAAAAATCAAATGAAAAATAATCACAAAAATAGATCAGCTTTGGCACAAAAAAGGCTTCAAATTTAAATATCCTTTTACTTCCTCAATTATTAATAAAATCAATAACTGATTATTTCTTAGCCAAAATAAATTATATAATAAAATTATTTAAAATATAACTCTGTTGCCGCTTCAATGGTGCTTACTTGTCTGGATATTTTTCTTGCTTTTTCTTCGTCAGCTCCAAACTCTAATAACTTTTTATAAATATTTTCAGTATTTTCTTTCTGTTTTTTTTTCTTCTGTTCTGCATCATCTACAAGATATATTTTTGGGGAATTATTACCTGCCTCAAGCATTTCCATTTCATTATTTGCTGGCCTTTCTATTGCAGGCTCGAAATTTTTGAAAAAATCTTGAGGGCCTGGGTTTTTTTGCTGAGGGACTATAACTGGATAATTTTGGACAAGGATATTTGGGGGTGGCCTATAGGGCTCATGAATTTTTTTAATTGGCTCTTGAGATTTAGGGAATAAAGCAGGATTAGGTTGCTTGTTAAGGTCGGGAGCTTTTTGAAGTCGAACAGGCTCAGATGCTCTAGGCAACAAATCAGGGTCAGGAGGCCCATATAAGACAGGTTCAGAAAGTCGAGGTGCTAAATGAGGGTCAGAAGATCTTGGAGATGTAAGAGGTGGGGGAGCTTTAGGGAATACAACATGCGGCTCCGGATTTCTAAGAGGTTCAGGAGGTCTAAAAAATGCTTGCTTAGGACTTGCCATAGGATTGTTTTGATGAAATCCATAAGGCAAATCCGGGAGATCAAAATCTTGAGCTTCAGGCATTTCCACCTGCGAATTATTTTTAGCGAGTTTTTGAGGAGGATTATTTATTTTTTTCAAAGGAGGTTGAATTTGTTGAGGATTATTTTGAGGAGGGTCATTTATTTTGTTTAAAGGAGGTGGAATTTGTTGAGGGTCATTCTTTTGCTCGAAAATTTTTGGTTGAACATTTTGAGGAATATTTTGCGGGAGATTATTTGGGGGAGATGCATCCAGCTTTTGCGGCTCTTTTCTAGCAGGTCTTTTTTTAATAGGAGCTGGAGCGATTTTTGTACGCATTTTTGGTATTATCTTAAACTGTACCTCAGCACCTGTGTTTACTAAAGCGTCAATAAATTTTAAAGCTTCCTCGATGTTTCCTTCTGTCATGGCTACTCCTAAGGATTCACCTAATTTTTTAGGGTCTTGCTCCATCTTTCTATATTTTTGGTTTTCTCAACAATATAATTATAACAAAATGTACATTAATTTCTGAAAATTAAATAATTTATTATCGCAAATTATTAACTACCTAAAAAACGCTGCAAGCTCTGCTTTTTTTCTTTTTCACTTGTCTTGAGTCATTGCTCTCATTTTTATTTGAACTTCTTTTTTTGTTATTTTGATTGCTTTCTTTCATTGGTTTTTCTTTTTCTTCTTTCCTTTTATTTTCTTCTATTTTCTTACTTTCTTCTTCTTTCCTTTTATTTTCTTCTATTTTCTTACTTTCTTCTTCTTTCCTTTTATTTTCTTCTATTTTCTTACTTTCTTCTTCTTTCCTTTTATTTTCTTCTTTTTTCTTATCTTCTTCTTTCTTTTTCTTTTCCATTTCTTCTTTGATTTTTTTTTCATTTTCTATATTCTTATTTTCCTCTTCTTTTTTCTTCATTTCTTCTATTTCTTTTTCATTATTTTTTTTTAATTCTTCAGATTCTCATTCGTCTTCATTATAAGCTAAGGCAAGTGCTAAAGCTAAGCTTGCATCTTCGTCGATTTTTTTTTGTTTTGCTTCATCAATTAATTGACTTTCTTGATAATTTTCTGGGCGTGGGGCTGGACTTTGCTGATTCATTGAGTTAAAAGAAATAACTTCGCTTTCTTCGACATCATGGAATTCTGAATCGCACCATTTATTGTTGCCTGATATAGCATCCATATGTTCCCAAACAAAATTTTTGGCTTCTCTAAATCCTAAATCTGTAGCCAGAAGGTAAATTTCGCCTTTTCTTTTCAAAAGAGTTGAGAAATGATTATTCCTAAACAAGACATATAATTTTCCATTTTCGAGTTCTATTTTTAACCGTTTCAATCCTTCTTCAGTTAATTGGCTTGCTGAGTTGCTTAAAAACTCTTCAATTAATTTTCCTTTATTTTTCAATTCCCAATCATCTTTCGTCAAAGCTTGTTTTCCCTCTGTTTCTATGCAGCTCACTAAAACTTCTTGAAGCTGATTGTAACTTAAATCTCCAATAGCTCGAGAAGCTTCTGCTTGAGGGTCTACAATTCAGCCATGTAATAAAGGAATATTTAATAATAGAAATACGTCGCTTTCTGGTGTATGCTCAAAGCCATGAATATCATTAAATCTCACATTGACATCTAGACCTACTTGCAAAGTTGTAAGAAGGATTAAAGCATTTTCTACACGCAATGAAGCGACTTCTGCTAAGGTATTTGTTCGCTGTAAATTTTGATCATAATTGCTTATCACATCTGCGACTAAGGAAGTTAACATATCGTGTGTAACATTAGAATAATCTGAGTGGATTTTTAATTCTCCACGTAAAATTAATACATTTGCAATTGCTAAGAGTGGGCAAGGACCGTTGTAACTTTGCAGTAGAATTTTGTATTTTCTGCCTTCGTAAGTTATTTCTTTTAGTCAATAGCTGCTGTCCATTTTATATATTAATTTTTATTTATAATAAGTTTCGTATACAATCAATATTCTATAAAATTATATATATTTAAAAATTCGCTACATTAATTCTTTGTACAAAAAATTTGTATTTTATTATATTTATTCTGTAAGTAGTTTAAAATGGTCAAATTTTTAAATTTCTGTAATAAAATGTCAAGTTTAGGGAATATACAAGTAAGGCTTTCAGACGGGAGAGATCTTACTGAATTATTCCAATTTTTAATTGAAGAAAATGCCCGTATGGAAGAAGAATATGGAGAACCTGTAGATGTTCTTGACGACGATTTAGAAAGAAACTTAGAATACTTACCAGAACATTTTCGTGAGCTATGTCGAGATATTTTTACTGTAAAATCAAAAGAATCTGTCTATAAGTTCGATGAGCCAGACTCTCCTTTTAATGTAGAATTTTCCCCAGATCAAGAACTTGTAGGTGCTACATTTTTGAAATTAATTGAAAAAATCACTGATGAAGGAACTACTGAATTGTCCAATATCGTGTTTTATACCTTTCCTATATATTCTTCCCCAAAAGAGTTATTAGAAGCTCTAATACAAAGACATAGAGTTCCGACCCCACCACTTATGAGCGCTAGCGAATTTAAAGCTTTTCAAATGAAAAAAGTCCGAAGTATTCAAAGCAAGGTTGCAAGTTTATTAAAAAAATGAATAAAATTATGGCCTATGCATTTTAAAGAACAAAAAGGTATTAAAGCTATGCTTCAGCGGTTTTTAGAAGACCTTAGAGACTCTACCTCAGACACTTTTACAAAAAATAACTGTAAACCTATTTTACAATCTTTAGCAAGCTTAGATGAAGAAGAAAAAGAATATAAGGTTACTTTTGGAGATTTAAGAGAACCTCCTCCACCCCAGCTACCTAAAGAAATTGATTTTAAAATGGAACCTCTTCTCCTATGAAGCCCAACAGAAATAGCTCGACAATTGTCTCTTATAGAAAGTGACTTGCTCAAAGCTGTAGGCATTGGAGAACTTTTATCAAGAAATTGGGAAAAAAATGACAAAGAAACTCTAGCTCCAAATGTTTTAGCAATTTCTAAAAGGTTTGCAAGCTGCCGAGGGCTGATTTTGAACGCAATTGTGTCACAGTCAGATTTTAATAATCGAGTAAAAATTGTGAAAAAGCTTTTAGAAGTCGCTACAGAGTGTCTCACAGTGATAAATAATTTTGAGAGCCCTTTTATTATTAATTCAGCCTTAAAAAGTGACACTATTCGAGCATTGGACGCTACTTGTAAAGAAGTCAAAAAAAGTGCCACCCATCGAGGTATGTGGCAAAGGCTTGAAGAAATTTATGACTCGAATTTTGTTGCTGTCAGACAAGAAATGGTCACAAATAATTGCAAAGTCCCTTGCTTTTTAGCACTAAGGCAAGAATTAAACCAAAATGATATAAGAAGAAAAGATAAGCTTGAGTCAGGGCTAATTAATGTAAGCAAACATAAAGCGACTGCAGATGTGCTGGAAAGGATAAGTAATTACCAACAACAAATCCTGGTTTTTCACCCAATAAAAATGCTTTATCAATATTTAAAAGCACAAGATTTTCAATGTGATGAAGATGCATTGTTTAGACAAGCGAAAAATCTGGAGCCTGTAACTAACTAGTTTATCATTATTATTGAGATTTTTCAATAATATCCAATCTCTCTTTAATAAGCTTTATTTCTTCTAACACTAAGGAAAGTGTAGGATTTTCTTGAGATTTTGTAGGCTCTTGTTGGTTTTTTAAGCGGTTTATCTCTTTGGAGAGGTTTTGGATTAGTTTTTCGTTGCTGGCTTCAGATTCTGTATGCTTTTCTAGTAGATCGATATAGATTTTTTCAAGTTTTTTATATTTTTCGATTTCTTCTTTAAATATAGCTTCAAGCTCAAAAGTTTTTTGAGAAATACTATATAGTAATTACCTATCAACTTTTTTGGGGCTTGAGTGTCTTGATGACACTGATGAAATAATAATTGGTGAGCTTCTTAGCTCAGCTTTAGGTTGTTGATCTCTTACTTGGGCCAGGACTTTTTCTTCTTCAGTACTCAAATGTGAGTAAGAATCGACACCTGTAATGTGACCAAGCCTATCGCTTATCAATAAACTATGATCTGATTCATGGTTACTTAAGCTTTCAGGCTGGCATAAATCGTCATATGAAGGAATTGATTGGACCTTTTCATTAGAAGGAATAAAATTGTCATGGCTTGATATTAATTTCTGGTTTTTTATATAGAGATATTTCCCTGCTTCGAGATTTCGAGGATTTATATTAGACGAATTTTGAATTTGTTTAGGCTTGGTAGCGAAATTTTGCTGAGTGGGGTTTGAGGGGTTTGTAGACTTTGTCACTATAAATGAGAATGATTTTGTAGGGACTTGAGGGTTATTTTGTTGGCCGCGTGAACGGCCTCGATTTTGAGACTGTAAAAATTTATAAGACATTTATATATAAAAATAGTGAGGTTGAGAAAACTGAAAATAATTTGTATGAATCTCTTTTAAAGCTTTAACGAATCTAAAATCCTACACTTTCAAGTGCTCGTCCATTTTGGTTTCTCGTTGCCAAAAAGAAATAAAAACAAGAGATCATATCTAAGAAAAAGGATATTTTGTAAAATTTTGAATTTAATTAAGCCAAATTGAATTGATTTCATTTAATAGATACTTCGATTTTTAAAAATTTTTAAAAGCATTTTTAGAGAAAATATGCTAAATAAAGAAAAAATTATTCTATTCTCATTACAATTTTGCTTAAAGATGCATAAATGTCTATGATATTATCATTATCTTCCTCAGTTTGTAAAAATTCATTCATTCTAAAACTTTCAGCTGTTTTAGATTTTATTAGGAATAGTTTGCACATTATTATCTAAATATTTCCTTTACAAATAATGTGAAAATTTTGGTATAAATTATGAGTTTTTTCTTACAATTTGTTTAGAGCTTTATATTAAATTATCACACAATTATAATAGGTTTTCTTACAATTATTCTTTAACATGCACCAAATTCAGTCAAATAAAAAAGTTTTAATTTTGTCGAATTTAATGTTTATTATATTAATAAATGAAAATAACTATATTCTCCAGTTCCCTTTTACTATTTTTCTTATTTTCATTCTCTAATTCAAATTATTGCTACTTGATGTCCTGCAAAGCTGATCAAAGTTGAACTTATAATTTGATAAAGTGTGAAAACTGCTATTGATATAAAAGTATTTGCATGAGCCAATGCCCAACTCTTTGAACATATGCTGACTCAGCAAGCCCTGGCAGCGTAGATAATTGCTTTGCCCCAGATTCCTCTAAGCGATTAATATTTAATTTCCACCAATTTAAAAGCGTAATTAGTGACTCTAGTGATATAAGTTTTTACACTTTTCAAGGCCCTGATATTGTTAACAACCCAGAAACTTTGCCAACACCAGGAATTCAAAGAGGACTTTACTTTAAGGGTTCGGGGGTATCTATAGGGAAGAGTTCAGGGTCAATTTTACTTTCATTTGAAAATACATGAATATTTTGGGTTTTAATTGATTCTATACAATCACCTAATTATCTTTTAAGTAAAAGAAACAGTGACGGAGAAATGTCAATGTATATCAAAATAAATGATTCTTCGTCTATTATATTTGGTAGAGTATACTGCATTGATAAATACAATAGCGAACAAACCATAGGCAAGATAAATGTTGGTGACAATAATTGAGCTCTTATTAAAATTGTCCAAGCATATAGAAACAATTTTTCCCAATTCCAATACATTACTCAAGCTTATAAAAATGGCATGGCAAATACAGGATATACTATTGCAGGCTCTCTATACCAATATGACGATCCTACATATGACCTAAATATAGGTTTTGGCATTGTTGGGTGGATATTTCAATTAATTTATGTTCCAACTATGGACACATATTCATGGCCATCTGATTATATTATAAACAATAACATTTATTGTCCAAAATCATTTGATCCCTTATGCCTTGTCACTTGTACAGTCCACCAATTTGTCGATAATTCAGGTGCCTGCGCTGAATGTAGTAATGACTGTTCATACTGTATAAGGATCGAAAATTGCAGACTTTGCAACCTTTATTGCCTCGGTAGCTGTAATAGCTCAGGAACCTTTAATAGCTGTGATACAAGTCTTTGCACATCTGCTATATCAAGCAGCTCCATTACTGCTTCATTTTCTAGTGATTTTTTAAAAATCCAATTTGCTTTTACAGTGGCTGCTGATGGGTCTAGTAATGGATGCAACAATTTATTTGATTCTTCGACTTATTCAGCGTTTGGGAATAGTCCGACTTGTATTTTTAATAGTGATTTTACACAATTAGTGGTAAATTTAGGGAAAAACTATACTTTTGGAGGAGGGTCTGCAGTATTTGCAGCTGGAGCTTTAATAAATAAAGAAAACTCTTGTTATATACCTTCAGTAACAGTTCAAGTGCCAATTCCAGATCCAACTTTATCTCCAGTGCCTAAATTTACACTTTTGAGTCCTTCGGAAGTAATTATTGTCTGCCAAAGTCTTATATTGAATGGTATAACTGACCCTGGCTGACCTAGTGAGCAATATAAATGAGATATTTCTTCAGATCCTGCAAGTCCTACTATTTCTTCCTATTCTACAGAATATAGCTCAAACTTTGCAAGCATCACTATCCCGCAAAGTAATTTAGTTGAAGGAATCGCTATTGTATCAGTTACAGTAAGAAATATTTTCCAAGCATCTACTATAACAAAAACAGTTCAATTAACTGCAACTCCAAAGCTTTCTATTACTTTTGACAGCACAATTGCAAAAACCATTGCGAGACTTAAATCATATTCTCTCTCAATAAGCTCAATTTCTGCATGCACTGGTATCTCCAGCTTAAAAATCACATGGTCAATTTCATCAGTTACAAATAACATGACAAGTATTGACGAGACTTCATTATGAAGCAGCAATACATTTTCAAGTTTTACTTTGATTATTCCCCCAGGGGTCCTTCCTGCTTTATCGAATATTACATTTCATGTTCATGGCTATGATTCTGTCAATAAGCTTGAAGGTGACGCAGATTTAATCATCCAAACAGACTCAAGCGATCCAATAATTTTGTTTGACCGAACTGATGGACAAATAGGAGTCAATCAGCAGCTCATTATTGATGCAAGCGGTTCTTATGATCCTGATGGGACTAAATCTACTATGACTTATCTATGAACTTGTGCCATTTCTTCTAATGACTGTTCAAAAATTATTCAGGACACTTCAGCATTAAAATTGACGGTACCTGCAAACTCATTAAATATAGGAGGGATTTATATATTTACGCTTAAAATCACTAAAAGTCCATGAAATCCTATCCATGGCATAAATACAGCATCAAAATCTATTACAATTACTTGTATACAAAAAACTGTTCCGGCTATAAATATATATGAGAAAACTGTAGTTTATGGCAAACCAAGCTCAAATGCAGCTTACCGTATAGGAATTCAAGGATTATCTAATAAAGATAGTGTTTTATGGTCTGTAGTAAAAGGTTCATCAATTGAAATAGTGACACCTTTAAATAGTGCAGCTTTAGTAATAAAAGAAGGTTCTTTATTGCAAGGACAATCATATACCTTGCAAGCACTTATAAATGGCGAATTTCCCTTTACTTGGTCATTTTCTGTTAATCAAGCCCCAATTGGTGGATCTTTAAAAGTGACCCCACATTATGGGATAGAAATGAGCACCATTTTTACTATTGCAGCATTGGATTGGACAGACCCTGACGATGACTTGCCACTTCAATACTCCTTTGGGTACTATATAAACAATATTTTCCAAACCCTCAATGCTAAAAATCTTACCTCAATTATTTATTCCCAATTCGCATATTCCAGTAATGGAATTGTAATCTCAGCTAACATTTATGATTCTTTATCAGCTGTAACTACCATCAATTCTCTAGTCTCTGTCTCTTTACAGCCTGATTTAGACACAGAAAAAGCCCTTAAAAATATTACAGAACAAATAAATTCAGATACTACTCCTCCTTTATCGATTCCTTTATTCGTCTCTCAAATTGCTGCATTATTTCCTAATAGAAAATATATTACTGAAAATAACTATACCACCTTAGACGATTCTGTGCAAAATGCATATGATATATCGATGGGCGCGATTTCTAAATATACTAACGCAATGGACCCCAATGATAGTGACTCAGCGAAATCTGTAGGAGCAATGCTTGACTCTATGACGAAAAATCCACATGTGAACACTCTGGATAACGTAAAAAAGGTTGGGGATTGCATTAGCCAGATGAAAGAAAAAATTGATGGAAAATCTAAAATAAGGGATACTGATACACAGACTTTTGTGGGGGTTTCTGATAATAATTTTCAGGTTCATGGAGATAATATTAAAAATCATACTGACCTGGTACATGAAGTTGATAATAATATGATAAAAATTCATGGGATGGCACTAGCGGGGATGTCTAAAGAAGAGACAAAGCAATTTAATACTGATAAGGTAAACACAGAAGTATCAGTGCAGACTGCTAATAGCTTAGGAAATTGGACAACAACCGTAAAAGATGCCTCAGTTGTATTAGATTCTGATATTGCAGATTCTTTAAGTAATTATACACATGTAGGGACAAGCTTTGTGAGTTATGATCCTATTCCTAGTGAGAAAAATGCAACTTTTTCAATTATTTCATTTAATTTGATTGACCTATCTACATCAACTCCAATTACTTTAAATCAGACAGCTTACCACTCGATAACGATTCCAGTATTAAATTTTGACCCAAATATGATTAATACCACTTATAGTGGCTCTACAAATTCCTCCTCAGGTTCCTCCTCAGGTTCCTCCTCAGGTTCCTCCTCAGGTTCCTCCTCAGGCTCCTCCTCCTCAGGTTCCTCCTCAGGTTCCTCCTCAGGTTCCTCCTCAGGCTCCTCCTCAGGCTCCTCCTCAGGCTCCTCCTCAGGCTCCTCCTCAGGCTCCTCCTCAGGCTCCTCCTCAGGCTCCTCCTCAGGCTCCTCTTCAGGCTCCTCTTCAGGCTCATCTTCAAGCTCAAATTCTGCCTCAAATAATGGCACATATATTCATGTCTTAAATTGCAGCTATTTAGAAAACAACGATTGAAGATCTGAAGGCTGCAAAGTTATTTCGTTTAACGAAACTTCTGTAAACTGTAAATGTAAGCGCTTAGGTACATTTACAGCAATAGTCGAAGCAATTTGAATTGCTGCTGCTTCTAACAATGCAGGCGATATTATAAATATCGGCGCATTTTCTGGGATTAATTGAGATAATGCAATTGGGCTGTATTTTTGTATAGGAGTCTTATTGTTTCATTCCATTTTGTCTATGATGGCACTTAAAATGGATGGATTAGGGAAAGAAGAGAATACAAATTTAACTATAAATCGTATTGAGCCTGGTTCTGGAGAAATCACAACGAGATCAGAAGATTCAATTATATCTAGTTATGTGAGAAGCAAATCAAAGAATTTTGAAAATAATACTGTTGTAGCGATCGATGATCCTATTGGGGAATTTCAGAAGGAGAATGTAAAGAAAGAGCAACATTTTTTGAAACTTCAGTATGTTTTGTATAATCACCCTTTTATTGGAATATTCTTACCCCATGAGGATTATTCACATTTATCGCTTGCAACAATTTATAGTACTTTACTTTTAGGAAATATGTTTTTTATAGGCCTGTTTTATCAAAACAACGATTCTGATAAAAATTGAACTTTCAATCTAAAAAAATTAATACAAAATTATGATTTTCGGGATTTTTGGGCAGGTGTTTATGCGGCTTGTTTTACCTTCGGATTAGGGATCATATTGAATTATTTTGCGAAAAAGAAAAAAATTCCTTCAGAAAATAATGAAGACCCTAAAGTAATGAAAATCAAAAAAATAAACAAGATCAAAATCATTATATTTTATATTTTATCGTATGGTCTCTTAATGTTTTTCTGCTGGTCAATTATTTTATTTTCTATTCAATTTGATCTTGCCCCATCTTGCAAATGGATTTATAACACAGTATTAAATTCTGCTGCTGACATTCTTTTTATTACTTTTATTAAAATTGCTGCGAGAGTATTTATTATTTGACTTTTAACAAAAATTGGTATGGTAGTAGCGCCAAGAGAGAGGCTTCCCAAGACTCCAAGGGATCATAAAAAAATTGATTCGGAGAACAATGAAAATCAAGAAGAGTATGTCCCGAAACGATGGAAGAGACGCTATAATAAGGAGAAAACCAAGAATAGAAAAACGCCATAAAATTTTTAATTTAATAATTTGATAAAGCTAATTTATCTATAATTGGTTTTTTTGTTTATAAATCTTTATTATTGATTTTCATTATGATTTTAGTTAACCTCATCTAAAATATCAGTAAATTATTATAAAAAAAATCATATTTTTATTTTAAAGAAATATTTCATTTTTTTATAGAATTTAAAACTCTCCTGATACAATTATTATCAATGAAATAGTTTAATGCATATTAATATATTTCTATATTTAATAAAAATAGAATTATATTTTAATTTTATTCAACCCATGATTTTTATATTTCTTATCATAAAAAATGGACATCTTATGCTCCAAATGCGGACTAGATGAAGCTTATTATCAATGCGAATCCTGCAATAAGAATTTTTGTATAAATGACTGAGATAAATTTCATACAAACATCCTGCATGAAAAAATAAGAATTACCTTTCCAATTAATGAAAAATCAAGAGAAATACTCATCCGATTCTTTGAATCATTAAAGGACGAAATACTACTCCTTTTCAAATTTGATAAACAGCATCAAAAGCTATTCTATATAGATGATTACAAAAATGTTAGCTTGATCTGCACTGGAGTTATTTCTTACATGATGAAAATTACAATTGTAAATAAAAAAATCCTATACACCCCAATAGAGTATTTTCTAATAAATTCTCACATTTTAGCAGAAAAATATACAAAGTCATTTGATTGATCAAAATTTCAAACAAAACCATATGATTATGTAACAAATTTTATGTTTCAAAATTATCTCGTGCATGATTCCACAACTATTTATAATTCAAAAGGGGTTAAATTTATGTATAAACAAGCTATGTATACACTTATACCAACAATTATTGCAACTTATATTCGAAATCGAGAGTATAGAATTGCATTTGAATTTTTAGAAAATTTAAAAGAGTCTTTATTTTATTTTAATTTGCTTGGCTATGAAATGAAAGTTTCTATTGAAGCTCTTCAATATTTTATAACTCAAATATTAAAACAAAATCCTAATATTGATTTAACTTATTGAGATCTAGCTGAAAAAAAAATAATTGATAAAAAAAATCTTTATGATACTATTATATTTTATAATACTTTTCAATTTATCTTCAACGCATTGGCTAATAGAAAATATTTTTTGAAATGCTTAAAGGGCATAATTAAAATGGCAAAGCCGAACTCATTGCTCTTTAATAAAATAGTGTGTCCAATTTATTTAGAAATTGCAAATTTTTATCGAGTCGATAATAATTATAAAAAATGTGAAAAATATATGTTAAAATCCTTACATCTTTTAGAAAAAAATGGAAATTTGATTTATTTGGATGAGCATAATATTATGGTTACTAAATTACTTCTTTCTCAACTAGTAGAAATAGCTAAGGTCACTAATAAAATTAAAAAACTCAAGCATTTTACTAAGAGATTCAATTTTTTTGCTAAAAAATATCAACCAAAATCGACTGATGAATTAATATGATCACTAATATTTTATGGCAAGGTTTGCTGTTATAATGGAGATTATGAAGCCGCATTAAATTCTTTTAATAGATGCCTAAATGAAATTAAGAAAAAAGATTCTAAAGAAAAGCATTTAGTTGGCTGTATTAATTATTCACTTGCATTTATATACTTCGCGAAAAATGATTTTAAAAGCGCTGTTAAAAAAATTTACAAAGCAAAACAAATTACAGAAGCAAGACTTGGGGATTATTTTATATATAATATTAATATGAATTTACTTTTGGCAAAAATTTATCTATACTCACACAGATTTGATGAATCTCTTAAGTACTTTAATTGATCTAAAGAATCATTTTTTAAATTAAGAGAAAATGAAAACTCTTTAGCATTTAGTAAAGAAATTCTGGAGATAGATTATAATATTGCTCAAATTTATTTTCTTAAAGGAGAAGTTATTAGGCCTTTAAGATTTTTTGAAAATTATTTGCTTTTACTAGATCAAGACATGATTTTTGTTGAGAATAAAACCTATGCAATTATTTCTGCTAACTATTTTGTTGGATTATTGTATTCGCAACTCGGCAATTTAGACAAACTAAAGTATCACATAGAGATTTGTCTAGAAATCGTTGATAATAACACATATGATTTAATCACTTTCATGAGTTTTATGCATTATATTGCTATTGGCTGTGTAGCTCTAAAACTTTATAAAAAATTGGAAGAAATTTGCCTAAAACTTTTAAAAGTAATGCCAAATGAAGAAAATAAGCAAAACAAACTAATGTTTTCAATGTTTCTTTTGAGTGCTTATGTAAATCAAGGCAAATATGAGAAATATTACGAAATTTTGGACTATATTGAATCCAATTTAATTCATTTAAATAAAAGTGAGGATATGAATTTAAAATTTAATTTATTAAATGAAATTGGAAGTACGTTGGCTGAGAAAAAAGATTTCAATAGAGCAGTAATCGCCTTTAAAAATGCAGAAAATATATTAGATCGTTATTTGAAAACCTGAGCCCTAGAAAGGGCACAGACCTGATTCAACATTGGCCACGCTTATTTATGAATGGGAGAATATAAGGAATCTGAGCGCTACTTATTTATCTCCTTAGATTTTTTTTCTAATGCCGTATTTAATGCTATTTATATTATTCAAAATTGTGCTAATCTAGCAACATTATATCGATTTACAAATAATATACCTCGTCAAAAGTATTATTGTGAAATGCTAATTAATTGTTGCAGAGAAAATAATATAGATACGGATTTGTATGATAACCATCTAGTACAATTAATTGATATTTGCAAAAAGAATAAAGATAATGAGACTGGGATCGCGTATTGGTATGAACTTAAGGAATGTATTAAAAAGAAAAATCCTCATACTGATCTGATAAGTGCAATAGATGAAAACGGAAATATTATTTTGAGTGTCGATTTAACAACTTATTAAATGAAAATAATAATAATAAAAAGAATAAATATGATGTGAATAGGATTGCATATTGATATGAGCTTAAGGAGTATATAGAAAAGGAATATAAAGCGCACAGAGAATAACTCAGCCTTTATTGGCCAGTCTTTGTTCTGTATGCATAGTAAAAAGCCCTCTATCTTTAAAATCTGTAACCCAGACCCGTTGAAACTGATACTAAATTTTGACTCTTTTTTGTTAGCTGAAAGGAAAATCAACTTACTAAACGCAGCCCAAGCTTATTAGAGCTACAAATCTCACACAACATATTTTTCCTCTTCATATTAGGAAATAAAAATTCATTTATTCATTAAAATTGCTAACTTGAAAGGATTGATTCTATCGATTTTATAATAAAATCTACAGTTACTGTTATTAGTCTCTTAAAGCAAAATATAAGTGATTTTATAATTCTTTTTCGCATTTTATTCTCAGATATAAAAGTATTAGGTAAGATCAATTATATCTCTAATAAAAATATAAAGAAATTAGAATAATTAAATTTATTAAGATTGATATGTAATGATTTATATATGTTAATTTCTAAAATAAGGCTATTATGACCTATTAATTATTTTGATTTTGAGATTTATTAAATAGCTCAACTTAGTTTAAATTTTATGAAGCATAAAATCCTATAGCGAAAACTTTTAATTAGCATATCTTAAAAAAATTCAAATATGAAATGTTTAGTTTGGAAAAGTCATATTATTTAATGAAAAGGAAATTTTATTATAAACACTGTTATATTCTCAGAGAATTTTGATTAATTTTTAATTAATTATCAAAACAAGCTACATTATTTCCTAATTAATGTAAAATTATTCAAATAAATTTTATGAAGCTATCCTTTGGCTTGCTTTTATATTAATTAGAGGATTAAGAATTTGAATAATATTTTTTATTGTTCTCAAGAGCGGAATAAAATCAAATAATTATTTTAAAGATATAATTTCTTAATTATTTGGCTTGGATTAAATAAATTTTGCTTAAATAGTAGACCTGTTGCCGATATTCTTTTGAGCCATTTTTAATAAATAATTAGATAAACAGCAATTATTACAATTCTCAAAATATAGATTGTGAGATAAGAATATCATTAAATATGCTAAATCTTGCAAAAATTGGCGGTAAAAAAATACAATTAATCACAAACTTGTAATTATTAAATCGAGGCATATAAATTTAAACCATGCTATAAATAATAGCAAAGATTTCAATTAAAATGCATTTTCAAGATAAATTATATGAAGATAAAATAATTTTATACTGCTATAATTGTTTTTTACTAAAAACATTCGATTTTAGTAAGTCTTTTAAATTATCATTTAGGCTACCTAATTTAATTATTTCTTTTTAGAAATCAATAGCATTATCCAAAAATATGGCGAATTATCTCTCTAAGTAAAAATTAAGATGATGTCATCTTGATTTTCATTTACGAGGCTCTTTTATTCCTTTTTCTTAATTTTTTGTAAGTGAAGCTTCTTTAGTAGTTATTATGTCCAAGTCAATAGTAATGATTGCTGAGATGATTCTAAACCTTGCTATAAATATAAGGATATTTGTTTGGTTCAATGCCCAACTCTTTGATATACAACTCCTGATAATCCATATACATGCACTCAGCCCGAAGCTTCTAAAAGGTTGATATTTAATTTTCACCAGCAATCCAGCATTATTGATGATTCGAATACTCCTAGCTACTATAGCTTTGATACTTCTGGGGTTTCAGAAAACTCATTAAATTCGCCAAAACTTAGATATCAGCGAGGCCTTTACTTCTCTGCTGAAAATCAATATCTTCAAAAAAATTCTGGAGGTATTTACCTATCATTAGACTATACATGAGTATTCTGGGCAAGACTTGAAAACTATAATGAAGCAATAATTCTTTCTAAAGATGGCTCAGTTGAATTAGTTTTCAACGGAAATACTATTCTTTATTTTGTACAATTTTGTTCTGGAGACGACACGAGTGCTGATTTAGGTGAAATAAATACGAGCAATCATGAATGAAATCTTTATAAAATTGTCCAAACTTATTCTGTAGTGGCTGATCCTTTGTTGGGATATTCTTTGCAAATGTGGAAAAATGATATTGCATATCAAAAAGTTGTTGTAGGTACTTATTCAAATTTAAAGAGCCCTACAGATAGCATTGATTTTAATTTATGAGTTGGGCATATGAAAGATGGATGATTGTACCAACTTATTTATATTCCATTCGAAGATACTTACACATGGCCGCAAGATTATATTGAAAACATTTTTTCCTGTCCAAAGTCTCCGTACCCATTATGTTTAAATTCCTGTAATCCTAATGAGTTTTATGATAAAAATACTAACCAATGCATCACATGTAATAGTGATTGCGATTACTGTGTCACATCAGAAAAATGCGGTTTTTGCAATAAATGGTGCTCTAGTACTTGTAGTGAGACTAAATATCTGAATAGCTGTGATTCAAATTTTTGTCCTGAAAATTCAGAGATGAATGTTGATTCATGTATATGTAATGATGAAGAATTTTACTATGATGATAATATTAATGAGTGCTTGTCGTGTGGATATTATTTGACAAACGAAACTATTACTGCAGGCTTTTCATATGACTATTCAAAAGTTTTATTTAATTTTACTATAGCCTCAGGAGGTTCAATATCTGGATGCAGTAATTTATTTGATTCTTCAGTTTTCTCAACATTTGGGAAAAATCCAACATGTATATTTAATGGTGATTTCACTCAATTAGAAATGTCTTTAGGATCTGGCTTTACTTTTGGGGGAGGTAATATAATTTTCAATAGCGGAGTATTAAAACCTTCACATAAAATTTGTACAGATTATCCAGTTCAGGTCTCAGTTTCTGTATCTGTCACTTTGCCATTTCCAAGTCCCACAATTGTTCTTCTTGCTCCTTCGGAGATTATAGTTTCATGCCAAAACCTCACAATAAATGGTATCACTAATCCTGGCTTAGCTTATGAAGAATATAAGTGGGATATTTTTTCTGATAGCGCAGATCCTATAATAAATTCATTCTCAACGCCATATAGCCCAAATTTTGAAATTATAAATATACCTCAAAATCTATTATCTATAGGAGAAATAACTGCTTCTTTATCAGTAAAAAATCCTTTTAAAAGCACAACTGTGGCACAGAAGATAATTGTAAGTCCTTTAACAAAACTTGTCATAAGTTTTGACTCTTCCATACCTGAGACTTTTTCAAGGCTAAAATCTTATTCTTTATCAATAAGCTCTATTTGAGCCTGCAGTGAGATTTCCAACAAATTAAAAATAAGCTGATCTATTGTGTCTGTAAGCAATAATGTAACAGATATTGATGAAAAATCATTATGAGGAAATAACACATTGTCGGATAGACAATTAATTATTCCTTCAAAAGTGCTTCCAGAGCTAGCAACAATTATATTTCATGTCCATGGATATGATGATGAAAATCAGCTTGAAGGAAATGCTGAGTTAGCAATTCACACTAATTCTAACAACCCTGTTATTTTGTTTAATAGAGCAGACGGGCAAATAGGGGTTAGCCAGCTGCTAGTTATTGATGCAAGTGAGTCTTATGATCCTGATGGGACAAGTTCCACTTTGCTTTACCAATGAATTTGTGTCACAAATTCAGATTATTGCTCGAATTTCATAGAAGATAGTGCATCAAAGAAATTGACTGTTCTTGGAAATTCATTAAGCATAGGAGAAACTTATAATTTCACTTTCACAATTACAAAAATTCTTTCGAATGATATTGCCATTGTTAAAAAATCATCAAAATCTATTATAATAGCCTGCATTCAAGAGGAAGTGCCCATAATAAATATTTATGAAATATCTCAATATTTTAATAGGCCAAATTCAAAAGACGCCTATTCTTTAGGAATAAAAGGATCATCTTCTATTAGTAAGATTTTATGATCTGTAATAAAAGGCCCATCAATTGATGTTTCTACTCCTTTAGATTATACAACTTTATCAATAATGCAAGGTTCTTTAATTCAAGGACAATCGTACACTTTACAAGTGCTTATAAACGACAGATTTCCATTTACTTGATCATTTAATGTCAATAAAAATCCAAGTGGCGGGTCTTTAAAAGTAATTCCTGATACTGGAACTGAAATGAGTACAATTTTTACAATTGCGGCTTTGGATTGGACAGATTTTGAAGGTGATTTACCTCTTCAGTACTCATTTGGGTATTTCATAAACAATATTTATCAAGTAATTAATTCAAAAAACCTTACGTCAATAATTTACTCCCAATTTCCTTTTTCACATGATGCCATTCGAATTTCTGCTAGTATTTCTGATTCTTTATCTGCAATAACCTCAATTAACTTTACAATCTCAATATCCTTACAACAAGATTTAGATACTGAGCAAGTCATCTATAATCTTACAAAACTAATTTTTGCATCTACATCTCCTCCATCATCAATTCCTTTATATGTTTCTCAAATCACAGCACTATCACTTAATAGACAATATTTACTGGAAGATAATTATTCTCAAATTAATGAATCTATTCAAAATTCATATGATATAGTTTTAAATGCAATATTTCGTTTTGCAGATACAATGAATCCTTATGATTCAGATTCCTCAGAAGTGGTAGGAGTAATGCTGAATTCTATCACACAGAATCCCTATATAAATACTATTATTAATATAAGAAGAGTAAGTGATGCCATGAGCAATCTTCAAGCAAAAATTTTAGGAAAAAGCAGTTTGAGTCATAGAGATGCTCAAACTCTTGTCGATGTTTCTAATAATACATTTCAAGTCCATAGTAATTCTCTTGAAAATAGTTCTGAAATTGTAAAAGAAGTTGATAGCAATATGAACAAAATCAATGAAATGGCTTTAGAAGATATGATAATAAGAGAAAAGAAACAATTTTCTAGTTATAAAATAAATGCAGAAATTTCAAAACAGTTTGTGGATGAATTGGTGAATTTCAGAGGGACAGTAAAAAATTCTTCAATTATATTGAGTAATGACATAAAAAGTTTTTTGGATGGAAATTTAAGTGTAGGGACAAGTCTTATTAATTATGATCCAATACCTAATGAGGAAAATGCAACTTTATCTATTGTTTCTTTTAGTCTAATTGATCTTTCTACTTCAAATCAAATTTATTTAAACAATATAAGCAATCAAACAATAAGTATCTCAGCTATAAATTTTGATCCAGAAAAAATTTATCAATATCAAGATCCACCAAATAGATCTCTCCAAAGCTCTACCTCAAGTAATGGGACTTATATTTATACCTTAAACTGTAGTTATTTAGAAAATAATGACTGAAAAACTCAGGATTGCAAATTAGAATCTTTTAATCAATCGCATGTAAACTGTAAATGTACTCGCTTAGGTATATTTACAGCAATGGTTAAAGCAATATGGATTTCTTTTGAAGATAACAATGCAGAAGATATCATTAATGCAAGCGCCCTTTTAGATATCGACTGAAATAATGCAGTAGGACTATACTTTGTTATTGGAATTATAATTTTCCACTCAATTTTGTCTATGAAAACTCTTCAAATGGATTGAACTAATAAAAATTCGATTAAAAATTCAGAAATAGAAAATTCTTCAAACATTATTACTACAAGATCTGATGACTCAATAGTAAACTATTATTTGGGGAAACAAAAAAATGAAAATAGCATGTCTGTAAACAAAGAGGACTTTAAAATAGAGACTGTGAAAGTAGATAGCCATCAAAAAATAAAGATTATCTTAGGTGATCATGAGCTCATAAGAATCTTTATGACTCATGAAAATTATTCTAATTTTTCACTTGCAACAATCTATAGTACTTTGATTTTAGGAAATATGTTTTTTATAGGGCTTTTTTACCAGAATTATAATGATAATGATAATTCTAGTGAAGGCTGAACTTTCAACTTAAAAGAATTAATCGAAAATTATGATTTTCGAGATTTTTGGGCTAGTGCATATGCAACTTGTTTTACTTTTGGGCTAGGAATTATATTGAATTTCTTAGGAAAAATGAATAAAACTAGAGCTGAATGTATTCAGAACCCTAAAGCAATAAAACCTGAAAAACTAAATAAAGTGAAAATCATAATCTTTTATATCTTCTCATATGGGCTAATGGTATTTTTCTGCTGGTCAATTATTTTATTTTCCATCCAATTTGATCTTTCTATTTCTTGCAAATGGATTTACAATACAGTCTTGAACTTTACTGTCGATGTTTTATGTGTTTCTTTTTTTAAAATTGCCTTGAAAATGGTTATGTTTTGGCTTTTAAGCAAAGTTTGAGCAATGATAAGATCAGCAAAGGGTAAACCTGAAAATTTAGAGTCTCAAAACAAAATTGCTTCAAGAAGTACTGAAAACAAAAACTCCCTTACAAGTCTTCAAAAACTTACTTAATCCTGATATTTTCGCCATATATGCAATGTATTAGGACATAGTTAACTTATTTTATCCAATTAAAATTTATTAATAAATTCTTTATATCCATCTAATTCAATCCTGTTATTTTTTTGGGGCTAATTTTTATATATAATGGCTTCAAGACATCAAATCTCAACAATACCATCATTTGCTTCTTCATCCAATGCATAATCAATATAGGTGCTATTTTTATAGTATTTTTGCAGGTGAATATCAAAATATTTATTCATAAAAATTTTATTTTTAGCTGCTTCAAATTGCAGATGAAAAGTGTCAGAAGATAATGGAGAAATATAAAAACTAAAAATCTTATAAAAATCAAATAACGATCTATTTATTCTTTTTAACATTTTTTTTAATCTATGATTTATTTTTGACTCAATTTTGATCTTTTTCGTTTAAAAATTGGCACATAAACAATATTTACTTTATTCTCAATAATTTTGACATTACTACTCTTAAAGTTCTTTATACTTTGACTTTTGAGTTGTTGCTGAAGTATTATAGCCAGTAAAAGGAAAGCTAAAAATTCAAAGTATTAAGCAGCATTACTTCAAATAGGCTAAAATCAAAGACTCTGTAAAAAATAATTTATTTTTAAAATTTAGAGTATTTTAAAAATAAGAAATTGATAGTGATTTTTAAACAATTGGATTTTTCGTTATTTCCTAGATCATGTAAGATTAAATATGATTCATCCCTATCCCAAAGTGCAAATTCTGTAATACTTAATCCTTAAAACTCAGAGAGTTTGCTCTATCAGCATAATTTGATAAAGCAAACTCCAAATGAATCAGAGGAAACGTATACAATCCAAACTGTACACAAGCTATATTTAAAGACTAAAAATAAGATGTTCTTATTATCAAAGATCCTCAATATATATTAGCTTATGGCCCTAGAAGTATCACGATCAGTCTTGTTTACTAGCAATTTTGTGTAGAAATAAATCGGAAGAAAACGGAAAGATTGAATAACCTTTTATTAGGTATCTACTTGGTTAAAAGAATAGAAAATAGTAAAAAATCAAGTATAATAAATTACATACATGTTTATGAGCTTCTAATTATTCAATATTTATTATATTCCATAATTAAATTTCATCAATTATAATTCCTATAAAATTGTTGCCAAATTTGGCATTTCATAATTCCATTTATTAGAAAATTTGCGTTAATTATATTAAAATCTTCCATAAATTATTCTCTTCTTTAAGTCAAATTTTAAATTATCACTATTTTTCTGAAAACTCCCGATTCCACTAATTTTCTAGACAAATGTTTCCCTTTATGCATTTAGCACTCTTCTTCGCTTGGCTATATTTTGAACTCAAATATGTGGTAATAATGAATATGGTAAAGAAATCCACCCTTGCCTTGCTTTTCCTTTTAGGAATTGGTCTCTCTTCATCCTCATCAGTCTCTTCTTCTAAGGATTATCCACAATTTCTTCCCAAAATTCAAGCTGAATCAAGCAGTTATAAGGAGCTTTACAGATCAGCCCGGATTTATGTAGAAATTAATTCCGCGTCTGGAGACATGGATGATTTATTGGAAGATTTAGAAGGCTCTGCTTATAAAGCAGCAGAAATTTTACCGCAAGTCTTATTCGTCAAGCCACAAGCTCAGCCTCTTAAACTTGGCGAGAAAAATCTTTGCAAGAGCATTCAGCTAGATAATTTCATGAAGCTCAAAGAATTTGAAACAGATTTAGCCGTATTTTTCTCTTTAAGCAACAATTTTATAAAGAATTCTACTAGCGCTAAAGTCTGTGAGTACTCCAGTGATAACCAAGTTAAGAGCATTGAAATTAAGGTCGATCGAAAAATATACCAAGGGCTCGATGAAGACAAAAAAGTTAGCTTGCTAAGCAAAGCAATCATTAGTGCAATTTTTAACTCAAAAAGCGAAAAATATGTCAAAGAGATAGAAGAAAGCCTAGAAAATCTGAAATATCAGCCAATTTTTGCAGAATGCACTTTTCCTTGCATAACTTGCTCGTCGTCACCGACTACATGTTCAAGCTGCGATACCGGCTATTACCTTAGTGGTAGTACTTGCCTTGCGTGCCAGCCTCAATGCAACAGCTGTGTTAACAGTGCAATGAATTGCCTTGTCTGTTCTGATACTCTTCATATGTCAGATCCGCCAACTTGTGCTTGTCCACCTAATTCAATATTAGCAGGGGGAAATTGTGTCTGCGCGCCAGGTTATTATTACGACTCTAATAATGACTGTTCCCCATGCGAAAGCAATTGTGCTACTTGTGACGATGATGCTACAGATTGTGAAACCTGTATTGATTCAGTCCATATGACCGCTGCACCAGCATGCTCTTGCCCTAGTTACTCGAGTCTCGTTCAAGGTAGCTGTACTTGCAACTTTGGGTATTTCTATAGTAGCAACACTAACTGCGCAGCATGCAATCCAAATTGTGTGACATGTGTAACAACCGCATCAAATTGTTTGCTATGCACTGATTCAACTCATATGTCAGCTGCTCCAGCATGTGCTTGTCCAGCAAATTCAAGTATTATTGGAGGTTTTTGTACATGCAACTCTGGATATTACTATTCCTCAAATACTGTATGTTCCGCATGCGATCCTCAATGTTCTGCTTGTACTGCAGCCAGCTACATATGCTCTTCATGCACTGATCAAGTTCATAGCTCAGGCGCTCCTTACTGTAGCTGTCCAGGAAATTCTACGCTTGTCTCGGGTTCTTGTGCTTGCAACACAGGATATTATTTCTCGTCAAATACTGTCTGCACTGCATGCCAAGCTAACTGTGCAACTTGTACTCCTAGTATTGCTTGTGTAACATGTCTTGATCCAATCCATATGACAGCACCTCCTAAATGCCATTGCCCTGATAATTCTTATTTATTAGAAACTTCTTGTGTATGCAATCCAGGCTATTACTATTCTAATGTGAGCACTTGTTCTCCATGCCAATCTAATTGTGGAAGTTGTTCGGGATCTGCTTCATCATGTTTAACATGCATAGACACAGTTCATATGAGCTCACCGCCTAGTTGTGTCTGCCCAGCTTCCTCAACATTTACTGGAGGTCAATGTGTTTGCAATGCAGGCTATCATTACTCTTCACCTACAGTATGTTCTGCATGTGCTCTTAACTGTGCGACTTGTAGTACATCAACTAATTGTTTAACTTGTATTGATACAGTCCATATGACAGCAGCCCCAACTTGTTCTTGCCCTTCTAACTCAATCCTCAGCAATAATGTATGCACCTGCATTAATGGGTATTTCTATCAGACTACTACGACTTGCGCTGCTTGTAATAGTAACTGTGCAACTTGTTCTAATTCAGCTTCAAACTGCATAACATGTATTGATACCACTCATATGACAGCAGCTCCTGCTTGTGTTTGCCCATCTAACTCAATACTTAGCGCTGGTTCCTGTATATGCAACCCAGGATATTATTTCTCTTCACCTACTGTATGTTCTGCATGTGCTATTAACTGTGCGACTTGTAACACTGGAACTGCTTGTATTACCTGTAGTGATACAGTTCATATGTCAGCAGCTCCTACATGTAGCTGTCCATCTAACTCAATACTTAGCGCTGGTTCATGTATATGCAATTCTGGGTTCTTTTACAGTTCTGGATCAGCAACGACCTGCACTGCTTGCCAGAATAACTGTGCGACTTGTTCTAATACAGCTTCAAACTGCATAACCTGCACTGATACCACTCATATGACAGCAGCTCCTGCTTGTGCTTGTCCAGCTAACTCTGCAGTTAACGCTAGTGGACAATGTGTTTGCTATACAGGGTATTATTTTTCAAATAACCAATGTAGCACTTGCTATCCTCAGTGTTCTGCCTGCTCGGTGTCTGCCTCTACTTGCTCAGCCTGCATTGATACCGTTCATATGGGAAATCCTCCAACCTGTGCATGTCCAGTTAATTCATATTTGGTTGCCGGAACTTGCACTTGTAATACAGGCTTTTATTTCAGCACAAATACCATTTGTTCTGCTTGTGCTCCACAATGTGCTAGCTGTTATACCACTCAAGCCAATTGCGGTACTTGTGTAGACACTGTTCACATGTCTGCAGCCCCAGCTTGTGCTTGCCCTGCAAATGGAAGCTTAGTTGGCAATATTTGTGTCTGCAACATAGGCTATTATTATAGTTCCGCGACTGTTTGTGCTGCTTGCCAATCTAACTGTGCCAGCTGTGACTCCAACCCTAGTACTTGTGATACCTGCAAGGACACAGTTCATATGTCAGCTGCTCCTGGCTGCTCATGCCCTTATAACTCAGTTCTTATAGGGAGTTCTTGTGCTTGCATAACTGGATACTTTTACAGCTCAAATACAGTATGCTCAGCATGTCAGACTAATTGCCAAACCTGTGCTACTTCAGCAACAGCCTGTGTCACCTGTAGTGACACAATTCATATGACAGCTGCTCCTGCATGTGCTTGCCCCGCTCTAAGCAGCTTAGTTAATGGTTCTTGTGTTTGCAATGCAGGCTATTATTTCAGCAGTACAAGTGTCTGTTCATCATGCAATAATAATTGTGCAGGATGCACAAATTCAGCTACAAATTGCAATGCATGTGTTGATACTACTCATATGTCAGCTCCTCCTACATGTGCTTGCCCAGCAAATGCATATCTAAATGGAAATACTTGCCAATGCAACCCCGGATATTATTACAGCAATCCTAAAACCTGCACTCCAAATTCAGAGTGTCCTCCACAATGTGCCCAATGCTCTTCAGATAGCTTTTGCACTGCATGCAATGATCCTGATAATATGTATTTGAATCCTGCGACTGGCACTTGCAGATGCTGGGACCAATATGCTACTTTCAATCAGACCACTGGAACTTGCCAATGTATGCAAGGCTATTATTTGTCGAATTCAGGAGTATGTCAGATTTGCATGTCCCCTTGTGCTCAGTGCTCTACTTCAGCAACCTTTTGTACAGAGTGCGATGATTTTGATAATATGAATTTAAATATTGCTACTGGATCTTGTTCATGCAAAGACTCTGATTATCAATTTAATCCATGGGTTAAAGCTTGCCAACCTAACCCAAGCTGTAATTGTACTAGCTGCGAAATAAATATTTACAATTACAACAATATAACCAATGTCACCAATGTCTACTCCTAAATACTTAGATAATTTAGATAATAGCTTTAATGAGTGTTTACAATTTAATAAATAAATATTCTATTAATAGCAGCTTGATTTATCCGCTCAGCAGAAGATATTTTATCGAAAATAAATAAATGGTAATTTAAAAATTCAAAATATAAATAAAAATTAGTAAATAAGAAACTTTGATTTATAAAAAATATTTATAGAAAATAGTATTTTAGCTTCTATTAATGATTATACTAATTGCATTAATTTATTTATTATATGCAAATAATCATTTATGCATATAACAACTTCTTATGAGAGCATCTACAGCTTTTTGAGGAATTTTGCTCTGAAGAAAACTATTCATGGTATGATGACTTTTATGATGAAATATTGGATGAGATTGAGACTTGGAAGAAAAATTTCGACTTTTAGAAGAGGAAGAAATAGATGGTAATAAAATTAATGAGAGTGGTGAAGGGAATGGTTAGGAGTTGGGATGAGGATCATGAAGAAGAACTGGAAGGGGAAAACGATTGGGAGGAAAGGATAAGAGTAATGACTGCAAAAGAAAGATATTTGCGAGGAAGAAATAGAGAACAAAGAAGAAACTAGAGGAAGAATTGAGAAGACAAAAAGTACAGGAAAAGTAAAAAGTGAAGGAAAGATTAATCTACAGAGAATCCAACAGAAGATTCTAAAGAAATCCAATAGAAAATCCAACAGAAATTCATAGAAAATCCAATATAGAAGCCTTTATAGAAAACTTAAAAGAAATCAAAAAAAAAATTCACAAAAAATCTTACTGAAATTCAAAATTCAGCTGAAAACCCAACTGGAAAAGCAAACTAAAACCCAAATTATAAATTCACCTGAATGCCCTATTGGCAACGCAACAAATAAAAAAATATGGCTGAAATGGAAAGCAAGAAAACAAAAAAGAGTTAAACAGAAAAAGTATGAAAAGGATGAAAAGCCAGAAAAAGGAAAAATCAGGAAAAAGCAAGAGAAAGATTGGTGGATGAAGATGAAAGAGATGGAAGAAAAGGGAGCCATACTAAATTATCTTATTAATTGCAATAAAATAAGAATAAAGATTGATAAAGGCGATTAAAACTGGTAAATATAATAATTAATGATAATGTAAAATGTAAGTCTTCTAAAAAGATTTAAAGTTTTGATTTAAGCTTCAATTTAAGTTTATATATCCAGTCCGTTTCCTAATAAAGAAGGAGAGATTTTGGCTATTTCTTGAGAAAAACGTTATGGTTTTTGTAAATTTTTACAAAACGAAATATGATCCCATATTTTTATAAATGCAGAAATTTCAAAGAATTTGTGGATGAATGGGAAATTTCACAAGGACCGTAAAAAAAATTTTCAACTATATTGATTATGATATAAAATGCTTTTTGGAGCTGAATTTCTTAAGAGAAGCATAAAAAGTATTGTTTTCGCAAATAAAATATGGCTATGAATCTAGATTCTCTTAAACAAGCGATTATAATAAACTATTTTAATCCACATAGATGGCAGTAGAATAGTAAAACAGATTATTAAGAAAATAAGAAATTTGAAAAATTGAAAAAAAATTATTTTAGCTGCTTCAAATTGCAGATCAAAAGTGTCAGAAGATAATGGGGAATATAAAAACGAAAAATCTTATAAAAATCAAAATCATGAATTTTTATTCTTTTAATGTGGATTTTTAACATTTTTGTTTATCTATTTTTATTTCTGTTTCAATTTTGATCTTCTCTGCCTAAAATTGATATATAGCACAATATTTACTTTATTCTCAATGACTTAGACATTACTTTTCTTAAAACTCCTTACGCTTTGAATTTTGAGTGGCGATTGAAGTATTATAAACCTATAAATGGAAAGCTAAATATTCGAAGTATTAACAGAATTACTTCAAATAGCCAAAAGCAAAGACTCTCTGCAAGTTCTTTAAAAAATAACTTATTCATAAAGTTTAGAGCATTTTAGAAATTGAGAATTAGATACAAGCTATATTTAAAACCTAAAAATAAGATGATCTTATTATTAAACATCATTAATATATATTGACTTATGACCTAGAAGTATCACTATTCATTCTTATTTGTAAGTATTTTGCGCAAAAATAAATAGAATAAAAACGGATAATTGAATAGGTATTTACTTTATTTACAAGGATAGAAAATAGTAGAAAATCAAGGATAATAAATTAAATGGCATAAATGTTTATGGGCTTCTAATTATTCAATATTTATTATGCTTCATAATTAAATTTCAACAATTACCCCAAATAATTCCTATAAAATTGTTGCCAAAATTTGGCATTTCATAATTCCATTTATTAGAAAATTTGTGTTAATTATATTAAAAATCTTCCAAGAATTATTCTCTTCTTTAAGTCAAATTTTAAATTATCACTATTTTTCTAAAGACTCTCGATTTCACTAACTTTCTGAGATAAATTTCTCCTTTATGTATTTAATACTCTTCTTTGCTCGGCTATATTTTGAACTCAAATATGTGGTAATAATGAATATGGTAAAGAAATCCACCTTTGCATTGCTTGTCCTTTTAGTAATTGGTCTCTTCTCTTCCTCATCCATCTTCTCTTCTAAGGATTATCCGCAATTTCTTCCTAAAATCCAAGCTGAATCAAGCAGTTATAAAGATGTTTACAGACCAGCTCGGATTTATGTAGAAATTAATTCAATGTCTGGAGACATGGATGATTTATTGGAAGATTTAGAAGACTCAGCTTATAAAGCAGCAGAAATTTTACCGCAAGTCTTATTCGTTAAGCCCCAAGCTCAGCCTCTTAAACTTGGTGAGAAAAATCTTTGCAAGAGTATTCAACTAGATAATTTCATAAAGTTCAAAGAATTTGAAACAGATTTAGCCGTATTTTTCTCTTTAAGCGACAATTTTATAAAAAATTCTACTAGCGCTAAAGTCTGTGAGTACTCCAGTGATAACCAGGTTAATAGCATTGAAATTAAGGTCGATCGAAAAATATACCAAGAGCTCGATGAAGACAAAAAAATCATTTTTCTAAACAGAGCGATAATTAGTGCAATTTTCAATGGAAAAAGCGAAAAATATGCCAAAGAGATAGAAGAAAGCCTTGAAAATCTGAAATATCAGCCAATTTTTGCAGACTGCAAACCGCCTTGTGTATTTTGCACGTCGTCACCTACTACATGTTCAAGCTGCGAAATGGGCTATTACCTAAGTGGTAGTACTTGTCTTGCATGCCAACCTCAATGCAACACCTGTATTAACAGCGCAATGAATTGTCAAGACTGTATAGATGCTAAACATATGTCAGATCCGCCAACTTGTGCTTGTCCACCTAATTCAATATTAACAGAGGGAAATTGTATCTGCGCACCAGGTTATTATTACGACTCTAATAATGACTGTTCACCATGTGCCAGCAATTGTGCTACTTGTAACGATCATGCTGCAGATTGTGAGACCTGTGTTGATACAGTCCATATGACCGCTGCACCAGCATGCTCTTGCCCTAGTTACTCGACTCTCGTTCAAGGTAGCTGTACTTGCAACTTTGGGTATTTCTATAGTAGCAACACTAACTGCGCAGCATGCAATCCAAATTGTGTGACATGTGTAACAACCGCATCAAATTGTTTGCTATGCACTGATTCAACTCATATGTCAGCTGCTCCAGCATGTGTTTGTCCAGCAAATTCAAATATTATTGGAGGTTTTTGTACATGCAACTCTGGATATTACTATTCTTCAAATACTGTATGCTCCGAATGCGATCCTCAATGTTCTGCTTGTACTGCAGCCAGCTACATATGCTCTTCATGCACTGATCAAATTCACAGCTCAGGTACTCCTTACTGTAGCTGTCCAGGAAATTCTACGCTTATCTCGGGTTCTTGTGTTTGCAACACAGGATACTATTTCTCGTCAAATACTGTCTGCACTGCATGCCAAGCTAACTGTGCAACTTGTACTCCTAGTATTGCTTGTGCAACATGTCTTGATCCAATACATATGACAGCACCTCCTAAATGCCATTGCCCTGATAATTCTTATCTATTAGAAACTTCCTGTGTATGCAATCCAGGCTATTACTATTCTAATGTGAGCACTTGTTCTCCATGCCAATCTAATTGTGGAAGTTGTTCAGGATCTGCTTCATCATGTTTAACATGCATAGACACAGTTCATATGAGCTCACCGCCTAGTTGTGTCTGCCCAACTTACTCAATACTTACTGGAGGTCAATGTGTTTGCAATGCAGGCTATTATTATTCTTCACCTACTGTATGTTCTGCATGTGCTTCTAATTGTTTGACTTGTAGCACATGAACTGTTTGCTTAACTTGTATTGATACAATCCATATGACAGCAGCCCCAACTTGTTCTTGCCCATCTAACTCAATCCTCAACAATAATGTATGCACCTGCATTGATGGGTATTTCTATCAGACTACTACGACTTGTGCTGCTTGTAATAGTAATTGTGCAACTTGTTCTAATTCAGCTTCAAACTGCATGACCTGCATTGATACCACTCATATGTCAGCGGCTCCTGCATGTGTTTGCCCATCTAACTCAATACTTATCGCGACCACATGTGTTTGCAATGCAGGCTATTATTACTCTTCGGCTACTGTATGTTCTGCATGTGCTATTAACTGTGCAACTTGCAACACTGGAACTGCTTGTTTAACCTGTAGCGATACAGTTCATATGTCAGCAGCTCCTACATGTAGCTGTCCATCTAACTCAATACTTAGCGCTGGTTCATGTATATGCAATTCTGGGTTCTTTTACAGTTCTGGATCAGCAACAACTTGCACTGCTTGCCAGAATAACTGCGCGACTTGTTCTAATACAGCTTCAAACTGCATAACCTGCACTGATACCACTCATATGACAACAGCTCCTGTTTGTGCTTGCCCAGCTTACTCTGCAATAAATGCTAGTGGACAATGTGTTTGCAATACAGGGTTTTATTTTTTAAATAATAAATGTAGCCCTTGCTCTCCTCGGTGTTCTACCTGTTCGGTGTCTGCCTCTACTTGCTCAGCCTGCATTGATACTGTTCATATGGGAAATCCTCCAACCTGTGCATGTCCAGTTAATTCATATTTGGTTGCCGGAACTTGCACTTGTAATACAGGCTTTTATTTCAGCACAAATACCATTTGTTCTGCTTGTGCTCAACAATGTGCTAGCTGTTATACCACTCAAGCCAATTGCGGTACTTGTGTAGACACTGTTCACATGTCTGCAGCCCCAGCATGTGCTTGCCCTGCAAATGCAAACTTAATTGAAAACAGTTGTGCTTGCAATTTAGGCTATTATTTCAGCTCTAATACTGTTTGTTCTGCCTGCTCACCTAACTGTGCCAGTTGTGACTCAAATCCTAGTAATTGTGCTACTTGCCAGGACATAGTTCATATGTCAGCTGCTCCCGGCTGTTCATGCCCTTACAACTCAGTCCTTATAGGGAATTCTTGTGTTTGCGATACTGGATACTTTTACAGCTCAAATACTGTATGCTCAGCATGTCAGACTAATTGCCAAACCTGTGCTACTTCAGCAACAGCCTGTGTCACCTGTAGTGATACAATTCATATGACAGCTGCTCCTGCATGTGCTTGTCCTCCACTAAGCAGCTTAGTTAATGGTTATTGTGTTTGCAATGCAGGCTATTATTTCAGCAGTGCAAGTGTCTGTTCATCATGCAATAATAATTGTGCAGGATGCACGAATACAGCTACTAATTGCAATGCATGTGCTGATACTACTCATATGTCAGCTCCTCCTACATGTGCTTGCCCAGCAAATGCATATCTAAATGGAAATACTTGCCAATGCAACCCTGGATATTATTACAGCAATCCTAAGACATGCTCTCCAAATTCAGAATGTCCTCCACAATGTGCCCAATGCTCTTCAGATAGCTTTTGCACTGCATGCAATGATCCTGATAATATGTATTTGAATCCTGCGACTGGTACTTGTAGATGTTGGGACCAATATGCTACTTTTAATCAGACCTCTGGAACTTGCCAATGCATTGAAGGCTATTATTTGTCAAGTTTAGGAGTATGCCAGATTTGCATGCCTCCTTGCGCTCAGTGCTCTAATTCAGCTACTTTTTGCACAGAGTGTGATGATTTTGCTAATATGGATTTAACTATTGCTACAGGATCTTGCGCATGTAAAGACTCTGATTATCAATTTAATCCATGGGTTAAAGCTTGCCAACCTAACTCAAGCTGTAATTGTACTTGCTGCGTAATAAATATACACAATTACAACAATATAGCCAATATCACCAATGTTTACTCCTAAATACTTAGATAATTTAGATAATAGCTTTAATGAGTGTATACCATTTAATAAATAAATATTTTATTAATAGCAGCATGATTTATCCGTTCAACAGAAGATATTTCATTGGCAATAAATAAATGATAATTTAAATTCAAAATATAAATAAAAATTAGTAAATAAGAAGCTTTGATTGATAAAAATAGTATTTTAGCTTCTAGTGATTATAATATTATTTATTTATAATATGTAAATATTAATTTTTTAATCGCCATAAATATGGCAACTTTGTATATTATTTTAATTTAAAACTGATAAATATAATAATTAATGATAATGCAAAATATAAGGCATCTAAAAGGATTTAAAGTTTTGATTTAAGCTCCAATCTAAGTTTTATATATCCAGTTTATTTCTTAATAAAGAAGGAGAGATTTTGGTTACTTCTAGTCTATGTGAATTTTCAACAAAAAGAAATATATATTATGACTCCCCATATTTTTATAAATGCAGAAATTCAAAAGAGTTTGAGGATGAATGGGCAAATTTCACAAGAACTTTAAAAAATTCTTCAATTATATTTATTATGACATAAAAAGTTTTTTGGATTGAAATTCGAGTGTTGAGAAAACTAATTAATTATGATTTAATCCCTAATAAGGAAAATGCAACTTTATCTATTGTTTCTTTAGTCTAATTGATCTTTCGACTTTAAATCAAATCTATTTAAACAATATAAGCAATCAAACAATATACTATCTAATTAAAGCTAAAAATTTAATAATATCTTTTATAGTGTAAAATATACCTAAAAATAAATCTATCAAATTGATAGTATATTATATCAAGTATAACTATTTCACCTTAAAATTTTGATCCAGTAAAAATTATCTATCAGGATACATCAAATAAATCTACCCAAAGCTCTAACTCAAATAATGGAACTTAATTTTACACCTTAAACTATAGTTATTTAGAAAATAATGACTGAAAAACTGAGGATTGCAAGTTAGAATCATATAACTAAACGCATATAAGCTATAAATGCACTCGCTTAGGTATACTTATAGCAATAGTTATGAGCTAAACTACAAACTTCCTCTTTATGTTTCTCAAGCACTATATTTTAAAAGTCTTCATATTTGCCCTCATAACCTCTCATTTCTATTTCCTTATTTCCCAAATTTATTAGTTTCAAAAGCCAAAAAAATACTTTGGATTGAATTTCAAGAGTTTTATGAGAAATGCAGAAGCTCACCTAATCCTTTAAAAAAAGCTATCTCCATTAACTCATTATTCACATAGCTGAATTTCTTGAGAGAAACATAAAACGTATTGTTTGCGCAAATAAAATATGGTTATGGATCTTGATTCTCTTAAACAAGTGATTATAATAAACTATTTTAATCCCCATAGATGGGAATAGAATAGTAAAACAAATTATGAAGAAAATAGAAATTTTATTTTAGCTGCTTCAAATTGCAGATGAAAAGTGTCAGAAGATATTGAGGAATATAAAAACTTAAAATCTTATAAAAATAAAAATCGCGATCTATTATTCTTTTAATGTGGATTTTTTAACATTTTTGTTTATCTATTTTTATTTTTGATTCAAATTATTTTCTCTGCTTTAAAATTGGTATGTAACACAATATTTACTTTATTCTCAATGATTTAGAAGCTACTCTTCTTAAAATTTCTTCCGCTTTGAATTTTGAGTGGCGGCTGAAGTATTATAAACCTATAAATGGAAAGCTAAAAATTCAAAGTATTAAACAGAATTACTTCAAATAAGCTAAAAGCAAAAACTCTCTACAAATTCTTTAAAAATAACTTATTCATAAAATTTAGAGCATTTTAGAAATTGAGAAATAGATACAAGCTATATTTAAAACCTAAAAATAAGATGTTCTTATTATTAAACATCATCAATATATATTGACTTATGACCTAGAAGTATCACTATTCATTCTTATTTGTAAGTATTTTGTGCAAAAATAAATAGAATAAAAGCGGAAAATTGAATAGCCTTTTATTAGATATTTACTTGATTACAAGGATAGAAAATATTAGAAAATCAAGTATAATAAATGATATAAATGTTTATGAGTAATTATTCAATATTTATTATGTTTCATAATTAAAAATCATCAATTACCTCAAACAATTCTTATAAAAATTTGTTGCCAAAATTTGGTATATCATAATTCTATTTATTAGGAAAATTTGTGTTAATTATTTTAAAAATTTTCCAAAAATATTCTCTTTCTTTAAAATTTTTAAATTATCACTGCTTTTCTGAAGACTCCCGATTCGACTAAATTTCTGTAATAAATTTCTCCTTTATATATTTAACGCTCTCTTTGCTTGGCTATATTTTGAACTCAAATATGTGGTAATAATGAATATGATAAAGAAATCCACCTTTGCTTTGCTTTTCCTTTTAGGAATTGGTCTCTCCTCTTCCTCATCCGTCTTCTCTTCTAAGGATTATCCACAATTTCTTCCTAAAATCCAAGCTGAATCAAGCAGTTATAAAGACGTTTACAGATCAGCTCGGATTTATGTAGAAATTAATTCGATGTCCGAAGACATAGATGATTTATTGGAAGATTTAGAAGACTCAGCTTATAAAGCAGCAGAAATTTTATCACAAGTCTTATTCGTCAAGCCACAAGCTCAGCCTCTTAAACTTGGAGAGAAAAATCTTTGCAAGAGCATTCAGTTAGATAATTACATGAAGCTCAAAGAACTTGAAGCAGATTTAGCCGTATTTTTCTCTTTAAGTGACAATTTTATTCAGAATTCAACCAGCGCTAAAGTCTGTGAGTTCTCCAGTGATAACCAACTTAAGAGCATTGAAATTAAGGTCGATCGAAAAATATACCAAGAGCTCGATGAAGACAAAAAAGTCAGCTTGCTAAGCAGAGCGATCATTAGTGCCATTTTTCTCGGAGAAAGCGAAAAATATGCAAAAGAGATAGAAGAATGCTTAGAAGATCTGAAATACCAACCAATTTTTACAGCCTGCACTCCACCTTGCAAAACTTGCTGATCGACATCAACTAATACATGTTCAAGCTGCAATGCCGGTTATTACCTTAATGGTAGTTCTTGCCCTGCATGCCAACCTCAATGTGAAACATGCGAAAACACTGCAACGAATTGTGTTGACTGTTCTGATGTTATTCATATGTCAGATCCGCCGACTTGTGCTTGTCCAGCTAATTCAATATTAACAGATGGAAATTGTGTCTGCACGCCAGGCTACTATTACGACATATTTTATAAATGTTCACCATGCGCCAGCAATTGCGCTACTTGTAAATATTATGATAATACTTGTGTAACCTGTGTTGATCCAGTCCATATGAGTGGTATACCAGTGTGCTCCTGTCCCGGTAACTCAACTCTCATTCAAGGTAGCTGTATTTGCAACCCTGGGTATTTCTATAGTAACAATACTAACTGTGCTACATGCAATGCAAATTGTGGGACATGCCAAAACTCAGCAAGAAATTGCCTAACATGCACTGATCCAACTCATATGTCAGCTGCTCCAGATTGTGCTTGCCCACCATATTCAAATCTTATTGGAGATTTGTGTACATGTGTCTCTGGATACTATTATACCTCAAATAATGTATGCGCCGCATGCGATCCTCAATGCGCTACTTGCACTTGATCTAGTAGTTATTGCAATTCATGCACTGATCAAGTTCACAGCTTAGGCACTCCTACCTGTTCCTGCCCAACGAATTCTGCGATTATCGATGGTTCTTGTGTTTGTAACACTGGATACTATTTCTCATCAAAAACTGTCTGCACTGCATGCCAAACTAACTGTGCAACTTGCTCTCCTAGTAATGCTTGCTTAACCTGTATTGATCCAACTCATATGACAGCAGCTCCTAAATGCGTATGTCCTGCAAATTCTTATCTACAAGGAAGTTCCTGTGTATGCAATACAGGCTATTACTTTTCTAGTGCGAGCACTTGTTCTCCATGCCAAGCTAATTGTGGAAGTTGCTTTGGGTCTCCTTCATCATGTTTAACATGCATTGACACAGTCCATATGAGCTCACCGCCTAATTGTGTCTGCCCAACTTCCTCATCACTTGTTGAAGGTCAATGTGTTTGCAATTCAGGTTATCACTACATTTCAAATACTGTATGCTCTGCATGTGCTTCTAATTGTTTGACTTGTAGTACATGAACTAATTGTTTAACTTGTATTGATACAATCCATATGACAGCACCTCCAACTTGTTCGTGCCCATCTAACTCAATCCTCAGCAATAATGTATGTACCTGCATTACTGGGTATTTCTACCAGACTCCTACGGCTTGCGCTGCTTGTAATAGTAACTGTGCGACTTGCACTAATACAGCTTCTAACTGCATAACCTGTACTGATACTACTCATATGACAGCAGCTCCTGCTTGTGCCTGTCCTGCCAACTCTTCGATAAATGCTAATGGACAATGTGTTTGCAATACAGGTTACTATTCTTCTACTAATGGATCTTGTAGCGCTTGCGCTTCTCAGTGTTCTACCTGTTCGGTGTCTGCCTCTACTTGCTCAGCCTGCATTGATACTGTCCATATGGGAAATCCTCCAACCTGTGCATGTCCAGTTTATTCAGCTTTGGTTGCTGGAACTTGCACTTGTAATATAGGCCTATACTTCAGCTCAAATACTGTTTGCTCTGCTTGTGCTTCACAATGCGTTAGCTGTTCTATCACTTCAAACAATTGCGGTTCTTGTATAGACACTGTTCACATGTCTGCAGCCCCAACATGTGCTTGCCCTGCAAATGGAAGCTTAATTGGAAGCATCTGTGCTTGCAATTTAGGCTATTATTTCAGCTCTAATACTGTTTGCTCTGCTTGCCAACCTAACTGTGCCAGTTGTGACTCAAGCCCTAGTAGCTGTGATACCTGCCAGGACACTACTCATATGTCAGCTGCTCCTGCATGCTCATGCCCTTACAATTCAATCCTTATAGGGAGTTCTTGTGTTTGCAATACTGGATACTTTTACAGCTCGAATACTGTATGCTCAGCATGCCAGATTAATTGTCAAACCTGTGCTATTTCAGCAACAACCTGCGTCACCTGTATTGATCCTGTTCATATGACAGCTGCTCCTGCATGTGCTTGTCCTGCTCTAAGTAGCTTAAATAATGGTTTATGTGTTTGCAATGCAGGCTATTATTTCAGCAGTACAAGTGTCTGTTCACCATGCAATAATAATTGTGCAGGATGCACGAATTCAGCTACTAATTGCAATGCGTGTGTTGATACTACTCATATGTCAGCTCCTCCTACATGTGCTTGTCCAGCAAATGCATATCTAAATGAAAATTCTTGCCAATGCAACCCTGGATATTATTACAGCAATCCTAAGACCTGCTCTCCAAATTCAGAATGTCCTCCACAATGTGCCCAATGCTCTTCAAATAGCTTTTGCACTGCATGCAATGATCCTGATAATATGTATTTGAATCCTGAGACTGGGACTTGCAGATGTTGGGACCAATATGCTTCTTTCAATCAGACCTCTGGAACTTGCCAATGTATGCAAGGCTATTATTTGTCAAGTTCAGGAGAATGCCAGATTTGCATGTCCCCTTGTGCTCAGTGCTCTACTTCAGCTACTTTTTGCACAGAATGTAATGATTCTGCTAATATGAATTTTAATATTGCTACAGGATCTTGTGTATGCAAGGACTCTGATTATCAATTTAATCCATGGATTAAAGCTTGTTTACCTAACTCTGCCTGCAATTGTACTAGCTGCGGAATAAATATATACAATTACAACAATATAACCAATGTCGTCAATGTCTATTCCTAACTTAAGTTAGATAATTTAGATAATAGCTTTAATGAGTGTTTACAATTTAATAAATAAATATTCTGTTTAATAGAAACTTGATTTATTCGTTCAACAGAAGACATTTCATCGACAATAAATAAATGATAATTTAAAAATTCAAGATATAAATAAAAATTATTAAATAAGAAGTTTTGACTAATAAAAAATATTATAGAAAATAGTATTTTAGCTTCAAGTTTGTTAAAAATATGATAAATTTACTGAGTTGAAACACCCATTTTTTCTTTATGTATCTCAGCTCGATATTTTAACAGCCTTTATATTTGATCATGACCTCTCATTTCTTACTCTTTTCAATTACTAAATTTCATTTATTTCAAAAATCTAAAATAAAATCGGATTAAAGTTCAAGGATTTATGGAAAATTCAGAAGCTCACCTGCTCTTTTCAAACGCTATCTCCATCTAATTCATTATTTACATAGCTGAATTGCTTGAGCGTAGCATAAAAAGTATTGTGTTCACAAATAAAATATGTTTATGGATCTAGATTCTCTTAAACAAGTGATTATAATAAACTATTTTAATCCCCATAGATGACAGTAGAATATTAAGCTGATCATGAAGCTTAAGAAATTCGAAAAAATTTTTAAAAAAAAGAAATTATTTAGCTGCTTCAAATTGAAGATGAAAAGTGTAAGAAGATAATGGGGAAATATAAAAACTAAAAATCTTTTAAAAATCAAAATCATGATCTATTTATTCTTTTTAACATTTTTGTTGATCTAATTTTTATTTTTGATTCAATTTTGATTTTCTCTACTTTAAAATCGATACATAACACAATATTTACTTTATTCTCAATAATTTAGGCATTACTATACTTAAAATTCCTTATATTTGACTTTTGAGTTGCGGCTGGAGAATTATAACCAGTAAATGGAAAGCTAAACATTCAGAGTATTAAGCAGAATTACTTCAAATAGGCTAAAAGGAAGGATTCTCTGCAAGTTATTTTTAAAAATAATTGTCCCTAATATTTAGAGCATTTGAGAAATTTTGAAATAGATATTCTATTTTTCTTTTATTGCATACTTGAAAGTTAATTTAATTTTTTAAAATTTGGATTTCATATTTATTTTATTGTAAACCTAGACTTATATGATCACTTTTTATGCAATCTCAGAAAACACTATTTTCTAGTCATATAAGATTGAATATGGTTTATCTCTATCCCAAAAGTGAAAAATTCAGTTATTTAAAGCCTAAAAATAAGATCTTCTTATTATCAAACATTATAATATATATTGGTTTATGATCTAGATGTATCACTATAAGTCTATTTTGTGCAAAAATAAATAGAATCAAAGCGGAAAATTGAATATTCTTTTTATTAGGTATTTTACTTAATTACAAGGATAGAAAATAGTTGAAAATCAAGTCTAATAAATTAAATAAATGTTTATGAGCTTCTAATTATTCAATATTTACTATGTTCCGTAATTGAATTTCATCAACTACCTCAAATAATTCCTATAAAAATTTGTTGCCAAAATTTGGTTTATCATAATTCAATTTGCTATAATTATATTAAAAATCTTCCAAAAATTATTTATCTTCTTTAACTCAAATTTTTAAATTATCGCTATTTTTCTGAAGACTCCCGATTCCACTAATTTTCTGAGATAAATTTCTCTTTTATGTAATTAACACTCTTCTTTGCTTAGCTATATTTTGAACTCAAATATGTGGTAATAATGAATATGATAAAGAAATCCACCTTTGCCTTGTTTGTTCTTTTAGGAATTGGTCTCTCTTCTTCCTCACCTGCCTCTTCTTCTAAGGATTATCCACAATTTCTTCCCAAAATCCAAGCTGAATCAAGCAGTTATAAAGAAGTTTACAGATCAGCTCGGATTTATGTAGAAATTAATTCAATGTCTGGAGACATGGATGATTTATTGGAAGATTTAGAAGACTCAGCTTATAAAGCAGCAGAAATTTTATCACAAGTCTTATTCGTCAAGCCACAAGCTCAGCCTCTTAAACTTGGAGAGAAAAATCTTTGCAAGAGCATTCAGTTAGATACTTACATGAAGCTCAAAGAACTTGAAGCAGATTTAGCCGTATTTTTCTCTTTAAGTGACAATTTTATACAGAACTCAACCAGCGCTAAAGTCTGTGAGTTCTCCAGTGATAATCAGCTTAAGAGCATTGAAATTAAGGTCGATCGAAAAATATACCAAGAACTCAATGCAGACAAAAAAGTCAGCTTGCTAAACAAAGCGATCATTAGCATCATTTTTAATGGAAAAAGCGAAAATTATGCTAAAGAGCTCGAAGAAAGCTTAGAAAATCTGAAATATCAACCAATTTCTACAGCCTGCAAGTCGCCTTGCAAAACTTGCTCGTCGACATCATTTACTTCTTGTTTTAGCTGCCATACGGGCTATTACCTTAGTGATAGTAATTGCCTTGCATGCGATCCTCAATGTGCAAGCTGTATTGGAACTTATTGTACTACCTGTACTGATCCTACTCATATGTCAGACCCTCCATTGTGTGTTTGTCCATATAATTCAGTACTTACAAACGGAAATTGTGTCTGCAATACAGGCTACTATTACAGCAATAATTATCATTGTGCAGCATGTGCCAGCAATTGCGCTACTTGTGAAGACGATTCTACAGATTGTTTAACTTGTGTTGATCCGGTCCATATGAGCAGTAAACCATACTGTAATTGCCCTAATAACTCAAAACTCACTCAAGGTACCTGCACTTGCAATTCTGGGTATTACTATAGTGCCAACACCAAATGCTCTGCATGCAATAAAAATTGTGTGACATGTGCAGTATCTGCAGATAATTGTTTGACATGCCCTGATCCAACTCATATGTCAGCTCCAGCATGTTCTTGTCCAACAAATTCAAAGCTTACTGAAAGTTCTTGTGTTTGCCCATCTGGATACTATTGAGCCTCAAATACTGTATGTACCGCATGCAATCCTCAATGTGCTACTTGCTCTGGATCTAGTAGCAATTGTTCTTCATGCACTGACAAAAATCACAGCTCAGGCACTCCTTACTGTAACTGCCCAAAACATTCTACGCTTATCTCAGGCTCTTGTGTTTGCGACATTGGATACTATTTTTCACAACTAACTGTATGCACTGCATGCCAAACTAATTGTGCAACTTGTTCTTCTACTAATCCTTGTTTAACATGTATTGATCCAATCCATATGACAGCAGCTCCTAAATGCAGTTGTCCTTCATCTTCTTCTCTACAAGGAAATTCCTGTGTATGCAATACAGGCTATTATTTTGCGATTCCAAGCACTTGTTTCCCATGCCAAACTAATTGTGGAAGTTGCTCAGGGTCTGCTTCTTCATGCTTAACATGCATAGACACAGTCCATATGAGCTCACCGCCTAATTGTAGCTGCCCATCTTCCTCAACACTTACTGGAGTTCAATGTGTTTGCAATGCAGGTTATTATTACACTTCAAATACTGTATGCTCTGCATGCCCTTCAAACTGTGCGACTTGTAGCACTGGAACTGTTTGTTTAACTTGTATTGATACAATCCATATGACAGCAGCCCCTACTTGTTCTTGTCCATCTAACTCAGTCCTCAACAATAATGTATGCACCTGCATTAATGGGTATTTCTACCAGACTACTACGATTTGTGCCGCTTGTAATAGTAACTGTGCGACTTGTTCTAATACAGCTTCTAACTGCATAACCTGTACTGATACCACTCATATGACAGCGGCTCCTACTTGTGCTTGCCCAGCTAACTCTGTAGTAAATGTTAATGGACAATGTGCTTGCAATACAGGTTACTATTTCTCTGCTAATGGATATTGTAGCCCTTGCTCTCCTCAGTGTTCTGCCTGCACTGTCTCTGACTCTACTTGCTCAGTCTGCATTGATACTGTCCATATGGGAAATCCTCCAACCTGTGCATGTCCAGCTAATTCAGCTTTGGTTGCTGGAACTTGCACTTGTAATATAGGCTTATACTTCAGCTCAAATAGTGTTTGTTCGACTTGTGCTTCACAATGTGGTAGTTGCTCTATCACTTCAACCAATTGCGGCTCTTGTATAGACACTGTCCACATGTCTGCAGCCCCAACATGTGCTTGCCCTGCAAATGCAAGCTTATTTGGAAACAGTTGTGCTTGTAATTTAGGCTATTATTTTAGCTCTAATACTGTTTGCTCTGCTTGCCAACCTAACTGTGCCAGTTGCGGCTCAAGCTCTAGTAATTGTAATACCTGCCAGGACACTACTCATATGTCAGCTGCTCCTGCATGCTTATGCCCTAACAATTCGGTCCTTATAGGGAGTTCTTGTGTTTGCAATACTGGATACTTTTACAGCTCAAATACTGTATGCTCAGCATGCCAGATTAATTGCCAAGCCTGCACTGTTTCAGCATCAAACTGTGTCATCTGTAGTGATACAGTTCATATGACAGCTGCTCCTGCATGTGCTTGTCCGGCTCTAAGTAGCTTAAATAATGGTTCATGTGTTTGCAATGCAGGCTATTATTTCAGTAGTACAACTGTCTGCTCACCATGCAATAATAATTGTGCAGGATGCACAAATTCAGCTGCTAATTGCAATGCCTGTATTGATACTACTCATATGTCAGCTCCTCCTACATGTGCTTGCCCAGAAAATGCATATCTAAATGGAAATACTTGCCAATGCAACCCTGGATATTATTACAGCAATCCTAATACCTGCTCTCCAACGTTTCAATGTCCTCCACAATGTGCCAAATGCTCTTCAAATAACTTTTGTTCTTCATGCAATGATCCTGATAATATGTATTTGAATCCTGAGAATGGAACTTGCAGATGTTGGGACCAATATGCCACTTTCAATCAGACCTCTGGAACTTGCCAATGCATTCAAGGCTATTATTTGTCAAGTTTAGGAGTATGCCAGATTTGCATACCCCCTTGTGCTCAGTGCTCTCTTTCAGCTACTTTTTGCACGGTGTGTGATGATTTTTCTAATATGAACTTAAATATGGCTACAGGATCTTGTACATGCAAAGACTCTGAATCTCAATTTAATCCATGGGCTAAAGCTTGTATACCTAACTCTGCCTGCAGTTGTAATAGCTACGAAATAAATACATACGATTACATCAATGTAACCAATGTCATCAACTCCTATTCCAAAATACTTAGATAATTTAAATAATAGCTTTAATGAGTGTTTAAAATTTAAGCAATGAATATTCTATTATGGCAACTTGACTTTCTCTTTCAGCAGGAGATATTTTATCGACAATAAATAAAAAGCAATTTAAAAAGAAGCAAGAATATAAATAAAATTAGTAAGCAAAAAGCTTTAATTTATAAAAATATTATAGAAAGTAGCAGTTTAGCTTGCAGTATATACCATTAACATTGATCAATTTACAATATGTAAAGAATTGCTCAAACATTATTTATATTGATATTAATTTTTAACGAATTCCATTTTCTGATAATCTTTTATTTATATCAGATGATTTTTGTCAATTTCAAAATCATAAAAGTATATAATCCGGTCGGATTTTATGAACACCAGTAACTTTTTAACCCTTCACACGACCAGCGCCCTATTCTGGCAATCTTCTTACTGGAAAATCGTCTAGTTGTGAACAGTTAGTCTAGCGCTCAATAAAGCCAACAGACTAAATATTTAGTTAGGTAATTTTCAACTTTGAAGAAAAAGCATCATCATCATATTATTCAGCAGGCAGAGCCCACAGCAAATCCTTATTTGTTTTCTTAAAAATAAGTATCTAATGATCTTTGCTTCATAATTTTGCCCTCAAATTCCTTAGCTGCCGTTTTGCTCGTTTTTTCTCTACTTCCTCCTGCTTTGTCTACTTGAGTCCTCCATCATCACTTAGAGCACTACAATGCACAGTTCCTTCTCATTTTTGATTCAATTTTGATCTTTTCTGCCTTAAAATTGGTATATAACACAATATTTACTTTATTCTCAATAATTTTGACATTACTACTCTTAAAATTTTTTATGCTTTACGTTTTGGGTTTGGTCGAAGTATTATAACCAGTAAAAGGGAAGCTAAAAATCTAGAGTATTAAGCATCATTACTTCAAATAGGCTAAAAGCAAAGACTCTCTGCAAATTTTTTAAAAAATAACTTATTCTAAAATTTAGAGCATTTTAGAAATCAGGAAAATAGATTTATATGATCATTCTTTATGTAATTTCTGAGAGCAAATTTTTTGAAGCGCGTTGATTTTTATTTATTTTCTAGTGTAGTCATGTAAGATTTGGATTTGGCTCATCCCGATCCCAAAGTAGAAATTGAGTTATGCTGCATCTTTACCACTAAGAGAGTTTGCTCCACCAATTAACTTGATAAAACAAACCCCAAATGAATCAGGGGAGACGTATAAAATCAAAAAATATACACAAGTTATATTTGAGCCTAAAATAAGATGCTCATATTATCAAAGATCGGTAATATCTATTGGCTTATGACCTAGAAATATCACTATCATCTTGTTTGCAAGCATTTTGTGAAAAATAAAGTGAAAATTGAATAGACTTTTATTAGTTATTTACTAGATTTCAGGGATAGAAAATACTAGCACTATAAGTATAAAAAATGACATAAATGTTTATGAGCTTCTAATTATTTAATATTTATTATGTTACATAATTAATTTAATCAACTAACTGACTCTAAATAATTCCTATAAAAATTGTTGCCAAAATTTGATATGTCATAATTTCAATTATAATAAATTTGCTTTAATTATATAAAAATCTTCCCACAATTGTTTCTCTTCTTTAGTTTAAATTTTTAAATTATCACTTTATTTCTGAAAACTCCCGATAACACTGAGATAAATATCTCCTTTTATATATTTAGCACTCTTCTTTGCTTGGCTATATTTTGAACTCAAATATGTGGTAATAATGAATATGGTAATAAAATCCACCTTTGCATTGCTTGTCCTCTTAGGAATTGGTTTCTCTTCTGGCTCTTCCGTTTTTTCTTCTAAGGATTATCCACAATTTCTTCCCAAAATCCAAGCTGAATCAAGCAGCTATAAAGAAATTTACAGATCAGCTCGGATTTATGTAGAAATTAATTCCATGTCTGAAGACCTGGATGATTTATTGGAAGATTTAGAAGACTCAGCCTATAAAGCAACAGAAATTTTATCACAAGTCTTATTTGTCAAGCCACAAGCTAAGCCTCTTAAACTTGGCGAGAAAAATCTTTGCAAGGGTATTCAGTTAGATAATTACATGAAGCTCGAAGAAATTGAAGCAGATTTAGTCGTGTTTTTCTCAATAAGCGACACTTTTATACAGAATTCTACCAGTTTTAAAGCCTGCGAGTTTTCCAGTGATAACCAGCTTAAAAGCATTGAAATTAAGGTCGATCGAAAAATATACCAAGGATTTGATGAAGACAAAAAAGTTAGCTTGCTAAACAGAGCTATCATTAATGCTATTTTTAATGGAGAAAGCCAAAAATATGCCAAAGAACTAGAAGAAAGCTTAGAAAATCTGAAATACCAGCCACTTCTTCTAGTCTGCCACTATCCTTGCATGACTTGTGCTCAAACTGATTTCTGCTTAACATGTTCTGATACTGTTCATATGTCAACTGCGCCAGGGTGTTTCTGTCCACCTAACTCAGCACTTACAGGGCCAGTTTGTGTTTGCAACACAGGGTACTATTTCAGCTCAAATACTGTCTGCTCAGCATGTGCCACAAATTGCGCTACATGTTCTAATTCTAATTCAAATTGTCTCACCTGTATTGATTCAATCCATATGAGCGCTGCACCAGCATGCTCTTGCCCTGCAAACTCAGCTCTTATTCAAGGTAGCTGTATTTGCAATTCTGGGTATTTCTATAGTTCCAGCACTACTTGTACTGCATGCAATCAAAATTGTAATACATGTCAAAATTCAGCGGCAAACTGCTTGATGTGCTCTGATCCAACCCATATGTCAGCTGCTCCTGCATGCGCTTGTCCAGCAAATTCAAGTATTATTGGAGGTTTTTGTATATGCAACCCTGGATACTATTATACCTCAAATACTGTATGCTCCGCATGCAATCCTCAATGTGCTACTTGTACTGTAGATAGTAACGAATGCTCTTCATGCACTGACCAAGTTCACAGCTCTGGTATTCCTAACTGTAATTGCCCGGCAAATTCTGTGCTTACCGCAGGTTCTTGTGTTTGCAATGCTGGATACTATTTCTCATCAAATACTTACTGCGCTGCATGCCAAACTAACTGTGAAACTTGCTCTTCTGGAACTGCTTGTTTATCCTGTATTGATCCAATTCATATGACAGCTCCCAATTGTCAATGCCCAAATGTATCTTCTCTTAAGGGAAATTCCTGCGTATGTACGTCAGGCTTTTATTTTTCTAGTGCAAATACTTGTTCTCCATGCCAAGGGAGCTGCGCAACCTGTGATACAAGCCCTACTACGTGTGATACCTGCACTGATACTGTTCATATGGCACCTCCTTCATGCAGCTGTCCAAGTAACTCGCATGTGTTTGCAGGAACATGTTTTTGCAATACAGGATATTATTTCTCAAGTAACACTGAATGTTCTCCATGCCAAGCAAATTGTTTTACCTGCGGAGTATCAGCTTCATCATGTTGAACTTGCGTAGACACAACCCATATGAGCGCAGCGCCTAGTTGCAGCTGCCCATCTTTCTCATCACTTAGTGGATCCTCATGTGTTTGCAATTCAGGCTATTATTACTCTTCAGCTACTGTATGTTCTACATGTCCTATTAATTGTGCGACTTGTAACATTGGAACTGCTTGTTTAACCTGCATTGATACAGTTCATATGTCAGCAGCACCTACATGTGCTTGTCCATCTAATTCAATTCTTAGTAATGGCTCATGTACCTGCATTGCTGGATATTTTTATAATTCGACTACAACCTGCGCTGCTTGTAATAATAACTGTGCGACTTGCCATAATACTCAAGCCAATTGCGATTCTTGTACAGATACTACTCATATGACTCCTGCTCCAAATTGTTCTTGCCCTTCAAATGGATACTTGGCAGGTAAAACCTGTGCATGCAGTACTGGCTATTATTTTAGCTCTGCTACCGTTTGTTCTGTTTGCCAATATAACTGTGCAACCTGTGATATAGCTGCACATATTTGTCTTACATGCAAAGATGCAACTCATATGTCACCTGCTCCTAGTTGTGCATGTCCTGCTAATTCAGCATTTTTAACTTCTGGGAATACTTGTGTTTGCAATTTTGGGTACTTTTATAGTTCAAATACTATATGCTCAGCATGCCAGAATAATTGTCAAAGTTGTACTGGTTCAGCAGGAAACTGTCTTAGTTGTATTGATACTGTCCATATGTCAGCTGCTCCTTCATGTGCTTGTCCTGCAAATGCATACCAAAACGGAAACATTTGCCAATGTAACACTGGATACTATTACAGCTCAGCTTCCACTTGTTCTCGATGTCCAGTCCAATGTGCTACCTGTGACACAAATCCAAACACCTGCGATACTTGTATAGATCCAATTCATATGTCAGCAGCTCCGACTTGCCAATGTCCTGCTCAGTCTACCTTGATTGGTGTTATTTGTGTCTGCAATCCTGGCTACTATTACACCACAGCTACCACTTGTTCTCAATGCCCAGTCCAATGTGCTACCTGTGACACAAATCCAAACACCTGCGATACTTGTATAGATCCAATTCATATGTCAGCAGCTCCTGCTTGTCAATGTCCTGCTCAGTCTACTTTGACTGCTGGTTCTTGTGTCTGTAACCCCGGCTACTATTACAGCTCAGCTTATATTTGTTCTCCAATCCCACAGTGTCCTCCACAATGCGCCCAATGCTCTTCAAATAACTTTTGCACTGCATGCAATGATCCAGGGAATATGTATTTGAATACTGTCATGGGAACTTGCAGATGCTGGGATCCTTATGCTTCTTTCAATCAAACCTCTGGCACTTGCCAATGTATTCAAGGCTATTATTTGTCAAGTTCAGGAGTATGCCAAATGTGTATGCCGCCTTGTGCTCAGTGCTCTACTTCAGCCACCTTTTGTACAGAGTGTGATGATTTTGCTAATATGAATTTAAATATAACTACAGGCTCTTGTGAATGTAAAAACTCTGGTTCTCAATTTAATCCATGGGTTAAAGCGTGCCAAACTAGCTCAAGTTGTAATTGTACTAGCTGCGAAACAATTATATACAACAATTACAACAATATAACCAATATCAATATCACCAATATATACCCTAAACACTTTATATAATTTAGATAATATTTTTAAATCAGTATTCAAAATTTAACCAAATAAGATTCTATTAATAAAACCTTTTTTCAAGAGAATTTTTATATCGACTAAAATAATTGGATTAACAAATATATTTTAAAAGCAGCAAAAATAAAATGCAAAACTAATAATTATGAAGTTTTAATCAATAAAAATAAATAATATTTTAGCTTGCATCAATATTATATATCTTATAATTTCCATTTATAATGTATAAAAATTCATAATGAAAATAATATAACAATATTATCGTATTGCTTAGCATTATTTTTGCTGAATATAATTTTTTTTAAATATCATTTGATGATAAGTCTCTTATTTATATCAAATGGGGTTTTAAGACTTTAAAATTATAAAAATATTTGTTTCCTTAATATTTAAAATTATTAATTTCAAGCTATATTATTACATAATAGAAATTTAATCAATTTTTTCTACTTGAGACTCTAATTAACTGATTCAGAGCCGACTTTTTTAAATTTTGGAGTACATAAAATACTATTTAAACAAAGTTAGATGTATTTTATTATTATTGTTTTATGGAATAAGTAAAATTGAAAAAGAAGGTATATGTATTTAAATACAGCCACAGGTACTTGCAGATGCTGGGGATCCTTATGCTTCTTTTAATCAAGCCTCAAGAACTTGTCAATGTGTTGACGGTTATTATTTGTCAAGCTTAGGAGGATGCCAACCTTGCATAGTGCCTTGTGCTGAATGCATTTATTCAGCTTCATTTTGTACAGAGTGTCATGATTCTGAGAAAATGTACTTAAATACTGAAACTGGTTCTTGTAAGTGCAAAGACCCTGCAGCTCAGTTTAATCCATGGATGAAAATTTGTCAATATAATCCAGTATGCGATCGTACTAGTAGCGATCCATTTAAGCTTATTAACTCTTCATAATTACTATTATATGTTGATAGATATTACAAATTGCTCTAGTTGATAGACTCCTCAGGTTATTTACAATAAAATTTTATAAAAGCCAAACTTAATACTATTTTTTTTTTGAAAAAAATATTCACAAGCACCCAAGCAAAGCTGAAGTTGCAAAGTTCTGTATTATTATATTTAAAATCATTTTCTCAGAAAACGAAATTAAAATTAAGCTTTATTTTGACAAAAATGTTTGAAAAATCTGAATTTGTTATAAAATAAATGATATAATTATGATTGTAAATTAAAAATTTTGAATTAAAATATTATCCAATTCAGTGGAATAACTTAAAATTTAAAACAAACAGTTGATTTTTATTTAATCTTTTGGACTTAAGCTTCATCTTTTATTATTTTTTTTCTTAATTTGCCTTTAATAATTAATTGCAAGAAATAGCTGGAATTTTCATTATTTAGCTTCCTGCATATTAGTGTATTATTTATATTTCATTTTTATTTTCTTTAACAACTTTATCTTTAAAAAACACTAATAAATATTAAACTTCTAAATTTTTAAAGTTAGCGAATTAATGTGTAATTTATAATTTTGAACTTTTAATAAACTATTATCCTAATTGATAATAATATTTTAAGTTAGCACATTTAATTATCAACTATTTTTGATATTTTACATTGAGGTGTCAATGAATTATTATTTAGAAATAATAGGCAGGACATTTCAATTTAAAGCTTGTTTTTATTTGTTTAATAATGAATATTTTTTAAATATATATTTAAAATTTACTTTTATAAACTAATAAAAAATCTTTATTCTTTCTTGCATAATGGGGCGAAAGAATCTATCAATTAAAGTCTATAGAGATTGCTACCTCACACAATAGGAATTAGCAGAGTGCATAAGCTATATTAAGCAGGCTTACCAATAATTCTAAAATTTTAGATAATTACTACTATAAGGTTGAATCACTTTTAAAATTTTACTAAAATGAGATTAATACCTATTACAGTCTGATTTTTGCTAATTTAAAAATAAAATCGATAAATAACCGATTAATTCTAAAATAGATAAATTAGAGCTGAAAAGCAGCTATATATAATCAATTCGAGCTTTTCAAAACAAACTCTATCAATTGTTCAATTTTTCGAGCGAAGCATCAGTAAAACTAGTTTGCCTAATAAATTTAGGCAATTCATAATTTTACCCCCACAATATAAAATCCATGAGATCATACTCAATTGATCACATTAATGCCTGATATTCACCTCTTAAATACTTCATAGTAATAAGTATTAATAATATATTTCAAATTTTAATCCTATCTAAATCACAGCTTATCAGCAGGAAAGAATATTTTTCTGCTATAAAAAATTTTATAATCTTCAATAAATGCTTCTTCAATTGGTGTGAAGTAACTAACTCTGCAAAAGCAATGCACTTTAGTAGTAAATATTTATGTCTTATAGTAAAATTTTAATTATTATAAACTAAACCCCAAATACTTGAGTCTTTGAATTTTGAATAGAGCTTGGAGCATGGCAAGTCGAGTAAACGCGAATATTTAAAATTTAGAATGTAAAACAAATTCCTTCTAATGAAATCAAGATTTTCTAAAAGTTCTTAAAGTCCTGATATTTTAATAAATAAGCCTTCTGTTAGGAATAGATAATTTATTATCTAATTATCTAGCATTTTTGACTATAATTTGAATGCTTTCTTATTTATTGTAAAATCTAATTGTTACGTCATCATTTTTAGTATGGTTTTAATATGAAACAATTTTTAAGCAATTTTTATTATTTGTTGTCTAATATAAAGCTAATAATTAATTTTCTATGCATCTATTGAGAAAATCGTACTGGAGCTGTAAGTTTTCAGACACTTATTAGAAATTATAAATAGAAGCACCATTATCAGTAATGTCAGCAAGTCTTATTTTATTTAAATTTTAAGAAAATAGACTAAATGATTAATAATCTTTTAGATAGACAATTAGTGCCTTATTTATATAAAATTTAATCAAAAGAGAATTAATTATTAATAATTCTTTAATTATTGAGATAGAATATAAGGATAAAATAATAAAAGAAATTTATAAAATTATAATTCGTAATTCTATTATATCTTATAATTGAATTTCATCAATTATCAGCAAAATACAAGTGATTAATCTAATGTTGCTTATATATGAAATTTTGAATACCATAAAATAAATAATTAAAAATGTTGTAATAATTAAAATTTTCAAAAATTTTCTCATCGTCTGCCTATCCTTTCACCTAATAAGCTATATTTTTTTTGAAATTTCTTGATACCCTGGATTTTTCTAAGAGCGATATGCGTTCATATCTTTACCTGACATTTTTACTTGGCCATAATTTAAACTAAAAGATGTGGTAATAAATATTATGGTAAAGAAATTCAACTTTGCCTTGCTTATTGTCCTAATATTTGGTCTTTCTTCAGCTTCTTCTATGCTTTCTTCTAAGGAAAACCCACAGTTTCTTCCCAGAGTGCAAGCTGAGTTAAGCCAACTCAACGAAATTTATAGGCCAGCAAGAATTCATATAGAAATAAATTCAATATCTCCAGAGATGGACGAATTATTGGAAGATTTAGAAGACTCAGCCTATAAGGCAGCAGAAATTTTATCAGAAGTCTTATTCGTCAAGCCCCAAAATCAACCTCTTAAGCTTGGCGAAGAAAATCTTTGCAAGGGTATTCAGCTAGAAAATTATATGAGACTTGAAGGAATTGAAGCAGACCTGGCAGTGTTTTTCTCTATAAGTGACAATTTCATACAAAATTTTACTAGCTTTAAGGTCTGTGAGGTTTCCAATGAAAATCAGCTTAAAAGCATTGAAATTCAGGTTGACAAAGAAACATATAAAGGGCTAAATGAAGACAAAAAAGCTAGCATGCTAAGCAGAGGGATTGTTCATGCCATTTTTAATGCAGAAAGCGAGAAATTTGTCAAGGAAATAGAAGAAAGCTTAGAAAGTCAGACAAATCGGAGAAATCTCCAAACATGCCCATCGTCACCTTGTGCAGGTTGCCCTTTGAGATCTTCCACATGCACTTCCTGTATAGCAAAATATTATCTTACTATCCATACAGCTTCAAATTAGATAACTTTCTTTATTAAATGGCAATTATAATCATTTCCACGACTTTTAAGTATCATTTCTAGATATAAATAAACATCTTTCTTTCTTGCCTAGCTCAATGCTCTACTTGTACTAGTGCAACAGCCTGCACAGGCTGCGCTGATACTGTCCATATGACAGCTCCAAGCTGCACTTGCCCAACTAAATCATCATTAGTAGGCTCAGTATGTGTCTGTGATCAAGGCTACTATTATTCCGCAATTAAAACATGCTCAGCATGTGCCAGTCAGTGCTTTTCATGTGATATTTCTCCTTCAAATTGCACTGCTTGTCCTGATACAGTTCATATGACAATTCCAACTTGTGTATGCCCATCTAACTCAGCACTTATAGGATCTTCTTGTGTCTGCAATTCAGGGTACTATTTCAGCTCAAACACTGCTTGCTCAGTATGTGCCAAACAATGCCTTACATGCTCTGTTTCTGATTCAAAATGTGACAGTTGTCTTGATGCAGTTCATATGTCAAGCCCGCCAACTTGTGCATGCCCGGCTAACTCAGAATTTATCGAATCAGCTTGTGTCTATAATTCAGGCTACTATTACAGCACTAGTTATATTTGTTCACCATGTGCTAATAAATGCACTACTTGTTCTCATTCAAGCATAGACTGCAATATCTGTGCTGATTCGGTCCATATGACCCTACCAGCATGTGAATGTCCTCAAAATTCTGCTTTTATAAATGGAAGTTGTGTTTGCAATACTGGATATTTTTATAGCAGTCCAACAACCTGCTCTGCATGCAATTCAAATTGTGGAAGCTGTACAGAATCGGCAGGGAATTGTTTGACTTGTAATGATTTAAATCATATGACAGCTGCCCCAGATTGTGCTTGCCCTGCAAATGCGAATCTTGTTGGAGAGTTTTGCAAGTGTGACCCTGGATATTATTATCTATCAAATACAGTTTGCAGTCCATGCAGCCCTCAATGTGCTGCTTGTACTGTAGATGCTAGCGTATGCTCTTCATGCATTGACCCAATTCACAGTTCCAGTCCACCTAATTGCTACTGCCCAGCCAATTCTAAACTTATTGAAGGCTCTTGTGCTTGCAACTCTGGATACTATTTCATATCAAATACTGCATGCTCTGCTTGCCAGACTAATTGTGCAACATGTAGTTCTGAAACTGCATGCTTAACCTGTATTGACACCATTCATATGACAATAGCTCCTAATTGTCAATGCCCTGCTAATTCTTCTATACAAGGAGGCTCATGTGCATGCAATGGTGGCTATTACTTTTCTGACTCTGCTACATGTTCACAATGCCAAAACAATTGCCAAACGTGCTCTGATGCAGCTGAAAATTGTTTGACTTGCTCTGATTCCATTCATATGTCAGCTGCTCCTGCTTGTGATTGCCCTTCAAACTCTGCACTAGACGCTATTGGGCAATGCGTTTGCAATGCAGGATATTATTTCTCTGCTAATCATCAATGCAGTCCTTGTTCTCCTCAGTGTTCTACCTGTTCGGTGTCTAGTTCAACTTGCCTCACTTGTATTGATACAGTCCATATGGGGAATCCTCCTACCTGTTCATGTCCAGTCTCTTCAACTTTGACTGCAGGAACTTGCACTTGTAATACTGGTCTTTATTTCAGCTCGAATAATATTTGTTCAACTTGTGCTCCACAATGTCTCTCCTGTTCGGATACTGAAACCAACTGTGGATCATGCATAGACAGCACACATATGTCAGAAGCTCCTACATGTGCTTGCCCAGAAAATTCAAATCTTGTTGGGAATTTTTGCATATGCAACTCTGGATATTACTATTCCTCAAATAAAATGTGTAGCCCATGCAGCCCTCAATGTGCTGCTTGTACTCTAGATGCTAATGCATGCTCTTCATGTTATGACCCAATTCACAGCTCTAGCTTGCCTAATTGTTACTGCCCAGTCAATTCTCAGCTTATTGCAGGTTCTTGTGTTTGCAACTCTGGATACTATTTCTCATCAAACACTGTGTGTTCTGCATGTTCATCTAGCTGTGCAACTTGCAATTCTGGAACTTCTTGCTTAACTTAACTTGATACAGTTCATATGAATGAAGCTCCTAGCTGCCAATGCCCTGCTAACTCTTTTATACAAGGAGGTTCTTGCTCATGTAATACCGGATTTTACTTTTCTAGCTCTACTACTTGTTCTCCATGCCAAAAAAATTGCCAAACGTGCTCCGATACAGCTGAAAATTGTTTAACCTGTGCTGATACCATTCATATGTCAGCTGCTCCTGCATGTGCCTGCCCTACAAACTCTGAAGTCAACTCTAGCGGGCAGTGCGTTTGCAATGCTGGATTTTATTTCTCTGCAAATGATCAATGTAGCCCTTGCTCTCCTCAGTGCTCGACCTGCTCAGTTTCCAGCTCTTCTTTCTTAACATGCTTTGATACTGCCCATATGAGCAACCCTCCTAATTGTTTATGCCCAGTCTATTCAACTTTGGCTGTAGGAGGTTGCACTTGTAGTCCAGGATTTTACTTTAGCTCAAATACAGTATGCTCTGCCTGTGATGAAACTTGTGCAACTTGCTCTGGACCAGACAATTGTTCAAGATGTAAAGATGAAGTACACTCAACTCCATCAGGTGGAACTTGCCAATGCGATTTAGGTTTTTATTGGGTGGCTGCTAGTTACTATTGTGATAAATGTGCTCCAAAATGTGCTTCCTGTTCAAGTGTCGAAACCAACTGTGGATCATGTGCTGATACTATTCATATGTCAGCAGCTCCTAATTGTGCTTGTCCTCGCTATTCAAGCTTGGTAAACAACATTTGTGCCTGCAATGCAGGCTATTATTTCAGCTCTCCTAGTGTTTGCTCTCCATGCTTAGCAAATTGTGAAGCATGCGACTTGAGCTTTAATAATTGTGATTCCTGTATAGATAAAGTCCATATGTCAGATGCTCCTGATTGTTTGTGTCCTGAAAATTCAGCACTTTCAGGTGATAGCTGTGTTTGCAATACTGGATACTATTATAGCTCCAATACTGTATGCTCTCCTTGCCAAAGCAATTGCCAAACGTGCTCTGATACAACTGAAAATTGTTTGACTTGTTCTGATTCCATTCATATGTCAGCTGCTCCTGCTTGTGCTTGCCCTTCAAACTCTGTACTAGATGCTATTGGGCAATGCGTTTGTAATGCAGGATATTATTTCTCTGCTAATCATCAATGCAGTCCTTGTTCTCCTCAGTGTTCTACCTGTTCGGTGTCTAGTTCAACTTGCCTCACTTGCATTGATACAGTCCATATGGGAAATCCTCCTACCTGCTCATGTCCAGTCTCTTCAACTTTGACTGCAGGAACTTGCACTTGTAACACAGGCCTTTATTTCAGCTCGAATAATATTTGTTCAACTTGTGCTCCACAATGTCTCTCCTGTTCGGATACTGAAAGCAACTGTGGATCATGTATAGACAGCAATCACATGTCAGAAGCTCCTGCATGTGCATGCCCTAATAATTCGAGTTTGGTAAATAAGGCTTGCATCTGTAATACAAGGTATTATTTCAGCTCTCCTACTGTTTGCTCTTCATGCCAAGCAACATGTGCCACTTGTGACTCAAACCCTGATACTTGTGATACCTGTCTCGATACAGTGCATATGTCAGCTGCTCCTGATTGCTCATGTCCTGAAAGCTCAACCCTTATAGGTAATAGCTGTGTTTGCAATTTCAGATACTTTTATAGCTCAAATACAGTATGCTCTCAATGCCAAAACAATTGCAAAACTTGCTCTGATATAGCTGAAAACTGCTTGACATGCATTGATACTGTACATATGTCAGCTGCTCCTGCTTGTGCTTGTCCAGCACTAAGTAGATTGATAGGGGATTCTTGTGTTTGTAATGAAGGTTATTATTTCAGCTCTCCTAACGTTTGCTCGAAATGCAATAGTAATTGTTTAGGATGCGTTGATACAGCTGCAAATTGTTATGCCTGTATTGATACTTGATCATGCAAAGATCCTAATCTCTCCCTCGCTATTTTTTTACTTTTTTTCAGTCCCTCTGCAAATCTTGCCTTTAGTTCTTATGGGCATACTCTATTACACTATAAATAATTAATAAATTATGAGTTGATAGGATGAAATCTTAGGATTTAGAAGGGCTACAATTTTTTACGCTCGATGAAACACCCTTTTTGTGATGATTTCATCACAAAAAGGGTGCTTACTGTGTATTAAAATACATAGAATGGATTGGGAGCTTAAAATCTTAGCCAGATACTATTCATATGTCAGAAGCTCCTGCATGTGCTTGCCCGGAAAATGCATATCAAAACGGAAATACTTGCCAATGCAGCATTGGTTACTACTACAACAGCTCTACAGTATGCACTCCATGCAAAAATAATTGCGCAACATGCGATACAGACCCTAATACCTGTGATACTTGTATAGACTCAGTTCACATGTCAGCAGCTCCTGCTTGTCAATGTCCTGCTAGATCTACCTTAGTTAATGGTGTTTGCATTTGCAACAATGGCTACTATTACAGTGAAACTACTACTTGCTCTAGATGCTCAAGCCAATGTGCTACTTGCTCTCAGTCTTCTACTAATTGTGGAAGCTGCTCAGATACGATTCACATGTCCAGTGCTCCAGACTGTAGCTGCCCTGACCAAGCTACTCTAATAGGTATCTCATGTCTTTGCAATGCTGGGTATTACTTCAGTACTAATACTACTTGCTCAGCAATAGATACAGACTGCGCTCCGCAATGTGCTCAATGTTCTTCATATGATTTCTGTACTGCGTGTAATGACCGTGCAAATACGTTTTTAAATACTGTGACTGGGACTTGTAGATGCTGGGATCCTTATGCCTCTTTTAATCAATCCACTAGAACTTGCCAATGTATTCAAGGCTATTATTTGTCAAGTTCAGGAGTATGCCAAATTTGCATGCCTCCTTGCGCTCAATGCTCTACTTCAGCTACTTTTTGCACAGAATGCAACGATTTTGCGAATATGGATTTAAATGCAATAAAAGGCTCTTGCAAATGTAAAAATGATGATTTTGAGTTTAATCCTTGGACTAAGGTTTGCCAATCAAATCCAGGCTCCTGCGAAACAGTTATAAACAATCTCACCAATAATACCTATATCAACGTCACAAATATCAACTAAGTACTTTAGATAATCTAGATAATAACTTAAAAAATTAATTAAAATAATATTATTTAATATCTTCTTGATTTTCTCCATAACTAAAGATTATTTAGTTTCTAAAATATTAATTATAAATAAATGCTAATTAAAATAATAAAAATAAATATCAAATACATTAGAAGCTTAATTAATAAAAAGACATATAAGGAATTTAATAACTGAAAACAAGAGAAAATAACTTGTGGTAATAATCCATATATATCAATATTAATTTTTTCGTAATTAAGCATGATGCAATTTCATGCAATTAATCTTAATGGTCTTTTTTAATATTCATGCATATAGGCTTATAGGTACTTGCAAATACCGGATCCTTAAGCCTGTTTATTCAGCTGTTTGAAGCTTATCTACCAAGTTCAGAACAGACGAAAACTAGATTTATAAATATAGGATTAAACATATCTGAGAGAAAAGACAGTTTCTAAAGAGATATTAATACCATTTATAAAAATTAAGCAATCTCAGAATCTGCCAAGTCTGAATAAAATACTATTAAATACTACAAAAAGGATTCAAAATCGGCACCAAGAATTATTAAATAACGAAAGCACAAGAAATTCACTACTTTATGCTATGCTCTTCTTTATTTATAAATAACCGTTTATATTATAGAAGCACTAAAAATATTCTGTGTTTAAGACTTTCATAGGTGTTAAAAAATAATAAGAAGGCAATCAAGAATATAGAAATAATTTTTTGATGTAATTTATGGCATGAAATATCAATGACCTTCCAGAGTTAAAACCCCCATGCTCGATATATTGACCCATTAGGGCATGAGTATATTTTCGTTAATTTTATTAAACAAAAAAATGTTATATAAAAATCAAAATGAATGAAAGTGAGCTTATGGAAGAATTCGAAGAACTCAAGGAGACAAGCAAGCTTATTGAAGCTGAATTAGAGCTCGAAATTGAAGAGAACAAAATTCTAATAAAATCTCTTCAAGGCGAAATCATAAATTTAAAAGAAGAAAACACAAACCTAAAAGTATCATGCAATTTAGTCTCAATTTTATAATAAAATTCAAGTGATCGAGAAATTAAATACTGAACTCAATGAAAAATTAAAAAAGTCATGCCAAGACAGTGAGTTTTCTAATAAGAAACTTATGGAAATGGAATTGGAGATGGACATGATAAAATCAAGGTTAAGAGAAAAGGATTTTGAAGTCGAACAACTTAATGAGTTTTATAATAAAACGCTAGAAGATTTAGCAATAGCATGCTCTGAGCTGGATGTCTTAAAAGAGTATAGTGAAGAAAATACACAAAGGCTAAAAGACCAAATAGCAGATTTAAATAATGAGCTTATGGTGGCTCGAAGAAAATCCATTGATATTAGGGCTTATTTAGCAAGAAGTGATTCACCAATCAGTAGGGTTAGCGTTAAATCATCACTAGATGGGCAATCAGGCAAAGCTATAGTCGATATCCTTTTATCAAATCTAAGCGCCAATCTAATGAAATATAAACAAAATTTAGTATCACTATAATTAGTAGTTTAATTTTTTAATTATTCTTAAAATCTGTCCAAAATATCACTTTATTTTATATACAATTTTCAAATATTGTATGAATGATGCATTCTTATTATAATAATATAAATAAAAATACATTAAAAACTTAATGACTGCACAAAGAGATCAGAAAAATGATGGAAATTTTCAAAGTTTTTTAATTCCTTATCAGTTTTCAATTTCCTTGCAATCAACATAAGGATGCTTATGGATTAATTTTAGATTCTTAAAGGAAGTTTGCTTGGCATGCCTTAAGTTTTCCTTTGTTTTTAAAATATTGAAATTATTTTTTTCATGATATATCTTAGAAAATAAGCACAGCATAGAAGAAATGACACCGTAATCAATGAATCTTTCGAAGATTATAACAAGAAATTTTACTAAAATGTATCCAGCAAAAGAAAATCATTCTGAATTTTGGAATTCGTAGCAAATTCGTACCGAAAATATTGGGCTAATCTGAAAATTTTAATCGCATAATGCTTTCATGCTAGGTCTTCATTTTTGAATAGATAAATCAACCGCTTAACTAGGATAATGCTGAATATTTTTGAAATTGGATGAACGAATTTTCTTTGCCTTTTGATGATTTTTCTAAGCTTTTGTCTTTTGGCTTCTTGAGGCAACTTTCTTTGACTTTTGAGTTTTCTTTTTGCGGACGGGAATTATCAATGGTAGCTTAGATGAGCCACATGAATTCCAGATTCGTTTTTTGAGAATCATTTATCGATTGATAAATAAAATATTTGCTTTTTATCTGGGGTGAATTTTATTGTAAATATCGCATTCAATAATTGTTTTGGATCCTTTAATTTTCTCATTTTGACTAATAACCCTCTAATTCAACGAAATCGTCACGATTTTTATTGGGTGTGGAAATACAAAATTGCACATTGTAAGTGTTCTTGCACTTTGAACAAATTTTAGCAATGAAAAATCTGCAGCATGGAAAAACTAAGGAGTTTAAAACCATTTTGATTTCAAAGAATTCATAATAGATAAAATCCCCTAATTTCCTCAAAAAATTAGCCACACTGAGTACCATACTCGAAAACAAAAGTTTATATTAAAGTTTCTATTTTCCTTTGAAAACTCTAATTTTATGGATTTTGTTTCATCCTACCAAATTCCATGTAAAATCTTGTCAAAATGTAATTATTATAATTATAGTTTCATATAGAAATCTAAATTCTGAAGATTTCCTTATCATTTTGAGTTTTATCGTATAGATAGAGACTTATGAAAAACATATGAAATTGTAAAAATTTGTCAAATTTTTAATTCATTTCTTTCTCAGAAGCATCAATTATCAGGCACATCAGTGGCAATAATTTTCTAAAGAAAATTGCTTAGATGCGCATTTTATGCTTGAATAAATTTTGATAAGGAGTTCTTTTCAGTATGGTTATGCGCAATTGTAGCGAACGAGAAAGCTAATAAATATCATAAATTAGTCACACTGCTCTGAATAAGCACTCTCTGTTTCGATTTATTATTAATTTTCATTTTAATTATGAACTTAACTTAATTACTTCCTTAAAAGATATTCACTAATTGAATAAATATTTCACTGCTAGAAATTCTCAATAATTAGAAAAATTAGCTCAGTAATTCTAAATTTCTAATAATTTTCTTCCTAAATTGTCTTTGCAAATTTTAATATCTCTTTAATATCTTCCCTATTACTTTCTGAAGATTCCCAATTTTCCTAATTTCCCTCCTAAGTGATAATTCCCTTATAGATTCATCAGTCATCTTTGTTTCACCATAATCCGCTTATGACCTGAACTCAAAGATGTGGTAATAATGAATATGGTGAAGAAACCCACCTTCGCCTTGCTTATCCTCTTAACAATTGGTCTTTCTTCAGCTTCTTCTGTGTTTTCTCCTAAGGACACTCCACAGTTTCTTCCCAGAATCCAAGCTGAATCAAGCCGATTTAAAGAAATTTATAGGCCAGCTCGAATTCATATAGAAGTTAATTCCATATCTCCACACATGGATGATTTATTGGAAGATTTAGAAGACTCAGCTTATAAAGCATCAGAAGTCTTATCACAATTCTTGTTCGTCAAGCCACAGGCCCAGCCTCTTAAGCTTGGTGAAAAAAATAGCTGTGATGGCATCCAGCTAGAAAATTACATGAAACTTGGAGGGATTGAAGCAGACTTAGTAGCATTTTTCACTATAAGTGAGAACTCCATACAAAATTCTACAAGTTTTAAGGTATGTGAAGTGTCTAATGAAAGCCAGCTCATTAGTATAGAAATTCAGGTAGATCCAAAAACATATAAAGGGCTTAATGAAGACAAAAAAGTTAATTTGCTAAGCAGAGGAATTATTAGAGCTGTCTTCAATGGAGAAAGCAAGAAATTTGTCAAAGAACTAGAAGAAAGCTTAGAAGCTCTCACAGATCAGCCAATTCTTAAAGATTGTAATCCACCTTGCGCTACTTGTGTTGCAGGAAACGACGCCCAATGCGCAACTTGTGTGACTGGCTATTACCTCAGTGGGACATCATGCCTTGCTTGTACTCCTCCATGTGCCACCTGCAGCGACGCTACCACTTGTATTACCTGCTCTGACACTGCCCATATGACAAACGCTCCAGGTTGTGCCTGCCCAGCTAACGGAGTATTATCAGGATCAACTTGTGTCTGTAACGCAGCTTATTACTTCAGCGGCAACACTGTTTGCTCAGCATGTGCCAACCAATGCTCATCATGTACTGTTTCTAATACAAATTGTTTAACTTGCGCTGATCCAACTCATATGAGTGATGCCCCAACATGTGGATGCCCTGCCAACTCAGCTCTTACCGCAGGTAATTGTGTTTGCAATACTGGGTATTTCTATAGTGGTACAACCTGCGCTGCTTGTAATACAAATTGTGGGACCTGTACAACAACAGCGGATAATTGCGCGACTTGTGTGGATCCGGCTCATATGTCAGCTGCTCCAGGCTGTGCTTGCTTTTCAAATTCAAATCTTTTAGGGACTTTTTGTATCTGTAACCCTGGGTATTATTATTATTCTACTAATAATGTATGTCAAGCTTGTAGTCCTCAATGCGCTGCTTGCACTGTAGCTAATGACGTATGCTCTTCATGCACTGATATAGTTCATTCCACAGATGCACCTAACTGTTACTGCCCAGCAAACTCTCAACTTACTGCAGGTAATTGTGTTTGCAATGCTGGATACTATTTCTCTGCAAATACTGTCTGCACTGCATGCCAAACTAACTGTGCAACTTGCAGTTCTGGAACTGCTTGCTTAACCTGTGCTGATCCCACCCACATGTCTGCAGCTCCTAATTGTCAATGCCCTGCTAACTCTTCTCAACAAGGAAATAACTGTGTCTGCAATACAGGCTATTACTTTCAAGGTGCTATATGTTCTCCATGCCAAGGCAACTGTGCAACCTGCAATACAAGTCCAACTATCTGTGATTCCTGCACTGATACCGTCCACATGTCAATTCCTGCTTGCACCTGCCCAGCCTCTTCCACAGTAATTCAAGGGCAATGTGTTTGCAATGCAGGGTTATATTTCAGCTCTGCCACCACATGTGCTGCATGCAATGGTAATTGTGCAACCTGCCAAAATAATGCAGAATGTTTAACGTGCATTGATACCACTCATATGAGCGCTGCCCCTACCTGTGCTTGTCCAACTTCTTCAACACTTACTGGAAATCAATGTGTTTGTAATTCAGGCTTTTATTACTCTTCACCTACTATATGTACTGCATGTGCTGTTAACTGTGCGACTTGTAGCACTGGAACTGGGTGTTTAACTTGTATTGATACAGTCCATATGACAGCAGCCCCAACTTGTTCTTGTCCATCTAACTCAATCATCACCAATAGCGTATGCACCTGTATTCCTGGATTTTTCTACAGCTCTGGGACAGCCACAACCTGCACTGCTTGCCAGAATAACTGTGCCACCTGTTCTAATACAGCTGCAAACTGTTTGACCTGCACTGATACAACTCATATGACAAATGCTCCTGCATGTGCTTGTCCAGCTAACTCTGCAATAAATGCTAGTGGACAATGTGTTTGCAATACAGGGTATTATTTCTCTGCTAATGGTCAATGTAGCCCTTGCGCTCCTCAGTGTTCTGCCTGTTCAGTGTCTGACTCTACTTGCTCAGCTTGCATTGATACTGTCCATATGGGAAACCCTCCAACCTGCACATGCCCACCCTCTTCAGCTTTGATTGCTGGAACTTGCACTTGTAATACAGGCTTTTATTTCAGCACAAATACCATTTGCTCTGCTTGTGCTCCACAATGTGTTAGCTGTTCTACCACTCAAGCCAATTGCGGCACTTGTGTAGACACTGTTCACATGTCTGCAGCCCCAGCTTGTGCTTGCCCTGCAAATGGAAGCTTAGTTGGCAATATTTGTGCCTGCAATATAGGCTATTATTATAGTTCCGCAACTGTTTGTGCTGCTTGCCAATCTAACTGTGCCAGTTGTGACTCCGACCCTAATACTTGTGATACCTGCAAGGACACAGTTCATATGTCAGCTGCTCCTGCATGTGGATGCCCAGCCAATTCAGCTCTTACAGGGAATAATTGTGTTTGCAACACTGGATACTATTACAGTACAAATACTTTATGTTCAGCATGTCAGAATAACTGCCAAACCTGTGATACTTCAGCAGCAAATTGTTTAACCTGTAGTGATACCGTCCATATGACAGCTGCTCCTGCATGTGGCTGTCCTAATCTAAGCACCTTAGTTAATGGCCTTTGTGTCTGCAATACAGGCTATTATTTCAGCAGTGCAAATGTCTGTTCTCCATGCAGTGCCAATTGTGCAGGATGCACGAATTCAGCTGGCAATTGTAATGCCTGTGTTGATACTATTCACATGTCAGCTGCTCCTGCATGTGCTTGCCCAACAAATGGATACCAAAACGGAAATACTTGTCAATGCAACCCTGGTTTCTATTATAGCAATCCTACAACTTGTCTAGCCTGCAATAATAACTGCGCTACTTGTGATACAAATCCTAATACCTGTGATACTTGTATAGACTCAGTTCACATGTCAGCAGCTCCTCTTTGCCAATGTCCTACTCAGTCTACCTTGACTACTGGTGCCTGTGTTTGCAACCCTGGTTATTATTACAGCGCAGCTACAACTTGTTCTCAATGTTCAGGCCAATGTGTTACCTGTTCTCAGTCTTCTACCAATTGTGGAAGCTGTACCGATACTACTCATATGTCAAGTGCTCCAGGCTGTAATTGTCCTGCTCAAGCTACATTGGTTGGAAATGCATGTGTTTGTAATGCTGGATATTTTTACTCTGCAAATACTGTTTGTTCTCAATGTGCTGGAAATTGTGGAACTTGTGTGACCACCCAAGCAAATTGTTTAACCTGCTCAGACACCACTCATATGACTGCAGCTCCTGCCTGTGCATGTCCAGCATTCTCTACACTTACCAATGGGCAATGTGTCTGCAACGATGGCTACTATTTTTCAAGTAACTCAGTCTGTTCTCCTTGTGCTGGACAATGCCAAACCTGCTCTGCTTTAAATACTTGTACTGCTTGTACTGATTCTATCCATACCAACGGCATCCCTACCTGCACTTGTCCTACAAACTCAGCTTTTACTAACAGCCAATGTGTCTGCTCTACAGGCTATTTCTATAGCAACCCTACCACATGCACCCAATGTGCCACAAATTGTGCTTCTTGTGTTAATTCAGCCTTAAATTGTGTTACCTGCACTGATACTGTCCATATGGGAACTCCTCCTCAGTGCGTTTGCCCAGCATTGAGCTCATTGGTAGGAAATACTTGTGTATGCAACAATGGATATTATTATAGCACCAATACACTATGCTCTCAATGTGCACCTCAATGTGGGACTTGTACGACATCAAATACTAACTGCCAGACCTGTATTGATACAACCCATATGTCAGCAGCTCCTCAATGTAATTGTCCTACTAACTCAGCGCTTACTAATGGTAGCTGTGTCTGTAATAATGGATTCTATTATTCAGCTGCTACAACTTGTTCAGCATGCAATGCTCAATGTGCTACTTGCTCTACCTCTGCTGCAGCTTGCTCTACATGTATTGACACAACCCATATGACAGCAGCTCCAGCTTGTTCCTGTCCAGCCAGCAGCACTTTAACCAATGGCAATTGTGTCTGTAATCCTGGTTATTATTACAGCAGCAATACTATGTGTTCTGCATGCAGCACCCAATGTTCAACCTGCACTACCTCCTCTACCAACTGTCTTACTTGTGTCGATACTACCCACATGTCAGCAGCTCCATCTTGCACTTGCCCATCATTCTCCACCTTAACAAACAACGCCTGTGTCTGCAACTCCGGCTATTATTACAGTTCCAACACTGTCTGTTCTCCATGCACCACTCCATGTGCCCAATGCGTAAACCAAGCTACTTTTTGTACAGCCTGTGCCGACTCAACCCACATGACTCTTTCAAACGGTGTCTGTACCTGCACGGACCCAAATGCTAGCTTCAGTACAAGTAGCAATAAATGTGTCTGTAATAATGGGTACTATTTCAACAGTTCTTACAATAAATGTGTATTATGCTCCTCTGGATGTGCCATATGTGCGTCTGCTTCTTCATGTTCTACATGCTATGACCCTACAAATACCATTAACAATAGCAATGGGTCTTGCTCCTGTATAGACAGAAATTCAGTATTTAACCCAAGTAACAATGTATGTCAATGTGCTCCAGGATACTATAAAGGAACAACTGTTTGTACTGCATGTGGGGCAGGCTGCCAGACCTGTACAAGCCCAACTAATTGCCAAACCTGCTATGACCAAGCCCATACCACAATTTCTACCTCAGGTTCTTGCTCATGTGACGACCCTGATGCCTCATTTGATAACTCTCAAAAACTTTGTGTTTGTGACGAAGGGTATTGGAACAGCGGCGGTGCTTGTATCCCATGCCCTGCTACATGCCAAAAATGTGTGTCCCAGACCTCCTGCTCTGTTTGCTTTGATCCTTCACATACAGTTATCAGTGCTGGAGTCTGCGTTTGTAGCGATCCAAATGCCGTTTTTAATTCTCAAAACCAAATTTGTGGCTGTAACCAAGGCTATTATCTTAATGGAAACTCTTGCTCGTCGTGCGGAAATGGATGTTCTGCTTGTGGAGACCCAAAGAGCTGTACAAGTTGTTATGATGCTCAAAATGCTGCTGTAGTGAATGGAGTTTGTAAATGCAATGATAAAAATGCATCAATTTTCCCAGGAGCTGTTTCCTGCTCATGCAACCCTGGGTTTTATAGCAGTTTAACCAATGTCTGCACAGCTTGTGATACAGGCTGTTCTTCATGTAGTGGTCAAAATGCCTGCAAAATTTGTTTTGACCAAAATAATATGAGCTTAAATGCTGATGGATCATGCACATGTATAGACACTATGAAAGTATTTAATACCCAAGAAGAAGCATGTGTATGTCAGAATGGTTATTATTTAGTAGAGCAGTCAAATACTTGTTCTGCTTGTGATGTTACTTGTGCTACTTGTAGTGCTCTTAATGTCTGCACAACTTGTCAAGATGCAGCTGCAACGACGAATAATGGAAATGGTACATGTTCTTGTGGAAAAGGTAAGTTTAACCCAACTACAAAGCAATGTGAAAGCAAGTCAGGGTCAATGGATCTGATCTTCTCTTGGATTTGGCTGTTAGTATTGGGTTGGATATCAATGAATTAGAGATAAGCTATTTAAAATAGACTAATTTAGAATTTCTTAAACTATTTTTTAAGCTTTTTTGATACTGATGAAGTTAGGAAATGGCTTAATTTATTTAGAAAAATAGTTTTTTTATTGCCAAAACAAAATATTCTAATAAATTGATCCAAATATTAGTTAGGCTTGCTAGTTAAATATATATTAAACATTTTAAAAATTGTTCAGATCTTACTGCATAAAAGCTGTATTTGGTACATCATAATCATATATCCCTCTTATAGTGAAAGAAAATGCAAATTGGTATAGCTTTTCAGTGTTTATACTTCGAGCCCTATACAAAAAGCTTGGATATTTTACTTGCTGCACTGTTATTCCTATACCTGTCAAGAGAGATCAGCCTATAATTAAAAGAATGACCCAGATAAATGAATCATAGTCTAAGCTATGTTTCAGTGTAGCCAAAAATGATCCTCAAGAAACTCCAAATAAGCTTAATGATAACCATCAGCTAAATCTTTCATAATTAAAGGCCTTATATTTTAGCGTAAAAATTGCATATATTGCAGAGAGAACTGTAAATATAACCCCATATGTTAAACTCTGAGATCTTTTAATCGTTTTACTTAGGACAATAAAAGCTATTTGAAATACTGATTTCTCCATCAGATGTATAGGGATGTATTTTACATGAGCTAAAGTTTGCATTTCTTGCCAAAGAGGACGAAATAAGACAGCTAGTGGCTCGTATAAAATAATGGCAATTCCAGAAAAGATTGAATATATCAAATGCTCATCTTTTCAGCAAAACTGATAGCAGTCTTTCATCATAAAGCTATCAGTAAATCTATCGCCTATAGCCTTATCACACACAAATACATCCAGCAGTAAAGAAGTAATAGGAATAAAGCATAAATTCCCCAAAATTGGCATTAAATCCTCAGCGTAGTCACTCAACTTTCTAATTATACAGTTTCCTCAAAATTTTCGCTCCCCAAGATTAAGCAGGACAATTGCTGATAAAACTACCCACACAAAAACTCCGCCAAAAACAAAATCAATAACAATCCAAAAAATTCCATTTTTGACTGTAATAAATTCATCCAAATTTAAAGAAAAAGCATCTCCTAGTGAATATAAAAATAGGCTAATTGGCTTAATGCTAGGTCCTAGCATTAAAAGCTGAAAAAATTCTATCATAATGGTAGCGCCCATAATAAAATCTTGGGTTGAGGCTTCTTCTTGAGATATTAGCTCAGGGACTACAACCTGGCTTCATCGTTTCCAAGCACAAAATGTGATAAAACACGTCCAAATGATAACAATAATTCCTATCCCACTCATCAAATATCGCCCTTTCATGAATGGTTTTATTTGTGATTCCAATAAATTGCAATTATTCAGAATAACCCTAAAGTCACTTGGCTTCCCTGAGGAATTTCCATAATAAACTATAGGCTTATTCATAATAAGTAAGGTATTCCCTGAAGGGGTTCAATTTCCGATTTCTTCTAATATGACTTGTCCACTGCTCTCATTTAATATAGCATTTTTGACTACAAGAGAATTAATAAATCGATTATTGTTATCTGGCTCGATTCGAATACTTCCTGAGCAGCCAGAAAAGTTCTGTTTTCTTATAGCGCTCATTAATAGGGTTCCATTTGTATAGTCTAGACCTCTATTAATCATATAATCAAGGGCATTAATTACAAGTCTTGTGGAGTCATAAGACCAGCATGAAAGACAATTATTTGGGATCCCGTAGATTGATAAAAGCTGATTATTTACCCAATTTCCGACTTTGCCTACAAATGCAGGCTGGTCTAATGATAAAGAAGGCAGCGAAACTTCTATTGTTTTCGTCAAGTTTTCGTCAGGAAAATTATATATATAATTAATTCACGCAGTGCATGCCCAAAAAACTACAAAATCCCCTTTTCTGATTCCTAGGTCATAAAAAATGTCCATAATATAAAAATTAACAGGACTAAATATAATAACGACTACCAATTTTGCATTAGAATCAATAACTTCTTGCATGACATAAGAATAATTCAAAAGACTATTATAATCCAAAATATTTTCAGGAATAGCTCTTAAATTTTCTCTATTTAAAATATTAACATTGTATTCTTTAGCTGTTTTTGCAAATTCGCTATAGACTGAAGCTAAAAATGTTTCATTTTGATATACAACAGCGCAGTTTCTTCAGCCAAGGGTATATATAAGCTTTAAGGACTGATGAATCACATAAGTCCAGTCATATGTGATTCGAGAAAAATAAGGGTATAACTCAGAAGAGGATAGCGAGTTGTCATTAGAAAGCCCTGGGATTATAGGAATTGTAATATTTAATGAGCCAAATATTTTTATCGTGCCGAGGACAAGCTCAGTGAGAGTAGTTGGGATGTGCATGACACCAATTTTGGTAGTATTTTTCCCAAAGCAGGCATATGAGTATTGAAAATCATATGAGTCGCCTCAACAGTCAATTATAGTTGTTTCAATTGAAAATTTAGGAATTAAATCAATTCCGCTGTTGACTTGGGCTACTGCTGCATCAACACCTCAATTTTGTACGAGGAAAAGAAGCATAGTAATACTGCTATCAGAATCACTAATTCCTTTACTTATGCTAAAATTAATTTTTTTTTTCTCAGAGTAAGGCACTGAAATTTGTCCACCTGGGAAAATTATTGATGAAAAATTCGAAGATAAAGCGTCAGCTATGTAAACTCTTTTTCCTGACTGAATATTCACTAAACTGTAAGAATGAGTACAAAAATGGTTTTCACATAAGGAAGTAAATGCATTTTTTAATAGAATTTCGCAGTCCAGATAATGATTGCCTCTGCTTAAATATTCAAATAATAAATCAAATAGATTTATAATATTTGCAGTTAGAGATTCCTGGAATGAGGTTGTATATTCTTGTCCTTTTGGTGTCAATATTAAAGACCCATCAAATGTTACTTTATATCCACTTTCTTGTGTTAAAAATATACCACTTCCTTTACTTAAAAGCTTCGTTTCTACTAAATTTTTGACAATTTCTTCAGAAATCTCGTTTCCTGTGAATAAAAAATATAAATTTTGGCCTAAATTATATACTTCTCGATTAATAACTTCAGAAATTCCTGATCTGCTTTCTATAATAGCATAATAAAAATTATTAACTATTTGATCGTGCAATGAATCTCTAAGTAATAAAGTTTCCAAATTAAGAAATACAACACCGTTTCCTCAATTGAGATTTTGTCATATATTTTTCATTGCAAAAAAATACTCCCTAATATTCAGGTTTAAAGAAAAAGTTCAGTCAGTATAAGCTTTACTATAATTTTCCCGAGTTAAATGTATAAAATGGCTTCTCCAAGCTAGCTGTGAAATATAAAAGTGAGACTGGAAACTTGAGGTCAGGTCAATAACAATTTGAATATTTTCAGGATTTTCACTGAGAAATGATGGAAAATCAATAAATTCTGCATTAATTTCTTGTGATAAAGATCAGCTTGACAATAAACTACTCTTGAAAAGGGGTATATTAATGCTGGTATAATTGTCATAGACTATGAAAACATCTATTGCTGCAGATAAAGATAGAAATAGGAAAAACAGCCAGAGCTTCATTTATATTAAAACTGCTTAATATACTTTATTGAGCATTCTTAAATTATTTTTTAGTGGCAATTATTGATCTCTTTTTTGGTGAGAAACTGATAAAATTTACTTCTATTGAGAATTTAATTTACAGTCTTAGCCAAAACATCAGAAACTAATATTTGACAAATATAAATATATTAAATATTTTAAGTTTGGCACATAACAAAAATAATTGTGCTAAAATTATCAGAAAGACTGTATCTGTTTTAACTTTTATTTGGCATATTTTTGAATGTTTGTATTGAAGCAATAGATCAATTGTAGACTGAAAATAAACAAAGCAGGCATTTTTTCAATTAATTCCAATATTGTTAAAAGGCTCTTGAGAAATGCCGATTATGTTTAACTAATAGTCATATTTTTGAGTATTGCTATTAAACTATGTAAAACTTTATAATTAATTTTGAGCTAATTTAGGGTCTAATTAGAGCAAAAATAATAGATTTATAATATATAAATGAATTAAAAAAGTCAAAATGAATTCGAAGACTAGAATTTATACTATTTAATGATTAGGTAATAAATTTCTTTATACGTTTAGTTTTAGGTAAAATTTGTATTTTGGGGTAATTTGTTGATGAATATTTATTGTAAGAAATTAACGCTCCCAACTTCATCATAATCACCAATTCTGGAACTAAAAGCAAAAGCAAAATGATACAATTTTTCAGTGTTTATTTTTTGAGCTCTGTATAATAGGCTAGGATATCTTACTCTTTGCACTATCACCCCAATGCATAATAATACAGATCAGCCAATGATCAAAAGAAGGATCCAAAAAAAAGACTCATCACCTATTTCATTATCAATTGTAGCTAAAAAAGATCCTCAGGCAACACCAAATAGACTCAATGATAGTCATCAGCTAAATCTTTCATAATTATAAGCTTTGTATTTTAGTGTAAAAATTGCAAAAGATAGCATAATAACCGTAAATATGACTCCATGGGCTAAACTTTGTGCTCTTTTTATTGTTTTGTTAAGAACAATAAAAATCACCTGAATTATCGATTTTTCCATCAGATGTAGAGGAATATATTTTACGTGAGCTAAACTCTGCATTTCTTGTCAAAGAGGTCTGCAAGAGATAGCAAGTGGCTCATACAAAATAATGGCAATACCAGAAAAGATTGCATATACTAAATGTTCGTTTTTTCAGCAGAATTGGTAGCAATCCTTCATCATAAAGCTATCAGTAAAATTATCACCTATTGATTGATCACACACAAAAACATCCAATAATAATGAAATAAATGGAATAAAACATAAATTTCCTAAAAATGGCATTAAATAATCAGCATAACTACTAAGTTTTTCAACTATTCATTTACCATAAAATTTTCTTTCGCCAAGATTTAACAGTGCAACTAGTGAAAGAATTACCCATAAAAATACACCGACAAATACCAAGTCAATTATAATTCAAAATACACCATTTTTTGGTGTGATAAAATCATCAAAATTTAAAGACAAAGCATCTCCTATAGAATTTAAAAAAGAGCTAACTGGCTTCATGCCTGGCCCCATAGCTAAAAATTGGAAAAACTCAATTACAATTGTAGAGGCCATAATAAAGTCTTCATATGATGCTTCTTCTCGGCTCATTAGATCAGGAATCACTATTTGACTCCACCGTTTCCAAATATAAAAAGTTATAAAAAAACTTCATATTACAGTCGCGGTTCCTATCCCAAATATTAAATACCTGCCTTTCTCAAAGGTTTTAATTGCTGATTGAGGAAATGGGCAGCCATCTAATACAACTCTAAACTCATTAGGCTTAGTTGTCGAATTTCCACTATAATGTATTGATTTTTGCATAGTCAACAATTTATTTCCTACAGGACTCCAGCTTCCAACTTCTTCTAAAATAACATTCCCAATGTTTTCATCTCATATAGCATTTTTTAAAACAAGAGAATCAATAAATCGATTATTACTATTCGGTTCAATTCTAATATTTCCTGAACACCCTATAAAATTCTGCTTTCTTATCGAGCTCATAAATAAACTCCCATTTTTGTAGTCTTGGCCTCTATTAATCATATAATCTAGAGCATTAATTCCTAATCTTGCAGCGTCATAAGACCAGCATGAAGCAATATTATTTTCGGTCTTATATTTTGATGTCAACTGTATATTTACTCATTTACCAATTTCTCCAACAAATGCCGGCTGATCTAACGATATAGAAGGCAACGAAATCTCTATTGATTTTGTTATATTGTCACCACGAGGAATATACATGCTATTAATCCATGCAGTTATTGCCCAAAAAACTACAAAGTCTCCTTTTCTAATTCCTAAATCGTAAAAAATGTCCATAATATAATGATTTATCGAGCCAGTCATAACAATAATTAGAAGTTTAGCATTGGAATCAACAACTTCTTGCATTACATGTGTATAATTTAAAAGGCTGGTATAGTTTTTTACAAAACTTGGAATGAGCCTAAGATCCTCTCGATTTAAAATGTTAAAACGATATTCTTTTGCTGTTTTTACAAATTCTTTATAAACTGAGGTCATAAATATTTCATTTTGGTATAAAATGGCACAGTTTCTTCAACCTAAAGTATAAAGGAGCTTTAAAGATTGGCTGGCTACATAGGTGCCATCAAATGTGGTTCTTGAAAAATAAGGAAATGTTTCGGAAAATGATAAAGACGCGTCATTAGATAACCCTGCAATAACTGGAATTGATATATTTAATGCACTTAAAGTTTTCATTGTTCCTACAACTAAAGGGGTAAAGCTTTGTGGTATATGCATAACGCCAATTTTTTCAATGTTCTTGCTAAAGCAATTATAAGAAAACCTAAAATCATATATTGAATTACCACTATCAAAAGTTGTTGGCTCCATAATAAAATTTGGAATTAAGTCAGCTCCACTGTTAATTTGATCGATCGCTATATAAACCCCAAAATATTGCACCTGGAAATAAGGCATTGTAAGATTAGTAAAAGGATTGTGAATCCCATTGCTTATGCTAATATTAATTTTTTTTTTCTGTGCATAAGGAACTGAAATTTGCCCACCTGGGAAAATTATTGATGAAAAATTTGAAGATAAAGCATCGCCTATTAAAACTCGTTTACCCGACTGAATATTCACTAAGCTGAAAGAATTAGTACAAAAATGGTTTTCACATAAAGAAATAAATGCATTCTTTAAGAAAGTAGGACTGTCAATATAAAAATTATTTTTTTGCAAAAAATCAAGAAGTGAGCTAAATAAATTGATAATACTTGCTAGTAAAGATTCTTGAAATGAAGTAGTTTGCTCTTGGCCTTTAGATGCTAATATTAATGATCCATCTATTCCTACTTTATAACTACTTTCCTGGCTAAGAAATAAGCCACAACCCTTGGTTAAAAGCTTAGTTTCCACCAAATTACTTATAATTTCTTCAGAAATATCACTTTCTGTAAATACGAAATATAAATTTCTCCCAAGTTTGAATACCTCTCTATTAATAACTTCAGGAATTCCAGACTTGCTTTCGATTATTACATAGTGAAAGTCATTGTTTTCTAATTGATTATGCACTTTATCTCTTATTATTAAATTCTGTAAGGAAAGGAATGCGACACCAGCCATCCAATTAAGATTTTCTCAAACATTATTCATAGCTTTCGCATAAACATTTATATCTGAATTCAAAGAAAAAGACCATTCAGAATAGACTTCATTATAATTTTCCTGGGTTAAGTGAATAAAATGGTTCTTTCAAGCTTGTCTTGAAATTCAAAAATGTGACTGAAAATCTGAGGTAAGGTCAATAACAATTTCAATATTTTCTGGATTTTCCTTCAAAATTTTTGTAAATAATATATAATCTGTAAACGCTGCATTAAATTCTGAGGTCTTGCTTCAACTTGATTCTAAGCTACTCTTGAAAAGTGGCATATTTAAGCTGGTGGAATTGTCGTAGACTATAAAAACGTCTATTGATAAACCTAGAGCTATAAATATAAAAATCTGCCAGAATTTCATTTATATTAAAAGTCATGCTCAGTAAAAAAATACTTAACACATATTCTCCAAACAATAATTAAAAAATCCTAAAAGCAAGTCCTATATAGAAATTTCAAGAGATCTAAAGTTTGTCTCCTTGAGATTTCATCTGGTACACAGGGAAGAATTTTATACTTGAATATAATAATATAACTTCTAATTATATTTTAAATTTTAATTTTAATACCTGTCTTTTCAGCTAATTTATAAAGTAATTCAATATTTAAATATATCAAAAATAAACTTATAAATAACTAATTATAGGTCTTCATCAATAAATTAATCCATTATTTCGAATAATCAATTATTTTACCTAAATGAAAACTGTTTCAAAAAGACTTTATAATAATACAATAGGATGTTTACAACAAAAATAAAGGAAAAGCTAAAAATATAAGGGATGAATTTATATTAAAATCTCAAGAAAAACAGTTCTCACCTCCAATACTTCCTTTAGAAAAAAAGAGGAGTGACAAGCCTATGAGTATGAAGAGAAAGTATAGAAGCAAAAGGAAAGGTCTTACAAATTTGAACTTGCTTCTGGCAGAGAAAAAATAAAGATACTTCTTCATGAAGAGATCTAGAAATTAATGGCTTGAAATCCTTTAAGTATTCCAAGTACACTTCTTTAAAACAACGATTCAAGTCATTAACTGCCCATCAAGTGAAATATAGGACATGAATTTAAAGCTACAAAGGATCAGACAAGAATTCATAATTAAGGTATAAATGACCCTTTTAGCAATGAGAACTACAAAATGCTTAAATTAGACTCCAAGCAAAGAATGAAAATATGAGTATTCACTCCCAGAGTCAGTTAAATGAGAGATTTACCAACAAAAACCATTTGCAATGACATTTTTAAGTATTTTGAAATAAAACGCATTTTTAAAGCAACCCATTGCTGAGATAAAGAATTGGCTATGAAACAACTATTAAGTTTTTTGATGAACGACCAGAGATTTCAGAATTTTTAAAGGCACTACCCTAAAATGCTTTTCAGGTTAATATATTGGAAATAATTATAAAAGAAAAAATTAGCTTTGAAAGCTTTGTTTATCTTTATGTTGACAGCCAAAGATTGTGGACTTTAGATATATGGAAATTGGACTTATCACTGCTAAGAAATTATAAGAGAAGTTCCTAGTAAAGACATAAAAACGTTGTGACTTACATCAAGCAACAAACCAAGAAGGGCTTCATCATAATTATTTGAAATAAGGCTTAAATAAAACTAATCTACCTTTAATAATTTTATTTAGACTAATCTTTAAATGAAATTACTTTGTTTTTCCCTCTGCTAAATGTAAATGCAAATTTGAATAAGTTTGAAGTATCTTTACCTTTACTTCTAAAAAGTAGACTAGGATATTTTTTCTTTTGCACCCATAAACCTATAATTCCAATAACAACCCATCCAGTTATTAATATAGCAACCCATACAAAAGAATCGCTATTCCCAATTCCTATATTAATTGTAGTTAAAAACGATTCTCAAACAATCCCAAACAAGCTTAAAGTCAGCCACCAGCTGAATCTGGGATAATTATAAGCTTTGTGTCCATGCGTAAAAACTGCAAAAACCAGCACAAAAAATGTAAAAATCGCCCCATGAGCAATATTTTGAGCCCGTTTTACTGTTTTATTCATAACAATAAGAGTTATTTGGAATATAGTTTTCAACATAAGATGCCTGGGAGAGTATTTTACATGTGACAATGATTGAAGTTCTTGCCAAAGTGGTCGACAGAAGATTGCTAGGGGCTCATATAAAATAATTCCAATAAACGCAAAAATTGCATATATTATATGATCATTTACCCAACAAAATTGATTGCAATCTTTATACATAAAACTTTGAGTGAAATCGTCTCCAATTGATTCATCACATACAAATACGTCTAATAAGCCTGACATAAAGGGGATAAACAATAAATTGCCAAGTACAGGCATTAAATAATCCGAAAGAGAGCTGAGATGTCGAATAATCGCGACTCTATTAAAAATTTCGTCCAACCTAAACAAAACTATCACAGACAAAATAACCCACAATATAATTGACCCAAAAACTCCATCAATAAAAATTCAAAAAACATCATTTCTCACCTGTATCAAGCTTTCAAAATCCAATGAAAACGATTTTCCGATATCAGAAATCAATGAATTTATAGGAGTAATATCCGGACCCATAGCCAACAATTGGAAAAATTCAACTACAATGGTCGCAGCCATAATGACATCTGGAATTGAAATTTCTTTTCTTTCTTTTAAATCTTCAGCTCTGATATTCCATCATTTTTCCCATATAATGATAGTAATCCCAGCAGTAGCCACAGCAACAGCTATGCAGATTCCAAATACTAAATATCTCCCTTTATCAAAAGTCCTGATTTCTTTTTCAGGAAATGGACAATTATTTAGCACAATTCTAAAATCGCTAGGCTTTATTGTAGTATTTCCAGCATAAATTAATGGCTGAAGGATTGTTAAAACATCACTTCCAGTAGGATTTCAATATGCCGCATTAGAAACTTGTACAGAATTAGTAGCAGGATTTCATACAGCATTTTTTAGTACCAGGAAATTAATAAACCTATTATTTGTGTCAGGCTCAATTCTGACTGTCCCAGAACAACCTGTGAAAATTTGTTTTCTGATGGCTTCCATTAATAAAGTCCCATTTGTGTAGTCAAGACCTCTGTCAATCATAAAATCTAATGCGTAACTTCCAAGCCTTACTGCATCATAATTCCAGCATGAGCCTAAGTTACTTTGAGAAGGGTCTCCTCCATATGTGCTAGCTACTTGGTTTTCTACCCAATTTCCGATCTCTCCTATATAACTAGGCTGATCTAATGAAATTGAGGGAAGTGAAACTTCATAAATCTTAGCCAGGTCTAAGCCACCTGACCTAGGGACATATACAGTATTGATTCAAGCTGGCATTGCTCATAATACTATTAAATCGCCATTTCTTAGGCCTAAATCGTAAAATAAGTCCATAGTTACAATAGAAATATCAGCAAGCATAACCATTATTAACAGGCGAGCGTTGCTGTTTATGACTTCTTGTACAATATCTGTATGGTTTAATAAAGCTTCATAGCTATTGACATCTCCTGGTATTGCACGAAGATGTTCTGCATTGAGAATATTCACATTATACTTTTCAGCTGTTTCTAAAAACTGCTGGTACATGGCTACACACAAAGGTTTAACCTGATATAAGACGGCACAATTTTTCCAGCCCAATGTATAGAGTACCTTTACAAACTGTGCAGCTACATATACGTAATCAAAACTTGTCCTAGAAAAAAACGGGTATTTATCCGGTAACGTCAGCACGTCATCATTAGACATGCCTGCAATGAGTGGAATGCTATGATTTAGCTTAGAAAATGTCACCATTGTTCCTGATACCACTGGTGTGAAGCTTGAGGGAAAATGCATGACACCAATATCATCGAATTTTTTCGAAAAACAATTGTACATAAATGTAGAATTATACTCAGATACTCCACAATCAAAAGTTGTAGGAGAAAGCATAAAATTTTCTATTAAATCCTGGCCAGTATTTACTTGATTTATGGATGTATAACAGCCATAGTAATTTGTGTGAGTAAAAGGCATTGGAGGGGTTGTTGGGTTTATAGAGCCATTACTTATACTAATTTTTATGATTTTTTTGCGAGATTTAGGGATTTCTAAAGAATTACCAGGAAAAATTATTGAGTCGTTTATAGGAAAAGATAAAGAATCTCCGATAATCACTCGATTTCCTGACTGAATATTGACTAAATTAAAAGAATTTGTACAAAAATGGCTATCACAGATAGACATAAGAATATCTTTCATGATAAAATTAATGTCATTTCCTGTATTATTAAAATTTTGTGCTGCCAAAATTTCAGAAATTAGATTTTTTAAGCTTTGGACAGTTTGCTCTTCATATGATTTTATATTTTCTTGGCCTTTTGAAGTTAGAATTAAAGCACCATTAAAATTTGTATTATAACTGCTTTCCTGGCTTAATAATATACCGCTGTCTTCCAATAATAAATTTGTCCTTATGAGGTTTTGAATAATATCCTCAGATACGTTACTTTCTGTATATATATAATATAAGTAGCTGCCAAGTCTAAAAACTTCTCTGTCTATAATTTGAGAAATATCAGTTTGGCTTTCAACAATAATATAATGAAAATCATTATCAAATATTTCGTTAATTTTTTCTTTCATGAATGAATTTTTATGGGAGAGAAAAACAATTCCAGAGCTTCAGTTAAAATTTTTTAGTACATTTACTAAGGAATTTATATATTTACCTGGATTAGGTTTTAGCGAAAAAGTCCAAGAGCTATATCCATCATTAAAATCATCATTTAGGATATGAAGAATTTTTTGCCTTGAGGCAAGTTGAGATATTCAAAAATGAGAATGGATATTTGAGGATAAATCAATAAGAATAGCATCTCTATCAATTTCATGCTCTATTTTTATAAGTTCTTCAAGGGTCTTATGCTCAATGTAAATATTTGTGTTTAAGTCTTCAATTGAGTCAAAATTCGTCTTAGTTTCTTTGTTATCAACTATAAGAAGATTGAGGCAGACTGCTAGAGTAAGTATAGCCACCAATTTGAAAAGCATTATTTATAGTTTGAGTATTATTATAATTGCAAGAGCTGTCCATAAATTGAGATATTTTACACTATTAAAACTGTTGCAACAAAAAACAGAGTATTATGCAATATTTATTTTTATTTTGAATGAGACATCCTAATGAAAGCTCTGATCTTTGTCTAGAAGAAAATATAAAAAATGAAGGCTAAGGTGCATCAGAATTAATTTTAGAGATATTTTTTAAGAGACTACTGATATAACTTTTAAGTTTTTTAATTATGAATATTTTTAAATTGTATTTTTTATAAATTCTTCTTATAACGTCAATTTTTTATTAAGAATACTATCTTAAATTTAACTTTTTAATAAAAAACTAAATAGGGTTTTTATTTATAAAAAAACCCTAGTTTGACACAAAATATGAATTATTTTAAAAAGAAATATGGATTATATCAATGGCAAATTGCTTAGTTTTTTGGATTATATTTTCTAAATATCTAGATATTTATTCTTATAGAGGGAAATTAAGAAACTTGATAAATATTTATACAATTTAATATTTTGTTTTGCCATGGTCTTGATTTATTGTTATGCTATTTTTATCCTTTTTTCAGAATCTTTTACTTATATCAGTTCTAAACAAATAAAATTATCTGAAAATATTTGCTGAAATATCATTAAATCTAATTTTCAATGCTATTATGGGAGATTTTGTTACAATGATAGTCTAGACCAGCTATAAATGCACCTAGCTATATAAACTCATAATCATAAGACTATATAAATGGGTTTCATCTGTCAAAACTTATTTGGTAAATTCTATCAGATACTCGAAGCTTAAAGATTTAGATAGTTTAAATAAAAAAACTGAGAATCACCGCTTAAAGCGTCTTCCTCAAACTATTCCACCTCATTCTCAAGAAGTGCCTTTTGAGCCTATAAAAGCCCAAGTAATCTAGAAAACACAGAAATCAAAGAAAAAAAGGGCATATTAAGCAACTTCTTCTTCCTCTCCTACCAAAGAAATTTAGAAATTAGAAGTTTACTCTCTACCTCACTAAGAGAATGATTTATAGAAAAATCGTAAGCTTTTCAGACTTATTTAGGGATTGAAGCCTTTAACAAAAAGGAGAGTGCTGAAAGCCTGCGTGTATGAAGAAGGTCTTTTCAAATTTTATTTGCTCTTATCAGAGATTAAAATAAAGATCATCTCTACGGAAGGCTCAGAAATTAATTTCAAGTTTTCTCCAAGGAAATTCCTTAAACTCAGATTTCAAGTATCTAGATACCCCACCAAGTGAAGCCTTAATTTTTGAAGAGGAAATTAATTCAAGCTAGAAAAAGGACTAGGCGAAGTAATCATAATTAGAGCAATATGCCCCTTTAGCGATAAGAACTATAGAAAGTGCTAAAATTAGATTTCAAGCAAGAATTGAATTATGAGATATTCACTCTCAGAGTTAGTTAAAAGAGAGGCTCACCTACTGGAACCATCTTGATTTCCTTTTTAAGTCTTTTGAAGCATAAAAGAAATTTAAATAGCCGATTGCATAGATCAAGAATTGATTATGAGATAAAGATTAGCCTATTGTGCTGAGCGTGCTATGCAAACGAATAGCAAGTAAACTAGAGATGTTCAGACTTTTTATAGATGCTTTGCTAGATTCAAGATACTGGAAGTATAAACACAGATCAAAAATCTGTTTTGATACTTTTTGCTTTTTTAGTAATTTTATGATCCTATTAAAGAAATCAAAAAGTCATAGCATATAATCAAGCAGCAAGCCAAGAAAGGAAAATATCATTAAGCTCAACATAAGCGAGACTAAGAACTATTTGTGATAGGATTTGGCAGAATTTAAAATGGAAAACTTTTCTGGATTTCTATAGTGATGCTTTTTGCAACATTTTATTTCCATTATTATGCTATTAATGATCTCGTTTAAGAAGGAGAAAAATTTAAAAAAGATGCTTTATCAAGAAAGAAGCGAAAAGGATTTTTGCAGCAGAGATGATATCCGAGCATACCTAAGAAATAAAGATTTCATTATAGCTGTTCAAATTGCATAATAGCCCATAAATTAGTTATATTAGACTAAAATGAAAAAAGAGTCAGGAAATATATTACTTATTCTAACTATTTGAAATAAGGCTTAAATAAGCTAAATTATCTTTAATAATTTTATTTGTGTCTACTTTTTAAATGAAATTACCTTTTTTTTCTCTCTGCTAAATGTAAATGCAAATTTGAATAAATTTGAAGTATCTTTACCTTTAGCTCTAAAAAGCAGACTAGGATATTTTTTCTTTTGCACCCATAAACCTATAATTCCAATAACAACCCATCCAGTTATTAATATAGCAACTCATACAAGAGATTCGCTATTCCCAATTCCTATATTAATTGTAGTTAAAAACGATTCTCATACAATCCCAAATAAGCTTAAAGTCAGCCACCAGCTAAATCTGGGATAATTATAAGCTTTCTCTCCATGCGTAAAAATTGCAAAAACCAGCACAAAAAATGTAAAAATCGCTCCATGAGCAATATCTTGAGCCCGTTTAACCGTTTTATTCATAACAATAAGTGCTATTTGGAATATAGTTTTCAGCATTAGATGCCTGGGAGAGTATTTTACATGTGCCAAAGGCTGGAATTCTTGCCAGAGAGGTCTACAAAATATTGCTAGAGGCTCATATAAAATAATCCCAATAAAGGCAAAAGTTGCATATATTATATGATCATTTACCCAACAAAATTGATTGCAATCCTTATACATAAAACTCTGAGTGAAATCGTCTCCAATTGATTCATCACAGACAAAGACGTCTAATAAGCCTGACATAAAGGGGATAAACAATAAATTGCCAAGCACAGGCATTAAATAATCAGAAAGAGAGCTGAGATATCGAATAATCGCAATTCCATTAAAAATTTCGTCTAGTCTAAACAAAACCACCACAGATAAAATTATCCACAATATAATTGACCCAAAAACTCCATCAATAAAAATCCAAAAAACATCATTTCTCACCAGTATCAAACTTTCAAAATCCAATGAAAATGATTTTCCTATATCAGAAATCAAAGAATTTATAGGAGTAATATCCGGACCCATAGCCAACAATTGGAAAAATTCAATTACAATGGTCGCAGCCATAATGGCGTCTGGAATTGAAATTTCTTTTCTTTCTTTTAAATCTTCAGCTCTGATATTCCATCATTTTTTCCATATAAAAATAGTAACTCCAGCAGTAGCCAAAGCGACTGTTATGCAGATTCCAAATACTAAATACCTCCCTTTATCAAAAGTCCTGATTTCTTTTTCAGGAAATGGGCAGTTATTTAACTCAACTCTAAAATCACTAGGCTTTATCGTTGTATTTCCAGCATAAATTAATGGTTGAAGGATTGTTAAAACATCACTCCCAGTAGGATTTCAATACGCCGCATTAGAAACTTGCACAGAATTAGTAGCAGAATTTCACACCGCATTTTTTAGTATCAGGAAATTAATAAACCTATTATTTGTGTCAGGCTCAATTCTGACTGTCCCAGAACAGCCTGTGAAAATTTGTTTTCTAACGGCTTCCATTAATAAAGTCCCATTTGTGTAGTCAAGACCTCTGTCAATCATGAAATCCAATGCATAACTTCCAAGTCTTACTGCATCATAATTCCAGCATGAGCCTAAGTTGCTTTGAGAGGGATCTCCTCCATATGTGCTGGCTAATTGGTGTTCGACCCACTTTCCGATCTCTCCTGTATAGCTAGGCTGATCTAATGCAATTGAGGGAAGTGAAATTTCATAAGTCTTATTTCGGTTTAAGCCACCTGGTCTAGGGAAATATACAGCATTGATCCAAGATGGCGCTGCTCATAATACTACTAAATCGCCATTTCTTAAGCCTAAATCGTAAAATAAGTCCATCGTTGCAATAGAAATATCAGCAAGCATAATCATTATTAACAGCCGAGCATTGCTGTTTATGACTTCTTGGACAATTTCTGTATGATTTAATAAGGCTTCATAGCTATTGACGTCAGCTGGTATTACACGGAGATGTTCTTCATTGAGGATATTCACATTATACTTTTCAGCTGTTTCTACAAATTGATTGTACATGGCTGTATACAAAGGTTTAACCTGATATAAGACTGCACAATTTTTTCAGCCCAATGTATATAGTACCTTTACAAATTGCGCAGCTACATATACGTAATCAAAACTTGTCCTGGAGAAAAACGGGTATTTCTGCGGTAACGTCAGTGCGTCATCATTAGACATGCCTGCAATGAGTGGGATGCTATGATTTAGCTTAGAAAGCGTCACCATTGTCCCTGATACCACTGGTGTAAAGCTTGAGGGGAAATGCATGACACCAATATCATCGAACTTTTTCGAGAAACAATTGTACATAAATGTAGAATTATACTCAGATACTCCACAATCAAAAGTTGTAGGAGAAAGCATAAAATTTTCTATTAAATCCTGGCCAGTATTTACTTGGTTAATGGCCGTATAGCAACCATAGTAATTTGAATAGGTATTAGAATTGGGAGTTGTTGGGTTTTTAGAGCCATTACTTATGCCAATTTTTATAAATTTTTTGCGGGATTTAGGGATTTCTAATGAATTACCGGGGAAAATTATTGAGTTGTTTCGAGGTAAAGATAAAGAATCTCCTATAATAACCCGATTTCCAGATTGAATATTAACTAAATTAAAAGAATTTGTACAAAAATGGTTATCACAGATAGACATAAGAATATTTTTCATAATAAAATTAATGTCGTTTCCTGTACTATTAAAATTTTGTGCAGCAAAAATTTCAGAAATTAAAGTCTTTAACCTTTGCACAATTTCTTCTTCATATGATTTTATATTTTCTTGCCCTTTTGAAGCTAGAATCAAAGCGCCATTAAAATTTGTATTATAACTACTTTCCTGGCTTAATAATATCCCGCTGTCTTTCAATAATAACTTTGTCCCTATGAGATTTTGGATAATATTTTCAGAAATAATACTTTCTGTGAATAAATAATATAAATAACTGCCAAGTCTAAAAACTTCTCTGTTGATTACTTGGGAAATATCAGTTTGGCTCTCAACAAGAATATAATGAAAATCATTATGAAATATTTCATTAATTTTACCTTCCATATCTGAATTTTTATGGGAGAGAAAAATAATTCCAGAGCTTCAGTTAAATTTTTTTAGAATATTTACTAAGGAATTAATATATCTACCCTGGTTTGGTTTTAGCGAAAACGTTCAGGAGCTATATCCATCATTAAAATCATCATTTAGGATATGAAGAATTTTTTGTCTTGAGGCGAATTGAGATATATAAAAATGAGACTGGATATTTGAGGATAAATCAATAAGAATAGTATCTCTATCAAATTCATGCTCTATCTTTATAAATTCTTCAAACGTTTTGTGCTCAATGTAAATATTTGTGTATAAGTCTTCAAGTGAGTCAAATTTTGTCTTAGTTGTTTTGCTATCAATTATGAGAAGATTAAGACACCACCCTAGTGTAAGTATAGCAACAACTTTGAAAATCATTATTTATAATTTGAGTATTATTATAATTACAACAGCTTCCATGAATTAAGATGTTTAAAATTATCAAATGCGTTGCGTCAGAAATCAGATTATAACATAATATTTATTTTTCTCTTAACTTATAAGAGCTCTGATCTTTATCGATAAGAAAATATCAAAATTGAAGACTAAGTCATATCGGAATTAATTTTAGAATTTTTTTTTATGAGACTACTTATATAATTTATTAGGTTTTTTATTGCCTATATTTTTTATTTTTTTTTATAAATACTCTTAAAGAGACTATCTTAGAGTTAACTTTTAATAAAAACTAAATAGGGTAATTATTAATAAAATTCCCTGAATTTGGCACAGAATATGAGTTATTTAAAAAGAAATCTAGATTATATGATGGGATAAATAGTCTTAATGTTTGATTATGGTATTTTCTAAAATCTAAATATTTATTCTCATAGAGGGAAATTAAGGAACTTGATTGATAAATATTTTATACAATTTTAATATTTTGTTTTGTCATTATCTGATTTATTTTTATATGTGTCCATCCTTTTAAGAGTCTTTAACTTAAATTAGCTCAGACTATATGAAAAATATTTGTTGAAATGTAATTAGATCTAATTTTCAAGTAAATCTCTGATGCTTTTATTGGAGATTGGTTATGATCACAGTCTCAGCTAGTTATAGGTGCATCTAGTTATATAAACTCATAATTATAAGTCTATATAAATGAATTCCAATCAGGCAAAACTTATTAGGTAACTTCCAATCAGAGACTCAAAGCTTAAAGAATTTAGAGAATTTCGACAAAAATCAGGGAATCGCCGCTTAAATCGTCCAGTAAATCGATCTCTTCCTCCTCAGCCTATTCCATCTCAATCTCATTCTCAAGAAGCGCCTGTCGAGCCTATACAAACACAAACAATCCCAGAAACCCCAGAAATCATAGAAGAAAAGGTGCATCATAAGCAAGTCTTTTCTTCCCCTCCTGCCACAGAAATTCAGCAATCAGAAGGCTCAGATTTTACATTTAAATCAATTGACTCTTCTTCTATTCAAAGTGACTCATTGCAGTGGGAAGACTTATCATCACTTACAAAGCAACTAACAGCAAAGCAAAAAGAATCTGAATCTGCTAAAGTCCAATGCTTGACATTAGAAATGGAACTAGAAAACGAGAAAAACAAAGGAAAACTAATGGAAGAAGAGCTCAAAGAGCTAAGAGGAAAATTACGAAAGCTTGATTCTGAAGGCCAGGTCAGAAAAGACCAACAAAAAATAGAGAAACTTAACGCTGACATAGACAACCGGAATTGTGAAGCTGAAAATTTACAGAAAGAAATTGAAATTCATACAAGGGAATGCACAAAGCTTAAAGATCATAGCATAAGAGTATCAGAAGAGTATAAAAGATATAAAACTCAATCCCACGAAGCAGCCAGCAGACTTGAAGATGACATAAAAACCCTCACAGCTCGCTTGCATCAGCCTAAAAACTCATTCCTCGATTCCCAGATCTCTGAGCTCCAAATTGATATTTCTTCTCTTCGCAATGAGCTTTCAGCTTTACATCAAGAATGTGACATGCTTTATTTAGAAATCCAAGACAAAGACGAAGAAATCCAGCAGCTTGACTTGCAGTTAAATCAGCTGAAATTAGAAAATGACAACTTATATGAGCCTTTTAACTATGAAGCTTTATCGTTCCCAGTTGAGCCGCCTGAGCCTTCATATTCTCCTGTAGTAGATATTCATCCACAGTCTACAGATCGTCTGGTTTCTGATGTCGGGAGCACTGGCGCATGGAATTCTTATCAAAAATCTTTGGAAGAGTCAAAAGAGGCCCATTATGCCTCCCCAGACCCATTTGAGAACTTATTCCATCAGTCAACAGGTGAGACATCTCATCATTACAAAGAAGAGCCTGCAACCCCTCCGTTAGAATATATGGAATCCCAAGAAGAGCCTAGAGAAGACAAAACGCCTCCAGCATCCCAGCGGTCATTTGAGATATACCAAGAAGTTGAAGAAAGCAAAGAAACTGGGACTCCAAAAAGAGAAGATGCCAGCAGTGGAAGACCTAGCAGAAATTCAACACCTCCAAGGATCAGCTATGAAAGAAATATGTCCCCAGCTCCACAGGTTTTAAATGAAAGGGTTCATAACTTGACTCAGCTTCGCCATCCTTTGCACTATTCGATTCCTGCAGAAAGGCAAGAACTTGAAGATGATTTTTTTGCAGAAATGCAGAGAAATGATGAAGAAAGAAGAAAAAGGAATAGCAGCGGGAGGCAACCAAGGTCATTTTTTGAATAAATTAATAAAATACTTTTAGAGATATTGGAAAAAGGAAGATAAGTATATATTTTTTGAAAGATTATATAAATTTAAAAATTGTATTTATATGTCTTGAATTTATATACTACCAGTTCTTTTTGAATATTTCTAAGTTATTCAATTTATTCAATGCTGATTTTTCCAAAAATTTAATTAATTTAAGAGCCCTAGGATTTTAAAAAATTCCTCCTTGAAATAGCGTATATAATTTATATTCTTTATTTGATTCTAGTTTTATTTCAGATATAAAATCTTTAAATTAATTCTCTTTTCTTCTTCTTTCATAAATAAATAAAACCTTCTAATATTTTAAAAAGCTTGCTTACTAAGGAATTGATAACGATTCTCCAGTTTCATATAAGGCATTATATGTTAACAAACCTGCCAATTGATATTTCTATTAATCTTTATATTCACTCCCTGCATTCATCAAATTTTTCTATATCAATATTAAAAGAAGATAGCACTTCAATCAATCATTCATTCATTCATTATAAAGATTTTCATAACCTCCTATTTTTAAAAAAATTCATCCCAAAATCTTGAAAACTTCAAGCTTACATTTATGAATTTTCGGAATTTCCTATTGAAAAATTTCGTTATATAAATTTTTAACGCCTAAGAGTTTCTCTTATACTTAAAGGAGCTAAAGCAAAAGATTCGCCTTGATGCTCTATTTTTCATGCTTTAGTAATTGCTGCAGCCCTCGAAAATCCTGAATTAATCCACTTATATTATCATTCTGACTAGCGATTTGGACTTGCAGAAGCGTTTGTTTCTTCTTGATTTTTTAATCTTTTACCAAATTTATCGAGCTTTGCTTCCATCATCTTTCTGTTTATTTTTGTCTTTCAATGACTTAATTTGTTCTTGTTTTTTCAATTGTGCTTATCCAGTTTTACTTCTAAATTGTCGATTCTTGCTTGTTTTTCTGCATTGCCTTATCAAATTTTACTCCTAAATTTTAATTCTTTCTTGGCCTTCTACGCTGCAATTTAGCTTTCTTTTCTGCATTTTCCTTTTCTATCAGTTCATTATTTTTCTTGTTGTTTGCTAATAATTTTAATTTGGTGCATTTATAAATCAATAATAATATAATTTAAATTGAAATCGAATAACTGCTAAGATTAGATTTTGGTTTCAATAAATTTATAGCAAGTCAATTGATTAGTATAAAAACATTAAAGTTAAAGCATAAGCTTGTTTCAATTAATTTATTTTTAATTTCCCAGCGTAGCAATTTGAGACTTAATAATTTATGTTAAAAAATAATATTCAGCTGGATGGAATACATTCCTCCCAAGTTATCTCATGAATCTTCTAAAATTGAAAATTTCATTGATAAACATAAGAAAATGCAAAAATTGTAATAAATTACTTCAATATAACTAAAACATAAAAACTTAAGAATTATAATTTTTCCTAATTTTTTTCAAAAGTAAAAACCTCTATTTTCGTCTTATATTTTTTATCCAATTTTTATTGCAAAGCCTATTTACAGCTCTTAAATAGCTTAACTCTTTTAAAAATTGTATATAATAATTACCCATAACTCCATTTTTCAATACGGTATTCCATTTCACTGAATATTTTATAAATTTAAAATCATGTTTTTAACCCCAAATAAAAATTCATGGGAGTCGACTGGGATGGAACAGCAGTTGGTTTTGCCTGCTTGGGAGGCTTTTTAATAGCTCTTTCAACAATTATAAACTTATATGTGATGGGAAGAATCACAGGGATGAGTGGAATTCTCTTTACAATTTCGACATGGAATAAGAAAGAAGGCTTGATATGGAAAATAAGTTTTATCACTGGGCTAATTGGAATTATTGTGTGTTTTAGGCTGGGAGTGGACCATAAAGTTAGTGGACAAAGAATTTTTGATGGTGAAGAGGCTGGAGATGATTTAGATGTGGCTGGGTGAATTGTAGGAGGATTATTTGTGGGATTTGGGACAAAATTTGGAAATGGATGCACAAGCGGTCATGCTGTATGTGGGATTCCTAGATTTTCTCCTAGATCTATTATAGCAACTTGCATATTTTTGGGATTTGGTATTGCAACTGCCACACTGAGGCATTATGAGCCATTTTTGGATGATACTTTGGACGTTAGCAGTGACGCTTATGATATCTATAGATTAGTAAGTGGCTGGGTTTATTTAGCAGTTTTCGTCTGCTTTTTAATGCTAGCTATCATCACTGCTCTATCCAAAGCAACCTCAAAAATAGGAAAATTTGACTTATGGGTATCGTGCTTTACTGGAGCACTATTCGGCTTAGGACTTTTGCTATCAGGAATGTGCAGAAGGACTAAAATTCTTGCATTCTTAACAATGGCTGATGGCTGGGATCCAAGCTTGATATTTGTGATGGCTGTTGCTGTGAGCATCAATTTGGTTGCATTTAATTGGATTTTAAGGCAGAAAAAACCTTTATGCAGTGCAAAATTTGGAGTTCCTACAAATAAACAAATTGACTTTGGAATTATTATTGGCCCTGCATTTTTTGGGATGGGATGGGGTCTAACAGGATTTTGTCCTGGGCCTGCTATGGCTAATTTAGTGCTTTTACCACAAGCAGCACTGGAAGTCCTATTTATTATAATTGGACAACTTTTGGCTGATTTTGGCTTAAAAAGATGGAAATCTTTTAAAGAAAAGCAAAAAAAAAGTAACGATGCAATGAGCGAAAAAACGAGTAACCCGATATCTCCTGGAAAAATGGATGGAGACAAAGCAAATAATGTGCATGACTTAGAGAAAATTGGTAATTCTCAAGATCTAGGGAAAACAGATAATAACCAAGATCAAGGAAATTCCAATATTGCGCAAGTTTCCCCTTAAATCAATTGTTTTTATTGTTAATAAGTAATTTAAGAAACTAACGATTTATAATTAGCAAGCTTCTTTATACTTAATAAAACTGCATAAGGAGAAATTTTGACTGATTTTATAGCTTTAAGCAAATCCAATTAAAGAAAAAATAATTAACATTCTAATTGATTGGAATTGTGCAAACTCACTCAATTCTGAATTATAAATTATGTTTATAATGATTGCATACCTAAAATAATCCTATTTTATTTAAAATTAAATTAGAATTATTTTGATAACTAAATATTATAATATTCGACTAGTAAATGGAATCTAACGAAGGTATTAATTACATTGAAGAATTGGAAAAATTAGATACTACAGAATGGCTTAATATTCCTCAACCTATAATTTCAGCACTTAACACAATAAAAAATTCAATCTGGTATCAATCAAAAATTACTAACAATTTTACAATACAACTAAAAGATCTCCAAGAAAAATTCATGATCAAGCATAAAAAAGTCATAAAATCAACAAAAAATAATACTTCCTTAATAAAATCTACTGAAGACAAAATCTCAACAATAATTTCAGATTTAGAAGCATCATTTCTTGAGAAAAACAAACTAACTCAAGATCAATTTGCAAAAGATCTTGACTCTAAAACCAACTGACTCTCTAGCAAAATTTTATCTTTTGATGAAAGATTGCATACCTCTGAAAGACATACCAATACATGACCTACGTTGCAACAAATAGAAACAAAAATAAAGACTAGTTGTGATACTTTACGCGATAAAATGAGACTTGAAATAAGAGAAAATTTAGTGAATCCAGAAATACAACAAGTTAACAGACAAATTAATATAGTCAGATCGTAAAATTTAAATAGAAATTTTGAAGATAAGCTTGTTGCCATGGAAGATAAAATATTGAGCGATTCAAGGGATTTTGTATTCCAAAATAAGAAACTTTTGGAAGAAAAAATAAACGAAAAATCTAATGAAATAGAAGGGAAAATTTTTAATTTGGCTGAAAAAAGGAAGAAATTAAGAAAAAAGATGAGAATTATGAGAGAAGTTTTTGATGAAAAAGATATGAAAACTAATAATTATATTGACAAAATAAAAGATGAAATAGATAATTTCCAAGGAATTATTGATGAAATTCATGGCGAAATTTCAAAATTAAAAAAATTTAATCGAAAAATAACAAAGTCTCCAACACTCAAGCCTTCTCCTTCCAAAGTTGAAGAACTCAAGCTTGAAATTTCTTCTTCTCCTTACCCAGATGAATTTCAAGAACAATTATTTTCCCTAAAACAAGAAATCCTCAAAGTGATAAATTCCCAAGAAGAAAAATTTAATACAAAACTGCAAGACTCTTTAAAGCAAATTGAAAAAAATTTCAATAAAAGTAAAGAAATTATTCATAGCAATATTACTGAATTATCAGAAAAATTGTCCTGGCTACCTATAAATCTTCGTCATCTTGACGGGATGTCAGGGAATGAAGCAAGACTGTTTACACTTGAAGCTCGCCTCAGGTCTGAAGAAAATTCACGTATGAGATCTCATAATACTTTACTTAAACTAATCGAGTCACTAACCTCAGAATTTTCCCCATTAAAAACGATTGATGTAACTATGACGCCTTTGATTAATAATGCGATGCATTTTAGAACACCTAAAAATGTAGGGGAAAGCATGGGATCTGAAGAATTAGAATCAAAAATCAATGAAGAAGATAGCCAATTCCGATACATTAAAGGAAACAGGAGGCTAAAAATGCTATCAAGTAGCATTGATTCTGATAGTAATCCTAGAAGGATTTCATCAGTAATGTCAACTAGGGAAAGGCGCTCAACACCATACAGAAATAAATTTAATTAAATTCTTGTTTAGCTTAAATTTATTTTTTCAATAAATTTGGGGTAGTATTAAATATTCGAAATGGGTAATTTACCGCTGAAAACAATGTCCCCAAATAAGATTCTTGAACAAAACTCTTTATGACATTTCAATTGTTTGCTTTAGTATACAAATTTAACTAAAAATCAAAAAACAATAACTGAACTACTTGCAGTTGTCAAGAGGCTGAGGATTAGGCTGGTGAAAAAGAGTAACTAAGTACCTCTATCAGAGCACTAAAATGCTAAATTGGTGATCAAATATATACTACTACTCAGTTTATAATACTGCTCCTTGATAAGCCATGCCTTATAATGAAGCATCACGCAGATAATCAATTGAAAATTTTAATTATGGAGAAATTATTTAGATCATTTTATGATTTTTCATTTTTGTTAATAGAGCATGGTTTTAAAGCATTGATAAATAAATTCAAAAATTTTAAAAAGAAATGAAAGAAATATAATTTATCGTTTTATTGCAACTTCCTTAAATAATAGCGATAAGTGTAGGCCGAGCCGTTAATTATAAAATTGGGTGGATCTTTATTATTGACAATCATTTATTAAAATCAAGATTAAATAAACCAAAGAAATTCTAAAATTCTATCTAAATTTGTTTTAGATTCAACTGACTGAATTATAAGATTTTATTGACACAGTAAATTGAAGAATTAATCAATTGTTGCAAAAAGAAAAAAAAACGTTTACAAAGAGCTTTCTAATGATTAGATTTAATACACAACGACCAAGAGAAAGCTGGAAGCACAGTGATAAATATTAACCATTTGGAAAAGCTGATAAAAAAACTTTATTCATGAAAGAGATTATTGAAGCCTCAGTATTTAATAGTATATAATTAAAACATGATCAAACATTATAATCTTAATTTGCTTATTGAATACAAATTTTTGAATCAACGCATTAGCTAATACAAATTAAATTAATCAATTTCCAGGCTTTGAAAAGGTTTCCATTACTTCATTCAAGCGCATTATTTTTAAATGACCAAATTCTTCCTTTAACTCCAACTTTTAAAAATAAAAATAAAAATCTAATGGAAGGCTACTTGCTTAAGTGGACAAATTACATTTTCGGGTGGCAGCGCAGGTATTTCATCCTTTATAACGGTGTCCTCCACTATTGCAAAGAAAAAGGCTCTCCTCAGCGTGGGATGATTCACCTCGAAATTTCTCAAATTCGTAAACACCCTTACAAGCCATGTCGTTTTTTCATAGATACAGGCTGCACCCAAATTCATTTAAAAGCTTACACCCCAGGAGAAGCTCTTGACTGAATCAGTGCTTTAAAAGCTAACCAAACTGATGTAAAAAGAAGGACTTTTACTGATGAGCCCAGATTAAGCATCCAAACAGTTGAAAGCTCATCTAATCAAATAATTCATGGGAAAATAGGAGAAATGTGAAGCATCCATGCACAAATGCAAGCTACTATTGATTTGATACCAAAAAATGTAATAAAAACAACCCCAGGGATAGAAAAACTTGTTTCGCTGAGCGAAGAAATGAAAATGCTTGCGACTGAAGTGCTGCAGTATATGGAAATCGATGAGGATTTTAATAGGAAAACGTGATCTCCGGTAAAAAGCCAGGGAATGGCTGATACCTTTGATTTTGGAAAGGACGCACAAATTGATAATTCAGTAGAATTAGTGAAAAAAGACAAAAAAAAGGTTATGGCAGGCTTTCCTGTTGAAGAAGAAAATTATAATTTTGAAGATGCCCAAAGCCACATTTCTGACGAAAAATTAGAAGAATTCAAACAAATAGAAGTTATTATGCCAATAGAAGCACCTATAACTTCAAGTATCATGGTGCATAGAGATAGATTACCACATCTAAGAGACCCAAATGAAAAAATTAATATTTGAAAAGTTGTTAAAGAATCTATAGGACAAGAGTTAAGCAAAATCACAGTTCCTGTATATTTTAATGAGCCTTTAAGCTTTATCCAAAGATGGGCTGAAGATTTAACTTATAATGAAATTTTATTGAGAGCTGCAGATCATCCAGATCCTAGATATAGGCTTGCACTGGTTTCAAGTTTTGCTATTACATCTTATACCACAAGTGAATGGCGTACAATGAAGCCTTTTAACCCTTTATTAGGAGAAACATTTGAATTAGAACAGGATGGTTTTCGCTTGTTATTGGAACAGGTAAGCCATCATCCTCCTATATCAGCTTTGCATTGCGAGCATGAAAAGTATATTTTTTGGGCAAGTGTCCAAGTAAGAACTACTTTTAAGGCTACTCACCTTTTAGTTGAGCCTCAAGCTAAGTATCATTTGATATTAAAACCCCATAATGATCATTTTCTTTGGAATAAACCTCAAACTCGTGTCCATAATATTATTTTTGGAAAAATCTGGGTTGAGCATAATGGAGTTGTTGACGTAAAAAATCTTGAAAATGGAGATTTTGCAAAAGTCAATTGAAAAAGAACAGGGTGGTTTTCTAAGAAAGCTACAGAAGTATCTGGAAGTGTTTATGATTGTTATGGAAGTGAACATTATAAATTAGAAGGAACCTGAAATAAAGGAGTAGATATTGTGAATAATCAAACAGGAGAGGTTTCTGAAGCCTGGAGAGTTTATCCATTTCCTAAAGACTTCGATTGGTGCTATTTCTTCAGTGACTTTACTTTGCAATTAAATCAAGTACCGGAATTAGTTCCTGGAATTGCATTGACAGACTCAAGATATAGACCAGATCAGCGTGCCCTAGAAAATGGAGACCTAAAGCTTGCTAACTCAGAAAAGCATAGGCTAGAAGAAAAACAAAGAGCAGCAAGAAAAAAGCTTGAAGAAAACCACGATATGTATTTCCCAAGGTGGTTTTCTTTAGAAAACGAAGATGAATGGAGATATACTGGGGGGTATTGGGAATGCAAAGCTCAAGGTCATTATCCAAACATTCCTGATATTTTTTAAGATTTAATTTATAATGCAGATTTTGTTTCTGATCAAAAGAAGCTGATTAAGTCAAGATCAAATAATAAAATTAAAATTATCAAGTAAATAAAATGAAATTAATTTTGAAACCAAGCAATAATATAGCTATAAGCTCTATTATTATTGCTCATTTAGACTTATTTATAGATTTTATCCATTCTCAATGCCATTTATAGCTGATAATAAAATGGACATTTTTCAATCCCAAAAATATTTATTTATTCTAAGGTTTTAAGCATTTTAATCTGTATTTTATTTTTTTGTTGTCAAAGAAAATTCAGTAAATCTATTTACATTAAATTTAAACTCCCAATATTTAAAAAGCATGGCTCTCAAATCAAGCAGAAATCAAGAAGAAAGCGACGCAGCAGGCGTTGTCGAAGAAAAAGTTGTAAAAGTAAACGGAGATATTGCAATAAGAAGGTACAATAAAGGCCGATTTCTCGGAAAAGGCGGTTTTGCAAGATGCTATGAGTTCACAAGTCTGGAAACCCGAAAAATAGCTGCAGCCAAAGTCGTCCCAAAAGCATCATTAGCTAAGGCAAGGGCTAAGCAAAAATTAATGTCAGAAATAAAAATACATCGCTCCTTGCACCACCCAAATATAGTAAGTTTTGAACATTTCTTCGAAGACAATGAAAATGTTTACATTTTACTTGAGCTCTGTACAAATCAAACTATGAACGAACTTCTGAGGCGCAGAAAAAGACTTACAGAGCTAGAGGTCCAATGCTATTTGATGCAAATTATATCGGGGATGAAATATCTGCATAGCCATCGAGTAATTCATAGAGACTTGAAATTAGGTAATTTCTTCCTGTCAGACAAAATGGAGGTAAAAATTGGAGATTTTGGACTAGCGACCAAGCTGGAACATGACGGGGAAAGAAAAAGAACGATCTGTGGGACACCTAATTATATTGCGCCTGAAGTTTTAGATGGAAAACAAGGACATTCTTATGAAGTTGACGTTTGGAGTTTAGGGGTTGTAGCTTATACACTTTTGGTAGGAAAGCCTCCATTTGAAACTTCTGATGTAAAAACAACTTATAGAAGAATCCGCATGAATGCTTATTCGTTTCCAGATCATGTACCGCTCAGTGAGCAAAGTAAAAGTCTTATTACAAGAATTCTGGTGAATGACCCTTCGAAACGGCCTTCGCTTGATGAAATGCTGGACCATGAATTTTTCCACCAAGGAAATTCTATACCTAAGCTGCTTCCTCCTTCAACACTGGCGTGCCCACCATCTTCATCATTTCTTAGGCAATTCCAGCCAGGTGCTACAAATCCTCAGGTTTCTTCAACTCAAAGGCTGACAGAAACTGCACCAAATATTTCAAAGCAGTCTTCAAGGACATCTAGGCCAGAGCTAGTAAACACTGAAAGAATTTCTAGGGTAAAAGAAGAAACTAAGCAACTGCCAACGATAGCGAATTCTTCACAAGGGATGGTAAATGCTCCTGAGGTCTGGGTTAAAAAGTGGGTAGATTATTCGTCAAAGTACGGTCTAGGGTATTTACTAAGTAATGGCTCAACTGGTGTGTTCTTCAATGACGCCACTAAAGTAATTTTAGGGCCAGCTGGGCATCGCTTTAATTATATGGAAAGAAAAGGACCTGAAAAGCAAGACATGGTAACAAGTCATACGTTAACTGAGTATCCTAAAGAGCTTCAGAAAAAGGTCACTCTCTTGCAACATTTTAGAAGCTATTTAGAAGGGGATATAAAACAAGAAACAGGTGTTGAGGATGAAAATACAATGGCAAACCCAGTCTATGTGAAAAAATGGATGAGGACTAGACATGCGATTATGTTTAGGCTGTCAAATAAAATTGTACAGGTTAATTTCCAGGATCATACTGAAATTATATTGAGTAGCGAAACAAGAGTTGTTACTTATGTTAATAAAAAAGGAGAAAGAACTACTTATCCATTAGCCACAGCTCAAGAAAGCACAAATCATGAGATGACTAAGAGACTGAAATACACCAAAGATATTCTTACTCATATGCTGAACGCTCCCAATAAACCAGGTGAAGAGCCACCACTTGATTAATTTCTTTATTTTTTATAATTATTTGATTATTTATTCCTCATTAAGCTTCTTTTGAGTGTCAGCTGGCACTCCAGTCATTACAAATCTAAATCCCATTTTTACTAAGAGAACATACCAATAAATATGCAGAAGGAGCAATACATGGACCATCGCTGACAAGATTCCCATTCCATAAATTTCGTGGCTTACTGGGTTTTCATAAAAGCTTCCCATTCTTATTAGATCAAATGGGTAAATATACAATCTCAAATATGCCCAAGAGATCATAATTCCTATATATGATAAAAATGTAATTTTTTTATGTTTTGTATCCATAAATGTTCTAGTCAAGTACACAAACAAATCAGGTATATCATGAACGAAAAGAACTAAATGAGACATGACGACGTAGTTCATTAAATATGCTGACGTCAATAAGCAAATAGTAAGCGAATGATGCAGAAGCATTTCCATGAAATCGTTTCTAGGCTTACTTAAAATGTGCACTATAAAGGATTGAGTGTGATATCCGAGCTGGATCATTAAGTATTCCCTGATATAAGGAAAAGTTTCAGTGCTTTGGAATGGAAAATCAGTCCACATCAAATTCACGTCACCTTTCCCACCCAACTTCCAAGACAAAAAATAAGAATCTTTTGCAACCCAATACCCAAAAACAACAGAAAACGTAAAGTAAAGGGCTTTGAACAAAGACTCTATAAGTTTTTCTACCCTGGTCACTCTTTCTTTCCCTGTATATCTTGGCACAATGATTCAATCAGCAAAAGGCTTCAGAGAAAATTTAAACATAAGCATTAAACCTATAAGAATTATACAAGAATAGCAAGCCAACCACAAATCGTCATAATTGGGCCATGGGTAGTTGGGGTTACTAGCAATTCTTCATTGTAAGGTGTCATTGAAATCCTTTAAGAAGGGAGCCAAAAAGGGGAAAAACAGCAAAAAGATGAGGAAAAATATCAGTTGCATCTTTCCTTTGCCAATTATTGACCTAAAAAGCTCGGTCATAGGGAATTGCTTTGGTTCAGTCTCACCATCCTGTTGCTGCTTACCAGCCATTGTTTATAAATGGAATGTTCTAATCAACCTGAGAAGGCGTCATTTAAAAATGGAAGAGACTTAGTGTTGAAGAAGAATTATGAAACATAGGAAGCTTGTCAACCTGAATCAAGAAAAATTTTATAAAGTTAATGACAATATAAATTTTTTTTTTTTATAAAAGATCTCAAACGTTAAGTTATTCGATTTTTGGATTGAAGACTTTATGTTTTCTTTTGGTTCCGTGAACCTTGGAGGATTGTGTAAAAATAATAGATTATTATCTGCCTTTATCCAAAAATATTTTTATTGCTTTTTTGCATAAAAGCATATATAAAATTATTAAAAAATCACATCAAAAAATCTCTAACCACAGAAAGCCTAAAGCAGAAAAATTTTTATATTGGTAAACAATTTTTATTTTGTTAACTGAGAAAGCTTTGACCACTAAAATTAATTTTGCTATATTTCTAAACTTGGCGCCTTAATAGATTTTAATCACTATTATATCCAGATTAATAGTATGCTCTTAATGTATGCAAGCACGAGCTCCACTCTATATATGTACAAAATAAATAATCCTTGCTTTATTAGGCAAATATTGTCCCCATTTGCTGAACTAAAATAGCCTATCAAAATGTTAATTCACGCAAATAAACCCTCTAAACACTAGATTTAATCGTTTAATAATCATAAACCCTAATCATTTATAAATAAATTTTATTTTCGGATCCCAACTCAATTAAATCTTTTCAAAAGATAAATTGCTATAATAATATTGATTTTCTATAGTGAGTTTACAAGCCCATATGTCATTTTAACTAGTTAATCTTGTCCTAAATAAGCAATCATAAGCAGATCAACTTTCTATCTTTTTTAGTTAAAATAATAGTCTTATCTTTACTTGATGCACTTGCATTTGATAAATCTACGATACCTCATCCCCAAGCTTATGCTCTCATTAATTTTAACTATTTTTATTAACTAAATAAAAGTAAAATTATGTTTACTTAAAGATTTCCATAAATAAAATTATTTAGCTCAATTAAGCTGCTGAATCTATGTTGTTAAGATTAGTTTTTAGTTGCCCTTTTTCTTTCAAATTCTTCATAGATGCTGTCGAAATCTGGAGTTCTGGCAAGTTGAAGAACAACTTTATATACTTTTCTTGGCTGTCCGTTAAAATCTTTCTCGTCAATGCAAGAAGTCTCGAACTTTGTAAGGGTGGCATAGCCAAGGTCAATTAATCTTTCTGATGCTCTCACTGCATTCACTATGGATCCACCAATTGCGTGGAAAGCGACACTTCCTTTGCTTTTGAGCTTTTCTTTGCCTTCAAAAATATAGCTGCCAGGGTTAGACTTTGCACTGACTTTGATGGTGTTATCTTCGGACTCCATTACCACTGATTATAACCATTAAAGAAAGAGGAGTTCAGATGTTTTAAGGGGTTTGCAATGGGATTTAAGGGCAATAAGGGGTTGGGAGGTTGTAGTGGATAAGCAGAAAGTGTATAGGCTGAGACAAAATTTGAGAAAAAATTATTGGAAATTTTTGAGGTTGGAGGGTAAAATTTTATGAAAATTTATTGAGGAAAATAAGTAGGCCTCTAGAAATTTTATAGGAATCCCAGTTTTGATAAAAATAGATATAAATAAAGTAAAAAATTGGCGAGATAATGGAATTCCGCTATTTCTGTTGGATTCTTATTAGAATGATAATTTATTTCTAAAGCTTTAAATTGGGAAATATGATAGATTTTGAAAGCGCAACTGAAATATTGTCTGATTAATCATATATTATGGTGGACTATCTTAGAGCAATTGTTTCAGGCAAAAAGAAAAGACTCAAAGAGGACGGATTTAATTTGGATTTAAGTTATATAACGCCAAGAGTAATTGCAATGTCAATTCCAGGGGAAGGTTTGCACAAAATTTATAGAAATTCGCTCGATTCAGTCTCTAAATTTCTAAACGACAGACATAATGGGAAATATCGCATTCTCAATCTAAGCGGCATTCAATACGACTACAGAAAATTCGGGGACAGTGTCAAAGAGTTCCCATGGCCTGACCATTATCCTCCTCCTGTTGAACTCCTATTTAAAGCTTGCAAAGATATTCATCTTTGACTCAGTTTAGATCCCCAAAACGTAATTGCAGTTAATTGTCGCGCAGGAAAGGGCCGGACAGGGACTCTTATATGCTGCTACTTAATTTATTCAGGAAGGATATCAGACCCTAACCAATCTTTGCTTTATTATAAAAGAAAGCGATTTGTTCAAGGAGGAGGGGTTACCCAGCCGTCACAAGTGAGGTATGTAGGCTATTTCGCGGAAATTTTTCATGGGAGAGTCAAAGGGCCGCTTGTGGTGCAGCTTTCAAGGGTTCAGCTGAGAACAGCGCCTCATGTGAATGGAAATTCTTCAAAACCTTTTATTGATATGTATCGAAATAACCAATTGGTATATTCTAGCAGAGAAAGCAATAGAGATCGACAGAAAACTTTCCAGGATTCCTGGGAAGAATTGCAATTGCATGAAATTGCAGTTGTTGATAAAGAGCTTCTCTTGCAAGGGGATATTCTTTGCAAACTATCACATTGAGGAGCTATTAAGTATAAGAGAATTTGTAGGTTTTCCTTCAACACAGGATTTACAGCTTATGGTGGAGTTTCAGTTTTTCCAAAACTGGAGATTGATCCCTACAAGTTCAAAAGCAGCAAAAAGGTATCTGACCAATTTGCTATAAATTTGATTTTTCAGCAGATCTGCGCATGCACCCCGAACATGGAAATTGAAGACAGATGCCAAATCTGCAAAGCCAATCTGGAGCTTGAAGAAATAGAGCGATGGGAAAGTATTAAGGGAGTGCTGCTTGAAAGAATCCAGATGAACCCTTCTGTTTTATTATTTGGAGACCCAAGTCTAGATGATATTGATGAAGAGCTAAATAAGAGTGAATCAGAGTTAAATAGAAGTGTATAGGCACTAATTAAATAATTTAGGTCATGTTTAACTTATTCAAGTACAAGAAGTCACAAAGTCCAAGACCACCAAAAAAAAGACGAGCCATAAGTTCAGTGCAATCTTACAAAAGAATCCTTGATTGAGGTCGCTCTGCATCTCCAGGTGCTATAAAAACCTTACAAGATGGAGCCCTCATGATAAAGCATCCATCGAGTCATGAGTTCAGAACTAGAAAAAAGCATCTAGAAAAGGCTGGAAATATGTATCTTAGAAAATATATGAACAGCGCAGAAAGAGCCCAACGCTGCTCTGACGAGTTTAAAAGCTCCCACCTGGAAACGGAAAAATACAACAATCACTCACCTCACAACAGCAACGATTGAATGAGGCCAACTGAAGGCAAGCGCAAGGTAAAGGTTTTTAAGCGAGAAATAAAAGTTCCTGACTTATTCGACTATGAAGCTCTAGACGTAAATAAGTTTCATATGCCGAAATGAAGAGAAGACAATAAAAGCCCTTCTTCAGTCAACATAAAGATTGATAATGGCTCAGCATGAAAGAGGATGGACTCTTATGTGCATGGAGAGCCTTATATTGAAGGCTATGAAAAACTAGGAGATTTAACGAGAAAAAGAAACAAAAAGAGGGAATACTCAGGAAAAGAGTTTCGGGTGTCACGATATGTAGATACCTCTACGAATTTTGACTCGATAAGGTCTTATTTGGAGACACAGTATACAGATTTATTGTCACAGAAAAGTTATCCGACCAGCTATAAAAGTTTTTTTAAATAATTTGTATAATTAAATTAAATGAGCAGAACTAAATACCTTTTGAAGAAACCAATTATAAACGCAGTTGCCGCGTTTAAATAACATATTTTTCTTCAACATGAAAACCCACAAATTTGTTGATTAAAATGGAAATAAATAATGTCTTTTAGAGCTATAGCTGATATCATCGTCAACGTCGAAAGTTTCAGGAACATTGATTTATATCAATCTGGGCTTTATCATATAGAATTTTCTGTCTTTCAGAAGATTAAAGATACAGAAATCTATGCGTCGCCTTATAATTTGATTATGAATGAGGAGCCAAAAGACGAATGCAGAATTCTTGAGCCAAACATTGATGACATGAAGTTCAAAACCAGAAGTTTCTGGATCCGATATAATGACGAAGAAATCATTTTTAACGAAATTGCGGTCTTTCGCACTGAGATTGACTACGAAAGAGGGAAGAATCTTGGAGAAATTAAGATCAGGGCTAATTTAATGTATTTAAATACTGAAAATCAAGAAGATGAAGAAGTTTTAAATACCGATGCAGGAAGGATTAGAGAATTCCAAGCTGTATCATCTCTCGAAATTGAAATAAAATCAATTATTAGTGGGACTAATAATTATTTCCCATTTGTTTTTGATGATGAACATTTTTGCGTTACATCTGCTACAATTCATGCTATGCCAATTGATTTTAGGCTGAGAAGCTCAAAAATAGAGGACGATAATAAAGAAAGCAGCCATCACATTTCTTATTCGGAAGAAGATCTCATTCAAGCCATAGGGGAAATATTTTTTAAGCGAAAAGATGCAATTTTGCAGGAAGATGTGAATGAAATATATGATATTTATGTGAAAATATTGGAAAGCGCTTATGAAAACAACAAAAAATTGATGCATGAATGGGATAACCAAGGAGGAGAAATTGATGAAAAAGTGCAAATTCCTGATGGTGGTATTGGGAAAGAAAAAGTTATAAAAAGAGTCATAGAAGACATTCAAATCATCGCTGCAAAAATTTGCTATATGAATATTCAATTTTTAGATTGCCTGAAAAATCATTCTTCAGAAATATCGAGATCATTAGAAATTATATATAATCAAGCATTAAAAGAGTATTGAAACCGCTTTATCTCTTATGAAAATGCTATACTTAATGATTTCTCTATGAGTTTTGATGAATCATTAGCTGAAAATCATCAGCAAATTGTCAACACAATTCTCAATCACCCCATAGATTTTAAAAATTTTCGCATACAATCTCCTTTGTTTTTGCCACAAAAACCAGTCTTAATTTGCAACACTCACACAAAAAGCAGGATTTCTAGTGAAGTTAATCCATGGGATCCTGAATGGCTAAGCTACCTTCCAAATCTTCCTATGAGAAAACATGGTATTCATCTAGTTATAATTGTCCATGGGTTCCAAGGAAACTCATCTGATGTAAAACTATGGAAAAATTACATAGGACTTTATAGACCTGACACTATGATTTTAAGCTCAGTTTCCAATGAAGAAGACACAAAAATCAGCCTAGAAGAAATGGGCCAAAAACTCTCAGATGAAATCGTAAGCTATATTCACGAATATTGCCCCAAAGGCTTAAGGAAAATATCTTTTATCGGATATTCCTTAGGCTCTCTCATCATCCGTTCAGCCCTTCCCCACCTTTCCCACTATTCCTCAAAAATGCAATTTTTCTTGTCCCTTTCCTCTCCTCATCTGGGCTACATGGAAAACTCCAGCAAGCTTATAGACGCTGGAGCATGTATGAAAACCTTGCTAAAAAGCGACTGCCTCTTGCAATGCACAATGACAGATGCTCACAACCCTTGGGATACTTATATATATAAATTAAGTTCTCATGTTGGCTTAGGCTGGTTTAAGCACATATGTTTCCTCAGCTGCTATCAAGATAATTACACTCCTTTTTCTTCAGCAAGGGTCGAAATTTCTCCAACTTCTAATGAGATTTATGTTGAAATGGCACAAAATATTTTCTCACAAATAAAAATTCCAAAAATCTGCAGACTTGATGTACATTTTCCAGTTGAGGAATCTTTGAGACCCCACGTGCAAATTGTTCAGAATTCGTCGTTGGTTCAGCTTTTCTTATATTCGTGTCCCCATTTCTTTGAATTAACTAATTAATGAATTCTCTAATATATTAAATGAAAGCTCAAGGAAAGCAGGGGAATTCTAACGAAAATTTGTTACAAGTGATTCACGAGTACTTGTTGAAAAGCGGGTTTTTAAATACCTTGGAGGTGTTTCAGCATGAGATGACGGCTGCGAGAAATAAATCAGAAGATTCTCAAGCATTATCATTGATAATTAAAAGTTTGGATACAGGAGACAAGGACAGTTTTTTCCGGCTCTGGTCAAGATTCGTGCCTTTAAATGCCTCAAAATCTACAGAAGGTCAAAAATTGGATTTTTATGCCCATGTCTATTTTTCAGTTTTTCCAATTCACCCATTGAACCGGCAGAAAAAAGATGATGGAAATGAATATAAAAACCGCATGGAAAGTTTCAAAGAATTTTTGAATACCAAAGGTGCAGAACTGTCTAAGACTGAAGAGTTTTTGCATTTTTATGCATTACCATATATACCGAATCCAGCTGAGCATCCTTCTTTTAAAATTTTATTTACAAGAGGCTGGGTTACAGAGCTGAAAGAAAGGGTTTCTAAATTTTATAAGGCACATTCAGGGCAAAACCAGGAGCCCCTTCTTGTCCAAATGTATAAAGCTTATAGCCAGGATAAAGGAAAAAGAGTCCAACCGAGAGGAAAAACAGGCAGAGAAAGTAACGCTGCATTTGAGGAGCTTGAAGCTCAGTTTGCTGTCGCTAAACAAGAGCTGGAGGATTTGAATAATCAATATATTATTTTGCAGAAGCGAGAAGAATATGCTAGAAACACCCTTTTAGAAAGCCAGACTAAGTGGACGAATTTTTCTAAAGATATTTTGAATATGACTAAAGAGCTTTACCGAGTTGTGGAAGCTTGCAAAAGAGGCCAAAATCCCAATCAGTCTCTTTTGGAAGCAATTTTTGACAAGATTGTGAGGTATGACAATTTCTTGAACATTTCCAATGACGAGCTTTCAGGTGGTGCCTCATTTTCATATTCACAAGCTGATCATAGTAATTCGGATTTCACTCCTTCCCCAAGACGTGCAGACGTAAGTGAGTCTTCCCTTGCTCCGATGAGATCTGAAAAGCCTATGATAAAAGGGTTTTCTAACCTCCCTCAGCTAAATTACGCAATTGTTATAAGAGATTTAAGCTCCCTGCAAGACGATTTACAAGTTTGCGCCCTTTTACAAGCTTTAAGATGACGATTATCAAGGTCCCAAAGTCTTCTTCGTAAAGAAATGCTGAGTGCTTATATAAAATATAATATTTTATGCACTGCAAAACCACATGATATTTTGCTTGATAAGTTATTGAACTGAAATAAAAGGGTTAAAGAATATAGTGTCAGATTTCTCAATGTAATTGCTTCAGAATGCTCAGGGAGAACTTATTTATTGACGAAAGAAAATGTCATTGAAATTTTGTCAGCTATTTTATTTGAAGAAAAAGAAGACTCAATTTTGAGGCAAAATGCATTAGGGACGCTGCAAAAATTGTCACTAAGAAGACAAGCACAATCTACGATGATTGAGCTGAATATGATAGATTGGCTAGCACGGCTGCTCAAGCATGAAGTAGACTCAATTTCTTATTATTCGCTTGAGTATGCTACAGCTCTATTGATGAATCTTTCATTGAGAACTGCTGGGAAAAACAATATAGAAAAAAGCCAGCTTGATATTATAGCAATTTTAAATAATTTATTAGAGCATGAAAATACTCAGGTAAGAACTTATGTGAATGGCACCTTATATAGTATTTTAACCCGAAAAAAGCTCAAAGAGCATGCATTGCAGCTCGGCATGGAAGACGCATTAAAATATCTTATGCAAAACTCCGATGAGCATTTTAAGCGACAAATTCAGTATATTCTGGATCAGCTTTATAATGAGCAGGAAGAAGACTGCTTATCTGATGATAATGATGACGATGTAGAAGATAGAGATGAAGAAGAAAGCGAAATTGATGATTTTATAGCAGAAGATGAAGATATGGACGATATTATTAAAGAAAGTGGAGTTCTGACAGGAGAAGATTTGCTTAATGCTAAATATATGGCGAAAATGGGGGGAACTAGCAGTAAGGTCAATTTAAATGATCTAGGTAAACCACCTAGTAGACCTGTAACACCGGCACAACCTGCTGATAAAAAAGTTCCTACTGAAATGAAATCTAAGCCAAAGATCCCAAGAACTCCAGACACTGGAGTAAGAGAGCCTGTAAAAATTGAAGAGCAAAAAGTCCCTGAACAGAAAAAGCCTGTCCCCCAGCAAAATTCTCCTCAGCAGCCTACTGCTCAGCAGCCTACCCCTCAGCCACCTAAAGAAGCCCCAGCCAAGGCAGAGCCTGCCCTTATGACTCCTCAAGGCACTGGCGAGTTCACCTACGCCTTTGTATCAAGAGACAAAATTCCCAGATCTCCCCTTTAATTTTATATTTTTCAGTTAAAATTTATCGATAAAAATTAACAAAAAGATCTATCATACCTTGAAGATAGCAGTTTTCTCACAAGCTTCCTATATTTCGTCGAGTTGCTGTTGTATTTTTTAAGTTTTTTATCTTTTTTGTCGCCAATCAATTCTGAGTGATTTTTCCTAGTTTTCTGAGGCTTCACCCCAAATAAGTCTTTTTTTAGTGAAGAAATAAATTTCCTTCGGTATCCGGAAGAAGCTGTGGAGACGTTCCGTTGCTCGCTTGTAGTCGTTCTTTCTGAGGACATGCTGGAAAACGGTCTTTTTGACCTGGAATTCTTGTAATAGCTGCTGTCCAACTTGCAATCCATGTCGGTAACTGAGTGCCGCTTGCTTGGTGTCATATAGTGTGCACTAAATACTAGATGATTTCCTACCATGAAGTATCCTTCGTTTTTATTGGATTTTCCACCATGGAAGCCTTTGTAAAGGTGTCCTCCAGAGATTTTTTCTTTGCCAATTGTCAAGTTCTCAGGGCTGTGGGTGCCTGGCCCTAATAGATAGCCTAGCTTATTTGCATTTTGAGAGTAAACACCAAAGCGTTTTTCTTTAGAGAAGCTTGTACGTTTGATGTCTCCTTTTGGAGGACTGAATGATAATGATCTTCCTTCATATGTGACTGTTGTATAGTAAGGGTCCGGAGTCTGCTCTTTAGGGCTGCGAAATCCTAAAAGTGTTGGTCTCATCAAATTAAAATTATTACATTAATTTATCTTTTTATTTCTTTTATGCGAATATTATATTAATTATCTGGATATTAACTAATTTCCTCAGTTAAAATATAGGCGAAGTAAATGGATAAGATCAATATCGATTTTTTGAATTTTGAAACCAAATTCAATCAGGAATCACACAATAGTAGAATTGAAGAGGAATTTTTTATAGAAGAGGCCAAATATGAGCATATTGCTGAATTTCCTTTGAAGTCAGCTTTAAATTTGGATCTTGATGAAAGCCTAAACGGGTCCTGAAATAAAAAATTCCTTGATTGCGATACTGCCCCTAATCATTCCAGAAGGAAAAGAGGAAGAAAGCCGATAAGGCCCAATGATCCTATCAAAAAGAAAACAGAAGAAAAGGACAAATTCTGGCTTAGAAGCTTCCGCTCTTATATTTCCAATAATTATCCTCACTTCAAAACAAAGCTCACTGCAGAAGAAAACTCATTTTGAGCGATTTACGTGTCTTCAAAAGGTAAGCCAGATAAAGGGAATAAGTTTTTATCTTATGGTCGCAAGTATAAAAATTATTTATTCTCCCATCCTTCATTTGTAAAATACTTTCAAGAATGATTTAAAAATTTTGGTGCACAAGAACTCTCGAGAAAATGCCAGCCAGGCTCAGATCTTTGGTTCGTTTTCTATGATTATGGCTCAAATGATCTCTACAATTATATTCCTCATGACTCTACAGTAAAAGAAAACTCTTCTACTTATCATATAAGCCTGCATCAAGATGAATTTCCAAGCAGTTGTACGGACAATGAAGCATTTATTGAGTCCTTATTTAATCAAATGTAAATAATTTCTAATTATTTACACCATGTTTTATTTAATTTTTATTTAATTTAGGGTGGTGTTGTAAAACAAAAGCTCCCATTGATTTCACAATAGTGCCCAGTAATCGGACTTGCGCCTATCCCTTGAGTGTTCATTGCTACAATCAGTGAATTCAAACTCGTCACAAGTGAAGGCACATTAACCTTCGAATTTGGGCTCCAATATCTCTCAGCTAAGCCAGCAGCCCTCGGCCAGATTTTTCCATCAATATTCCAGTCATTGACTAGTTCAGCCCACATAGGGACTTCTCCTCCTAGAATTTGGTTAGCACTTAAATACTGAGTTGGCTCTAAAAGATATATACTCCACCAGCTATGATAAGGATCACACCAAGATATCCCTCCATACGGATTTCCCATTCCACAATCCATATAATATACATCGCTAGGCGCTATCACTATTTTGTTATTAGGATATAAAGTTGCTAATTTTGATATGTTTGCTGATAATCCCCAATATTCTAAGATGTCGGTTGATTTGACTTGCAAATAAAATGTTGCTTCGTTAAGCCAATATAATGCGGTTTTAGTCGAATTCACTGATGAGAGTACACCTCGAGCTTTGTTTATGTAGTAATTCATTAAGGCTTGGTAGGTCTGGATCTTGTTTTGCTGCATAAATTGGACGATTGAAGGAACTGAGCTCCAGCATGAAAAAATGACTTCATCGCCGCCTAAATGGACGTAAGAGTCAGGGAAATAGAAGTTTAGGTCTTGGAAGATCCCAGAAATTAAAGAGTAAGTAGTGCTATTTGAAGGGTCCAAAGCACCTGTAGGAGGGCCTCCTTGAATTTTAGGGCCGCTTGGCATTGAGTAGGGCCAATGAGTATTAAAGCAAGTAACTAAAGAATTAAAGGAAGGATCAAGACCTAAAGATCTTGTGTGTCCTGGGTTGTCAAATTCTGGAATTATTCTGATTGCATTTGTATTTGCATAGGAAACAATACTTTGGATTTCTTCTTTTAAGTAGGTTTGGAGGAGTGAAAAAGCAGTGTAGTTGGCCAGGCTAGGGAAAGAAAGAGATTCCATTGGGAAAGAGTCGTCATCTACAATGTGCCAATGGAGAACATTCAGCTTAGCCATAGCCATCCCATCAATAACCCTCATTATTGACTGGGCACCTATAAAGTGCCTGGCTGTGTCTATCATAATCCCTCTATAGCCAAATCTCGGCGAATCTTGGATAGTAATTGGCACATTTTCTATCACGTATTTTCCATCAGTTGAAGGATTTATAAGCCTTGAAAATGTTTCGAGGCCATGAACTAAGCCTGAATACTGATTTGCGCTCAAAATAATTTCTGTTTCTGTTATTTTTAATGAATAACTCTCATCAGTGTCTTCAATTTTAGCTGGGAAATACTCGTGGATTAGTGATGGAACTTGAATTTCTAGGACTCTTTTTGATAGAAAATTAGATGAGCAGTCTAAAAATTTCCCAAAAATTCGTGATTTGTATTTTCTTATGATTGGATTCACATCAATTGGAGCCTTTTCTTGGTTATGCTTGATATCAAATTCACAAGCGTCAAAAACAAGCACGTTTTCGCCCTCACTAAATTCTCGCGGAGTTGGAAATATTTTATGTCTCACACTTTCAGCATTTGCAATGCATAGGATTGCAGAAATCAGTACAAAATTCCATCCCTTACCCATTTTTATAAACAATTTTTATTCCACACTAAATCGGAGCTAATTTTCTTTTATTATTTTTATTAATTTATCTTATGGAGACCCAAAGCATATATTGGTATTCAAGTTGCAATAATTACTATCAATAGGCCCAGCTCCAATTCCTTGAGAATTCATTGAATTTACCAGAGCATTCAAACTTGACACTAACCCTGTTAAATTCAAAGGCAAATTTTGGTTCCAATATCTCTGTGCCATTGCTGCAGCTCTAGGCCAGATTTTCCAGTCAATAACAAAATCATTAACAAGCTCTGCAAACATAGTGACTTCTCCTCCCAAAATTTGGTTTGCGCTTAAATAGTCTGTTGGCTCTAATATATAAATTTCCCACCATGTATGAAATGGATCACACCATGATTCGCCTCCATACTTATTGCCCATTCCGCAGTCCAAATAGTACCTATCCCCAGTCGCTACAATAATTTTATTATTTGGATAAAGTGTCGCCAATTGTGTGAGGTTTGATGTAAAACCCCAAAATTCCAAAATGTCTGTAGGCTTCACTTGCAAATAGAAAGTGTCTTCATTGAGTCAATAAATAGCAGTTTTTGTACTATTTACGGCTGTTAAAACTCCTCTAGCTTTGTTTATATAGTAATTAGTCAATGCACTATAGTTCGGTATATTGTTATTTTTCATAAAATTGACTATTGCAGGTACTGAGCTCCAGCAGGAGAAAAGTACTTCATCGCCGCCAAGGTGGATGTAAGAGTCAGGGAAATATGTATTTAAATCTTGGAAAATCCCTTGGATAAAGGTATAAGTCTGAGAATTAGAAGGATCCAAAGCGCCAGTAGGTGGCCCTCCATAAATCAAAGGGCCGTTTGGCATTTGATACTCCCACTGCTTATTAAAGCAAGTCACCAAAGGTAAAAATGTCGGACTTAAGCCTACAGCACGAACGTGGCCCGGATTGTCGAATTCTGGAATAATTCTTATGGCCCGAATATTCGCATATTTTACGAGGTTCTGGATTTGGGTTGAGTTGTAAATTTGTGAGGAAGAAAAGGCTGCATAGTTCGTCAGTGTTGGATAAGCGAGGGACTGCATTGGAAATGAATCGTCATCTACAATATGCCAATGAAGAACACTCATTTTTGCCATGACCATCCCATCAATGACTCTCATTAAAGTACTTACTTGTAAATAGTGTCTTGAAGTGTCGATCATGATTCCTCGATAAGCGAACCTTGGGGAGTCTTGTAAAGTAATTGGAATATTTTCTATTTCGTAATGATTCTTTATTTTCTTGGAAGGCTCAATAAGTCTTGAAAAAGTTTCTAGGGCGTGGACCAGGCCAGAATACTGGTTAGCTTGGATAGTTGTTGAGTCCTGAGTGATCTCTAAAGAGTAACTTTCGTCAGTGAATTCAATTTTTGATGGGAAGTACTCTTGAATTGGAGCGGAAATATAAATATTGAGAATATGCTTTGGGGATGGAGAATTACTACTAGATACTGGGCATTGGTGAAGTTTTTCACCAAAAATTCGAGACTTGTAAATAGTAAGGATTGGGGTAATGTCGATTGGTGAAAATTTTTGGTTGTGAGAGATTTCGAAAAGACAAGGATCAATATATAGAATATCTTCTCCTTCTTCGAATTCTTGAGGCATAGGAAACACCTTGTGCATGACTGTTTTAGCACTTGAAAGGAGTATGGTCGCGAATATAAAATAAAAAGTACTAAGTCTTCCCATATTTATACGAATTAATCACATTAATTGCTTTAAATATTCAAAGATGCATCAAGCCATAGGCCTGTATGAGGCACAAAATATCCATTGATAGTAGTCCAACATCAATTTCTATGATATTTAATAAAAATTAAAGTAGAAAATATTAAAATTAATACTGAGCATAAATTTCTTTAAAGAAGTCCTATAGCAATATTATTTATAAATATCCTTTGAAATCAACTAATTATTTTATATATTAAATGTCAGATACAAATAATTCTATTCTTAATTTATTATTACTAAAATTTATCAATAATTTATCATTCCAAAAATGTCCTAATTTTCCTTTATTTTTGCGTTTTCTTTCTAAATTTTTTATAAGAATTTCAATTTTTTTCTCAAACCTCTCGAAACCCCAAAACACACAAATTCTTATTCAAAACTTTGACTCAAAAAATAAGAGGGAAACCTTGATTTTCATATTTAACGAATTTTAAATTTGAAATGGACAGGGTAGTCTTAGAGAGATACCAAAAGATCGAAAAAGTTGGAGAAGGAACCTACGGCGTTGTCTACAAAGCAAGAGACCGAAACACAGGCGATATCCTGGCTCTCAAGAAAATCAGACTCGAATCAGAAGATGAAGGAGTCCCATCAACCGCAATTCGCGAAATTTCTCTGTTGAAAACTCTTCAACACCCTAATGTTGTGAAGCTCAAAGATGTCGTCCACACAGAGCAAAAGCTTTACCTTTTATTCGAATTCGTGGACCATGACCTAAAAAAGTTCATGAACGCCCAATCCTCAGCACTTCCTCCGATGTCCGTGAAGAACTTCCTCTATCAGATTCTTTCATCTCTTGCATATTGCCATACACACAGAATCCTGCATAGAGATTTAAAGCCTCAGAATATCCTGATTGACCGTGAAGGACAAATCAGATTAGCTGATTTTGGGCTCGCAAGGGCTTTTGGACTCCCTATTAAAACATATACCCATGAAATTGTCACATTGTGGTATCGTGCCCCAGAAGTGCTATTGGGGGCAAGGCAGTACTCAACCCCAATTGATATTTGGAGCGTTGGGTGTATTTTTGCTGAAATGGCTCAGAAAAGAGCCCTATTTATGGGCGACTCAGAAATTGACCAACTTTTCACTATTTTCAGGTGCCTAGGAACTCCTAATGAGGACAACTTCCCTGGAGTAACTGGGTTCCCTGACTTCAAGCCTACTTTTCCTAAGTGAAGAACAACAGGAGTAGCTAGACTTGTTCCGAATTTGGATGAAAACGGCGTAGATTTATTATCAAAAATGGTTTGCTATGACCCAGCGAAAAGAATTTCAGCCAAAGCAGCGCTCCTACATCCGTATTTTGCAGATTTAGACACATCAAGATTGGCTCCTTATAATATATAGGTAATAATTATAATGAATTTTATGATGGAAAATACATATTAAAATTAAATTAATGTGACTCAATGATATGATGACTTGGCGATAGATTCTTTTCACTATAAGAAACTCGCTTTTTAGGGTTTTGCTCTCGAGGGGTGTCATTAGACCCAAAAGTGCCAGTAAAAGAATCCTCTTGCTTGATTTTCCATGAAGGGGTTCTTAAGTGTTGGAGATCTTTGGGAATTTTTGACTCATTGGTAGAGTAAAGCTGCTCTTTGCCTACATACGGTCCATCTGCATGATATTCTGGTCCAGCTTTTCTGGTAGGCAACCCATCGTAGCATCTGTAAATATCTTCAAGCAACCCTAAAATGACACTGCAGTTCCCTTTTAGTATCTCTTTTTCGCTTCAGGTGAATTTCTGAGACATTTTGGGCATCTTTCTCAAAACCTCCAATGCTTTTCTAATATTATTTAAACAAGTCTGCTCAGTTTTGGGGTTTTTTATCACATTTTGAATTTTTCAGCCACAAAGCTTGGAGATTAGAACACATAGCAAGACTCCTGTTTTCAAGTCATAAAGAATCTCAAAAAATGAGTTCGGCTGATTTTCAGGATTAAAAATGCTCAATGAATTTAGCCAATTTACTATTGAAGTCTCTAATTTTTTTACACCCAATGCACCATATGGCAGAGAGCAAGGCTGATAAGCTGCAGAAACAGCTTGTGGGTATGCAGACATTAAGGAAAATAGCAAACTTCATATAGCATCAACATTTTTTAGTAAAATATCGCAGTCGCTATAGATAAATTCAGGAATTTCTGTTCTTTTTTCTTGCATTACTGTTAATGCCTTTTCAAAATTTTCTTTGATTGCTTTTTCGTTTCTAGGGTTGGGATTTATTTTTATTTGAACATTTTCAAGGACCTTCATAAGCTCGCATAGCAATAAGCCATTTCTCAGTGGATCTGAATATTTATTATCATAAATTTCGTCATAGTCAATATCCAAAGCATATAATCACAGTCTTATTTGTTTTTTGGCTTCTTCAGGAATAAAGTGCTGAGCGGAAAAGGAATTTTTCTTTGAGGAATAAGCAGAAGGAGGCCTCATAGATCGAGGAGAAATAGTTCTGGGGGTATGAGAAGTTGGAGTTGATCGTGATCCTGGCGTCCTCGACCTCGCTGAAGCTGCATATGATCTTAAATTTTTGCTTTTTTCTTGTAAAAATGACTTGGGGATGGCTAATTCTTGAGGTGACTGATTTGAGACTTGTGTTTTATGGGGTGCTGAAGTATTTCTATTTTGCGGCGAGCTCTGAGGAATGCTTAAAATTGTGCTTTGCTGCGCAGTAAATGGTGGGGAAATGACAAGCGAAGTATTTGGAGAAGTTCTTGATTTTACCTCATTTCTTGATTTATTATTGTTATTCACCCTCGGAGCAATGGTATAGTAGGTTTTAATGTCTTCTAAAAGACCCCAGATTATATACTCATCCCCTTCAAGGATATTTTTCCCGGACCATAAATAGCGCGAATTCATTTTGGGGTGGGTTCTTAAAAATTCAAGGGTTTTATTAACGTTTGCTAATGCTTGTGTACGGTTTTTTGGAGCTCTCTCAACACCTTTAATTGCTTCTTTGCGGCCTTCAAGTCTATTGATGACATCGCAAAACAGCACCCCTGTTCTGCATACATTTGGCAAAAGTTGATAATTTAAGGACCCCTTGCGGATTAGTTGTAAATTTTCAAGCCATTCTATAACAGCTTCTTGCACGATTTCTGGAACTGGTTGGGCATCACATATACTTTGCTCTGGAGGTTTCAGTGGTGTATCTGAGATATGGGGGTCTTCTTTTTTCTTTGAAAAATATGAGTTTATGTGCGGCCGAAGGATTTGCTCTTGAGGTTTCTCTAGTTCTTCTTCTGATTTTGCTGATTTCTCCTCATGCTTTTCATTATCAGAATTATCTTCAGTTTTCACCTGCAAAGTGCCTGCAGATTTTCGTATAGGAGTATTCACCGATGGAGGAATGGGCGGCTTGCCCATATTTTTCTGAGGAGTTTTTTCATTATTTTTGGCAGGAACTGAAGACACACGGCTTGGAGTAGTTGCTTCACTATTTCTTGGAGATTCCTGATATCTGTTTGTGATAGCTGAGTCATTTCTCACATGGATCGTATTAGCTGGTGTCTCCGGCCTGAAATTCTGAGTCATTGGCATGTCTTTTTGTATTTTTTCCTCTTCTTTATTATCAAGATTTGATAGAAACCTTAGAAAGTGCATCAAAGCAACGTCATCCTTCATAAACCTTACTTCATATAAATCTTGAGGATCGATTTCTTGGAAAGATCTAGGCAGAATTCCTTCAAGTTCTTTCAAAACAATGACCCAGTTATTTATTGCTTCATTCTGGGAGACTAGAACTCGCTCGATTCCTCGGATACATGGGATATTTTTCATTCATGCAATGATATCTCCGACAACTGCACCAGATTTCAAGTCTTCGAGAGAATCAACCAAAGTGCATGAAGAAATGTCTAGTGAATTTATCCAGTCAATTAGCATTAGAGTATCCTAGATGGATCTTACGTATCTGCTCGGAGTTTTGGAGCCCTCGTTCATTTGAATGTGGATTTAAATTTATGGCTAAGTCATAAAAGTGAGATTATGCAAAATTTAACGCGAATTTTAAGTTGCTATTCGCTTAAGGCTCAAGAGTCATAATGAGATTTAGCTTCAATTTGAGGAAAAATCTTATTAATTAATATTAAGATTTTGCTTATAAATCACTAATTTGTCTAGCATCATTTATTTATTTCTAGCTGATGCATAAATACAAACAATAATCTTTATTTAAAGCTAGATTTTTCCTGTTACTTTGTTTTCCCTATATTGCAATGCATATTTATATGAAAGCAAGTCAGAAACTGAAGTTTGTTTGCGATTATCAACCATTTTCCTATGTGAGCCAAAAGGATCACAAACCCCTTCTTGATCAAATATCCTGCTTGGATTTCTTTGAGCACTGCATAAATATTACAAGAGATTTTTCTTGAGTCCTAATTCAGATGAAGTAAGTGACTTCCTCATGTTTGAATATTCTGTTATTTGAGAAGGTCGCGAATCAATGATCTTTATTGACGGCTTTTCAATATTTTCAAATGATTTATCAGCCTGCAATATTGGATTCTTCGCTGGGCTTGGCGGCCTTAAGCGAATGCAAGAACGCTCAGTTTCAGGGATTCGGTTTTCTTGAGCGAAAACACGCTTTGTAGGCCTATAAGTAGCAATGTCTTGAGAACTTAGGATATTGTACGTGCTACTCGTGGAGGGTTTAGCGAGACCTTTCCCTTTTGGCCTGTCGTTAAGCCATCGAATAGAATCCATATACCCAGGAACCTTTCCTCTCAATGATCTAGGAGTGACATCAGGCTCATCAGATTGCAAAATAGGATTTCGTTGGGATGCCGATCGACAGCGCGCCGACTGCGATCTTGCATAAGAGTGTTTATAAGAATTCTTGGCAAGATTCTCTAATGGAATTTTGAAACTAGTCATACTTAATTCCAATTTAAATTTCTAAAAAATAAGAAAGATTATTTATCAGCAAATTATTGAAGATTTTCCAATCAGCAATTTCTCGACAAATTTTCATTATGCCATTTTAGCAATAATAAACCAAAAATTATTTAGCTGGAGGAATACCCCCCATAATTTTTATGTGGGACTACAAATACGGGCAATCCACTCACAAAATCCGACTGGCTCCAGATGTGCTTATGCCTCGGCTAAAAGTCTCTGGAAAATCTGAAGATGTTTTATTGAAGCCTCTGACATATATGCATGGTCTTGATATCATCAAATTAGCACCTGTCTGTAAGTCTTGGTATAATGCAGTTTGGGATCCTTCTTTATGGCTTGATTTGTGCAATTGATTCAAACACCCTGACAGAATGAAAGCTCTCGGAGAACTTGCTGAAGGGAAAATCAAACTCCTCGAAAAAGAGTATAAAAGGATCAAAAACATGTCACAATACAGAAATGAAGAAGATTTAGCTGGCATTGTAGGTAGCCCATTACCAAATGAACTTACTGAGCGTCAAAAGCAAGGATTTCGGTATCGTTTTATTTACGCACATTTGCTATTTAAAACTTGCTTTGAGTGCGCAAGCCCTGAAAACAAGCTTCGGTTTTTGCCTATTTTGCGTCGATCTATATGTTATACCTGTGCAAAACTGCCTCGCTACGAAATGATTAGTCATGAAAACGCTGAAATTGATTATTCAGTAACAAAGGCTGATTTGAATAAGCATGAAATTGAAGGCCTCAAAGTCCCTGACCCTTTCCACTCTGGGAAATATATGCTTGTTTACTATTTAGATGATATTTTAAAAATCTCGAGGGCAAAATCTGACCCAAGAGCTCCAAATTCTGCACAAAAGAGAGAGCTTGAAGATAAAAGGAAAACAGAATTAATATATTTATTAAAGCAAGAAAATCTAAGCGATAGATATATAGATGAATGTATATACACAGAAGGGACTGCTTGCTATAGCTACATACAAGGCAAATCTCGAAGACCAGTTGAGAAAATCGTGGCAACAATGAAGAAAAAATATGAGCAGGCAAAGGCAAAAATTGAAGAATTGGATGACGATGAAGAAGAAATGCCGCTGCCAGAAGCAGATGTAATCATTCCGCTGAAAAAGCCGAAACTAGAACTGAGCGATACTCAAAAGGAAAACAGAAGAAAAGAGCTAACGGAAAGATTGAGACTCATGGGCGTGAATTTAGAAGAAATCGACATAAATGACGAAGATGGAATTTTTTGTGCATACGTCAATGGAAGGACTAAGCAAGATATCGGGCCAGTTGCTGGAGCTATTTGGAGAGACCATAAGCCTGTGTTTACAGGAATTCCCTTTAGGACTTGCCAGAGGAAAGAAGATCTTGATATGAAAATTGAAACTAATAATTATGGAAATTTTTCTTAATTAAATTTGAAAGAAAAATGTTTCATAGCTAAATAATCGGAAATTTAAATTCGGTTTTACTAAGTAAATTCATATCAAATTTAAATGTCAGAGATAGCAGTGATTGCATCCGTATCTTTGCTTTTTATAGCTGGTGCATCATTATCCTCAACATTAAAGACTTCAAAAATCCTTAGAGACATCTTTCTTCATCAAGTGTTTTCTATTCACCCTACACAGCAGCTGCCTAGTTCCCTGATGATCACATATAGGCAGCTTCTTTCAAGATATATTCCCTACTATGGAGTTTTCAAATATAGCCATATCCAATATGATTTACCACCTGCTTGTCATATATTTTTATTACTGTGCTATATTATTTTTAATTGGTTTACAAATGTCACTTGTGCTTATATCACAAATGAATACTCAATCCCTGTTTCTGTTGCAATTGCAATTTTTTTAACGATTTTTTCTATGGCTTTTACAGCTTTAACACAGACAGCATTTATATCAAGTTTTAACTTTCGATTAAAAAATGAACAGAATCGTCGACAGGATATAAGTGAGTTTCCTGATTTACTCCTAGAAAGATCGTTTACTGCAGAGCAGAGAAGCTTAAAAAACACACTAGAGTTGCTACTAGAACGAATTGTTCTGTGCTCTGCTATGGTGCTAGGGGTTTGTACATTTTGGTGCATGATGATTATCCAAGCCAATGGAAGCGAGATTATAAAAAATGCAGCAATTCAATTTGCAATAGGGATTGGTTTGGACACTCCATTGAGAGTCTTTATTTGTGGAATTGGCAAAAGAGTAGGAATTTTTAAAAGTTATGAAGGTAAATATGTGCCTTATTGTATCAACATATTGCCAAAAGAGTTATCAAGCTATAAAAAAAGGCCGTTAAAGACAGCTGAAGAGGAAATAAGCTATGAAGAAGCTGATCCAAATTCTCCTCAGAAACCAAAAAACGAAGGGATAATCAATCCTTCGGTTTGCTGCTCACAGTCTTTTGACAATGAGTCAGCCTTCAATAACAGCAGCCAAGCTGAAGAAGAGGAGGAGTCAAAAGTTCCAGAAGAAATTCTAGGAAAATCTCCTGAGTTGCCAAAACTTTGCCCAAAGCCTCAACAGAACAGAGAATTCTTAAAAAACTATGATGATTTCTTGGTCAATATCAGCCAAAATAACTTTATTGATGAAGGCTTGAACGATAACTGCTCAGAAAGCGAAAACACTAAAAGAAAGCTTTCAGACGAAGAAACAATTGCAACTCACAATGAGTTTTCTGAAGATGAGCTCATTTTGAATCCTCAAAATTTCCCTTCAACACCAAAACCTTCAAAACAAATCTGCTTTAAATCTCCTTCACCTAAAAAAAATCAAAGCCCAGATAAAAGAAAAAACTCAATTTCCAAAATTTTGTCATTGAGGCTTCATTCTTGTTCTGGAAAGAAAAGCAAAAAGTCACAAATAATACCTGAGACTCCAAAATCTCCACTTATGATCGAGCAGCCAACGGCTTTTTTTGATTCATTATTGGAAATAGCAAATGATCCATATCAGGAGGAAGAAGAAATAGTTTCATGCCCTAAAAAGGATTTACAAGCATCTGGGCAGGCTTCCGAATGGGGGACAGCTTATTCTGATGAAAAAGGTGTCACTTCAACTACCATAAATATCGAGGAATCATGCAATGAGCAGCAACTAAGTTCAATGGCTGGAAAAGAGATGATTGACTCTTTACCTCCTATTTCAGTGAAAAAGAAAAATATCTTATCTTTAATTTCAAGCCACTATAATAAAAAGCAAATCAAATCAGAAGATTTCCCAAGAACCTCTAAAACGCCAGCTGGAGAATCAGAAAACTTTGACCCTGACTTCGGCGGGTCAGTTTCAGATGAAAAAAGAGACTGCAGCCCCAAGCCGCCTAGACTCCGAAAAATCAGAAACCATAAAAAGACAGATCGGGATCTTTTAAGGCATGCAGGTGAACTCTTAGTGAGTGACAGAAACAATGAAGATGCCCTCTCACAAAGAAAACATAAGAGAGAGTTCACTGATCCAGGAAAGCCACCTCGATCGTCTAGAGCAGTTTCTCCTGCAATATCTGAGAGTGGAAAAGAAATTCTTAAAGAAAATTTTATTAAATAATTCTGTATAAATATAAATTTACAAAGCAGAGGTTTGGCTAAGCTGTATCATCATAGCTTCGAACTCATTGATGTCCACTTCTCCGTCACCATCTAAATCGACCTGTGAAATCATATCTTTCCATACGGCATCGCTTACTTTAATATCATTCCCTAGAAACATCTTTAGTTCTCTTGCACAGATTTTCCCATTTCCATCAGCATCAAAAGCCATGAAAGCTGACTTCAAGTTTTCTTTGCTGATCAACGTCTCCAAAGCAGTTGCAGCCATGATAAACTCAGAATAGTCAATATATCCTGAATTGTTTGCATCAACTTTTGCCATGATTTGCTCAACTTGATCAATAGCCGCTGACCTTCCGAGGGATTTCGAGTAGGCTTCCAGCAGCTCTTCTTTACTGATTTTCCCGTCTCCGTTTATATCAAGAGACCTGAACATCTCGGTCAGCTGTTTCGATTCTTCTCTGTTGACAAGCTGATAAGAAATAAAAGAAAGAACTGCATATTGAAGCTTTTCTTCTGCTCGAAAAGTCCTGAGAACTTCAAGAGACCTGAGTTCTTGGGTTTCAGTGAGATCTGACTTATCTGTGTACTTGCAAATTCACTCATCCTGGATTGCTTCACTTGCAGAAATTCTCGTCTGTGGGTTAAAATCTAGCATTTTGCTGATCAGCTGCTTGGCCTGGGGCGAGATATCTTCCCATTCTTTCCCTTTCAATGAATAATCCCCTTTCTCCACTCTTCTAATAACATCCCGGTCATTTCTCCCATAAAAAGGAGGCTTGCCACTTAATAGTATATACAAAATTACCCCACAGCTTCAGATATCACATTTTTCGTTGTAGTCTTTCCTCAAAACCTCTGGGGCGATATAATATGCAGTCCCATATTTTTGAGTCAAATTTTTACAGGGCTCAAAAATTGCAGAGGTGCCAAAATCAATGACTTTTAAGTTCGCGTCATTGGCTTGGGTCTCCAATAATAAATTTTCTGGCTTAAGGTCCCTGTGCACGATATTATTCGTGTGGCAATAAAGGACAGCACTCAATAACTGAATCATGAAGTGTGCTGCGATCTTTTCTGAAAGCATTTTGCTTTTAATAATGTAATCAAAAAGTTCTCCGCCCTTAACGTGCTCTGTAACTAAGTGATAGTGTTCTTCGTCTTCGAAAAACTCGTACAGTTTTACAATGTTTGGATGATCTGCCTTTCGCAAAATTTCAATTTCACTTATGAATTTATTTCTTTCTGCAGCCTCGTTTATAATAGAACTCTTGTGAATAGTCTTAATTGCCCGCTTTTGGCCGGTAGGGATATGTGTAGCGAGCCGAACGAAGCCAAATGCACCTTTTCCTAGTTGCTCTTCCATTCGATAGTGATCTTTGATAGAGCCTTTGCCTTTTCATACGAAATTGGACGCTTCGATCTTTAGTTCTTCTTTCTTCAGGACTCGACTTTGAGTCGTTGAGTATTCTGCTTGAGTTGGCAGTGCTTCAGGCTTTGTTTTCTTTTTACTAGATATACAACCCATTTTTGATAAAAAAACTTAATTAAGTTTATGGTGCTAATAAGAGATTCTTAAAAGTTCATTCACTTCTATATTAAAAAATGGGCAACTCCTTATATCCAGAATGATTTTTTAATTAGTTTAAATTTATATAAAATTAAGTAAAAGCTTTAAACTTCATTGATGAGAACAAATTAATGAGTTTAGATTGGGACTATCAGATTAGAATTGATTAGATTATATAAAAAAGAGAAACCGAAGTTGAAACAGCCACTTTATATTTAAGTCGATTAATTATTTCTTAATATATATTACCTGATTATTTGTATATCGAGTTCTATCCAAGTCCCTTTGCTAATTCTTTATGTTTTAGAATGCAAATTAAAAGCAACTACTGAAAATAACTAGCCTTATATGAATCCAACGAATTCTATGATATTGATCTTTAGAATAATAGGAATTGTCAAGCCGTTAGAAATCTATTCATCTCGCTTTAAAAAATTTTGATAATTATAAATCTTTATGGCATATAAATGATAACAGCTTTCATAAAGGCAAAATGGCAGATTTTGCATTAAATTTATAAAGCATTTAATTATCCTGCAACTAACTGATAGTGGTAAGGAGAGAACCAGTTCTTAATTTATTAAAATTGATTATATCAGTTAACTTCCAAAAAAAAATTATCATCTCTCTCAATAATTTTCTTTTTAGAATTTTTTTAATTAAATAAGATTAGCTTACAGTTACTACTTTAGCTAACCCTCGAGGGTGATCAGGATCCAAGTCTCTCTTAATACTCAAATAATATCCCAGCAGCTGCATCGGAATGATTGCAAGCAAAGCCGACAGTGGCCCAGTTTTATCAATTTTTACGATTTTATGAGGTTTTTTAGAAGTAGTAATTAGTGATGGATCTGGTGTAATCACAATGGTTTTTGCTCCTCTTCCAGTGACTTCTGCAAGTGCAAGATTCATCATATCTTTATTTTCATCATCAAGGATAATCAAAATAATTGGCGTCCCATCTCCTATTAATGCAAAAGGCCCATGCTTTAATGCTCCTCCAGGATAGCCTTCAGCATGAAGTCTGGAGAGTTCTTTTATTTTCAGTGCTCCTTCTTTAGCAATCGATTCCCCGAGGCCACGCCCAAGAATAAACATGTGCTGCTCATCTTTGATTTCTTCAGCCAGCTCTTTCATGGCTTCTTTGTTCTGTGCTATCACTGATCCTACCTGCATAGGAAACTCTAACAAAGCTTGGACTAGCTGCTTCCTTTTTTCTGTGTCATTGGGTTTCAGATGCTTAGACATCCACAAGGAAATTTCAGCCAAGACGATGCAAGAGTTCATGAAGCTTTTTGTGGAAGCCACAGCTATTTCTCTTCCTGAGTTCAAGTAAACTCCATGCTTTGTGAGTCTAGCTAATTGAGAGCCTACCACATTAACCAGAGAGAGTGTCAGAACTCCTTGATTGACCAATTTTTCTACTGGTCCAACGACATCTCTGGTCTCGCCAGATTGGCTGATAGCTATGACACCAGGGTGATCACTTGGGATATCATAAGGGGTTAATTCTGATCCATCAATTGCCTGCACAGTGTTTAAAATTCCCATATATCTTATCAGCTGTGCTCCAAACTGAGCTGCATGTAGTGAAGTCCCACAACCTACTAGTAATAAGTTTCTGACCTTTAAGAAATCTTCTTCAATTTCATCTAGTCCTTTCAGTCTTGCACTGTCCTGAGTTAATCTCGCTCCATAGTTCAATGCTCTGGCTGCTGACTCAGGCTGTTCTTCAATTTCTTTCAAAGTTCAATGTGTATAGTGACCTAAAGATACATTTGAAATTTCAGCGACCGTTTGAATTCTGTCTTTTTCTACCTCCATCTTCACAGGGTCTAAAGTTCATACCTCATCATCGTCTAGTGCAATATATTTATTTGTATACTTACTGAACGCTAATTGCTCACTCCCTACAAATAGCTCATGCTCGCCAATCCCTACAAGAATGGGACTGCCTTTTCTTGCTACAATAATTTCATTTGGACTTTCACTACAAATTGCGGCAAGTCCCCAAGTTCCTACAAGTCTTTCCAAGGCCAGTTTGGTGGAAATTCTAAAGGAATGTCCTTCATCTAGGTACATCCCAATTAGCAGTGCTATAAGCTCTGTGTCAGTTTCTGTTTTGATTGGAATGCCTTTATGCTTTAATATTGCTTCAATTTCATGGGTGTTTGAAATGGTCCCATTGTGAATGACAAAGACCCTGTTTTTGTGATCTGAGTGAGGATGGGCATTTTGGTCTGTAACACCTCCGTGTGTTGCCCAACGAGTGTGGCCAATTCCTAGCCTGCTGCCTTTATGAGTCACAGCTGCTTCCTTTGAAAGCTTGGAAATTGAGTCAGAGATTGTGTCTTTACCACTTGCATATTTTGTGACACGCATTCCTTCATTTTCATGATAAGTTGCAACACCAGCAGAGTCGTAGCCGCGGTTTTGGACCTCATGAAGTCCACTAAGAATGACTTCAATTGCTTTGGGCTCCTTTCCGATATACCCAACAATTCCGCAGCTTTCAAGAAATTGTTTATGATAGTCATATGCTAGATAAAGCCCAGATATTGCAAATAATGTGTGGTATAGAGAAAAGTTAGAAGAAGGATTTGGAGAAGGCTGAGCAGGGACTCTGAGGCTTCTTCAAAAATTTCGAGTAAAGGAAGTAACTCGAGAATACATTTTATTTAAAAATGGTTACGTGTTTAAAGTGTAAGTAAGTGAAGTATGGCATTAAAAATATATTAAGCTCTTATGTTGCATTTAATAATAATTTCTAGAGACTGAACATTGTGCTATCATAAGTTTAAACAGGAATAGTTAAAGTAAGTGTTTATAGTTGCTTAGATCAATTTCTTCAACTTTTCCACTAGACAAATTTCCTAATTCAAAAGGCCCAAATCCAACTCTAATCAACTGCTGAACTGGCCAGCCTAAGTAATCAAAAATCCTTCTTACTTCTCTGTTTTTGCCTTCGCTCAACTGCACATTTAACCAGGCGAACTTTTCATCTTGTGACTCAATCTTTGCAACAGCTGATTTATAATGAAAATTATCAATCGTAATGCCGTCTCTCAAACTCTCTAATTTGTTTTGGTCAACGGAACCAATTACTTTTGCCCTATAAGATCGAATCCATCCATATGAAGGCAGTTCCCATTTATGCTCGATTTCTCCGCTGTTTGTTAACAAAATAAGACCTTCAGAATCCATATCAAGTCTCCCTATAGAAACTACTCGAGGAAAATCTTTAGGCAATAGAGAAAACAAAGTTGGTCTTTTCTGTGGATCTCTATGAGTAGTGATATAGCCTTTTGGCTTGTGGAATTTTCATAAGCGAAGCAAATCTTGTATAGGAATTGGTTTATCATCAATCAAAATTGTGTCTGTATCTGTAACATTTAAAGCAGGAGAGGCAAGAGTAGCCCCATTAACCTTTACTCTGCCCTGATATATCCATTTCTCAGCTTCTCGTCTAGAGCACAAGCCTCTAGATGCCATAACTTTTGCAATACGCTCTCCTACGTAAGACATGTCTTAAATAATGCATATATTTCTTTCTCAGTTCCGAATCCTATTCTCAATATGTCTATATATAATTTAAGAAACAGAAATCAATGGGAGACTCCCTAACTGAATACACAGAAGACCTGAACGCAATTGAAGAATACTCATCTAGACTTTCACCCCAAGGACTCTACATAGCTGGGGTCGCTAAAGCAAAATCAAGCACTCCACTTGCAAAAATATTAAAAATCCTTGCTTTCATCCAAGCCAAGTATGAAGGGAATAAGCTCAATGACACAAATAAAGCCATAATAGAATTCCACATCTACCAAGGAAAAATCGATAAAGCTACTGAGCAGCTCAAAAAATTCCAAAAGACAAGCTCCAAAATTGAAGAAGAGACGCCCAAACCCCAACCTGCGCAGAAACAAGAAGGGAACACAATGAAAGTTGAGCCAGAAAGCAAACTTTCCAATACTCAGGTAGCCGAAATTGAGCAAAAACTCTTAGACGTCATAAAAAAGCTGAAGATTGAGGAAGAAGAGGACGTCTTAAGAAAGCGCAAGCTTCAAGAACAAAAACGAATAGAAGCAGAAAGAGAAGCCAAAGAACAGCAAGAAAAGAAATACAAAGAAGAGCAGGATAGAAAGAAAAAGCTGGAAGCTCTGAAATGTGGGATCTGCAAAGAGGTCATCCCAGAAGAAGAGGTAAATCCGCTCGAAACTTGCGGCCACTTACACCACAAGCTATGCCTGGTTGACTACTTAGAAAATTCTATTCACGAATACAAATTTCCATTGATTTGCCCCAGTCAAAACTGCAAAGTGGAAGTAGCGTTAGCAGACTTGAAATCGCGGCTGACTCGGGATCAGTTCAAAACTTATGAAGAAAACTCCTTCAAGCATTATATTGACCAAAACTCTACTGATTTGTGCAGCTGTCCAAATCCCAACTGCAGGAATATGTTTATACTTGACACTGATCAGGGATATTATCAATGCCCGATGTGCAAAAGAGAATACTGCTTGATTTGTAGGTGCGATTATCATAAAGGGTATTCATGCGACCAGTGGAATAGGGTTGCTTTTAATAACCAGCAAGAGCAATATTACCCAGGCTTAAAATTGAAAGCCTGCCCCAACTGCCGATTTTGGGTTGAAAAAGGGGAAAACACCAATGTTATGAGGTGCCGATGCGCCTTTATTTTTTGTTTCGATTGTGGAGCAGACACGAGAACTTGCAAGTGCAAAAAGAGATAAATAGGATTATTGGCAATTGAGTTATATATTTTATTAACAAATCATAAAAGGATATATATTTAAATGAATTTTAGGTTAATGTTGCAACTGGGAGTCTAGCTCAAATGGTAGAGCGCTTGCTTAGCATGCAAGAGGCACGGGGATCGATACCCCGGTCTTCCATTTTTATGTTATTTTAATCTCTTAAAATTGTTTTGCTTATTGCAAATAAATGACTTCACTATGAAGCATTGGTATTGTCTGATTAAGATTATTTCTTAGGTCTTATATTTATCAATCTTTTCTATAAGCCATTTTATACAATGATTTTAATGTTTCTATATTGGTTTAACTTTTCCAGAACTCGTGTGTCTTTGCTAATTATATAATTTCGATTGGGCAGTATTTAAAAATTCATTGCTTAACTTACTAATAAATTATGATAGTATTCTGAAAAGCAATGAGCTACTTAATTTCAAGTTTGAAGCCAATAGAGGGTTTTGATTTTAACAAAATGAGCGTAGACCTATTGAAAATTAATGAAGTGACAAAACATAGCAAATTAGTCCATCAAGTTTTAATGCCTAAAAAAATTATGGTGAGAAACTGCCAATGAGAAATTTGAAGGCAAGCGTACTCCTCTATAGCATTTCTGTTGATCCAAAATTAATTTAAGTTAGGAATAATCTTTAATTTTGTTCTCTCACAGCTTCTGTCCCTTCAACGCTTTGATATTCGATGTCAAATGCTTCGAATTTTTTTGGATTGCGCATTTCAGTGGGAATAGATCCCTGTGTAGGCGCTACGTCACTGCTGCTATACTTAACTATGTGAGCTTTCTCATTGCTTTCATCTTTATTTAATCGCTCTTCACATCCTGTCAAACAAAGAAAAGTCCAAAAAAAAAGTGACACAAGTAGTGTAAAGAAAAAGTTAAACAGGTCTAATTGAGCCCCAATCAATGCACAAGTGTTGCTTTGAGAAGAAGGGTCTTCCGGAGCGCAGTCATCAGAATAAGTCACCATAGACAATCCTGCCATAAAACAGAATTCTATAAAGGCACTTAGTGCTGCTAAAATGGAAAAAAATAGTCTGAAGCATAAAGTAGTTTTATTGCAGCAAGAAAAAATAATTGTAAAAGCTATAAAATCAACTGTAAAAATAATTTCTATGCAGCTAAGTATGACTACAAAATCACCTCCTTTTGATAAATTTGAAAATGTTTTACATTGGCCAGGAATGTATTCAATAGTTGACTTGTCACAGTAGCGATTGGAGAGCCAGGCATAAGATTCTTGCTCATAAAGTCCGCCAGAAGAATATATTCCAAAAAGTGAGCCGCTTCACTCTTCTTTGCCTTCACCTTGCTTGAACCACCTTTTGGTGCAGATTGTTGTAATTTTCATAAGAGTTACAGCAAAATAAAGAAAGATGAAGACAAAATAGCAAAATTTTCAGCTCAATTTTGAAATCTTTCTTTTTTGATTTGGAGTTTCCATAATTTATATTTAAATACAAAGATTTTAATCAGATTAATGCATCGGGCTTTTGGCCAACCTCTGCTTCTAAGAGTACGCCTGCCACCTTCGTCTTCTCTTCCGCGTCACGGCTTCATACCGGTTCTTACTTCCTGTTGATCTATCTATTATATCTAGTCGCAATTTAACGGTCCTTATGGACCATGCTTTATTCAGTCAGTAATTTTTTTCTTCAACTTTACTTTGCTTTCCTGCTTTTCTTTCCCTTCTAGATACTAGATCGCCCTGTCCTTTAGAATCTCCACATGATATGCCTTTATCGCCCTATCTACCTCCACTATTCTTTCCATATCGCCAGTTATATTTTAGTGCCTGATTATCGTCTTGCTCTTCGCTGCATAGCAAAATGTCAAATAGTCCAATATTTGCTAGTTCTTTTACTCCAATCTCCAGTCTTATTTCAGCTTTTCTCAGTCTGTCATAGAGAGGACACTGCACTAACATATGCTCTTCCTTTTCAGTTGCTTCACATTCCTTACATGCCAGATTGTCAGTTAGATGTCTAATAAGTGTCTTAGCATCTCTGCATGCTTAACTCAATTTCTCCTCTTCCTTCTCCTTCTCCTTCCCATTCCCATTCCTTTCCTCTCACAATATTTCTTTTCTCCATCATCTGGAGCAACCAAATCAACAAACTTTTCTCGATTTAAATTGGTTTTCAGATCAAATTTTGAGTTGGCATTTGGGCTGGGTTGGCTTACGTTTTTTTGTGAGCTGGCTTTTGATGTGATTTTTAGGATGGTTTTTGGATTGCCTTCTGTGCTGATTTTGAGTTTGTTTCTGAGTTTGCTTTCGCATTGATTTACTTCGTGGCAGCAAGAGGAATTAATGCCAAACTCGCTTTCTCTAGAACCTGCACTATTTCTCCATCGTCTAGGATTTCTCCTACTATCCTTAGTGCTTTAAGCACTAATTCTTCATAATCTTCCTGTTTAGACTCTCCATCAGCCAATTAATTATTTCTTCATCATCAAAATTTTCTTGTCTTTTTGAAGTTCCTGCGAGTAATGCTACTGCGCACTCCAGATCACCCCCACATATGGCCAGTGCTTCCCTAGTTTCATCTTCGTTATACCCCAATTTTCTAGGATTTCAATATCCATTTCTATAATTTCAGGTTCTTCTAATCCCATAATTTCTCCATCATCTTCAAAATAATCATAGTAATCGATTTCCTCATCAGAGGTCTCAAAAATACACAATCCTTGGTGTTGAGTCAAGGCAGATTTGTTTTTGCAACACGCTTTTGAATCCATCAATCAGGTTAAAATAGAAAGTTACTTCCTGTTGATCACTCAGCAAAGTTAGACTCAGATTTCTGGAAGAGATCTTTCACCTACTGGGTCGAGACTTTAATCTAGTCACCGCACCTTCTCTGGGCTCCACACAGTAATGAGGTATAGCTAGAGTTCGGTACTAACTCATACTGGCACGTCGGGTCAGACAAGGGACTTCGAGCATGATCAGGTGATAGCAGCAATGCCAGCTAGGTCTGGTGGTACTAACTCCCCTTCTTATGGCCCAGAATTCCCATAAGAGCATCCTGTCCTTTCCAAATTCATTCAAGTCTGCTACCCTTGGCTTTTGATCCTAAAGTCAATTGTTGGGAGCACTGCGAGATCCTGGTATCGCGAAATTACGGTAATAAATGCCTCTAAATACAAAGACATTTTTTTCAATTTTGTAATAGAGTAACTAGCAATAGCTTACAAATTATAATTTATTGCTAATTAGCATTTTTGAGAGAGCTTTAAAAATGCATTTATTTACGAGGATAAATAGCAATGGTGACACTTCTATAAAATCTGATTAAATTAAGGTGTTGATTAGGTAAAAATGACTGTATTTAAAATAATAAAAATTTTTAAAAAAAAATTTCGCACGAGGATCTGTGACTATACATCATTTTAATTTTTATTTATTTTAAAATGTTTTGGATTTAAACAATTTTTAAAAGTTTAATTTTTGAAGAAACAAAATGACAATTTAAATATATCAGAGAGTTATATCACGGCTGAAAGATTTATTTTCATTTCCATTTTTTACTTTAAGGCACTTAAATTTCTCACTAGAGCAATGCTGAAAGATTTATTCACAATGTATCAAATTAATGATTTTTTATAAATTGTAATGGATATTATATTAATAAAACTAAATCATTTTTTGAAAAGCTTAATTAGAAGGAGAGCAAGTGATTAAATAAATATACAAAAATTTGTTGTTTTTATATTCACAATTTTCATTGCAGCTGTAGTATTTTTAAATTAAATTCAATCTAAAAATTAATTGGCTATTATGAAACCAGTTCAAAATGATTTTATTTGAAGAGAGAAATGGCAATGCGATAATCGTTATTTTTTTCCACTCAGAAATCTATTATAACAAATATGACAGATAAAAGTTTTACTAGCTTAGATACTAGCGGAATTATATCTATCGGAACCCAAAGCAGCCAGAACAAAGATAATTCAAGCATTTCTAGAAAGAGATCAACTAGTAAAAGTGCGAGATTACAAAGCAGTAGCAGAAGAGCAGTAGAGTCAATTACCATCTCTCAAAATAGTGTCTACATAAGTATTCATGAAGGACCTTGCATGCGCTGTGTGACTTTCTAATATTTTGATTAAATAAACTTACAATGAATTTATACAATTTTTTTAATTTTTAAAACAATCAAAAATATGATCAGTATACATATTATTTCATTAAATTTAAATGGTAGTTTATATCTTTAAGAAATATGTCAGCCAGTTCAAAAGAACGATCTCCATACTCTATAAACTTATTATCATTAGAGTTCTATTTTATTATAGATGCCAACCTTTTATTTTGTTTTACATTTTTGTTTTTGGGTTGTCTAATGGAATTTTATTTTTATATTTCTCTACATTAAAATTTAAAACCTTTTAGTCAAAAATATTAATTAATTTAAGCTCATTCTCTTATTATAAAATATTTATTTAAAATGATGCAAAATTTCGATTAAATTCAATTATATATCATTATTTTTACTATCTATTTAATGTCAAAAAATTTATTATGCAAAATTACTTATGATATATAAATTTTAATTTCTAAAGCAAAATAAACTAAAATTGTTAATTATGCATAAGGGGATCTATTAAATAATAAAGTACTTTGATTTAAATGAATCATTCCTAACTCCTTTAATTCTTAATACTACCGCATTAAGTCTAAAGTCTACATAATGAGTCACTTATAGGTAATTTCACAGATAAAAGCCATCACATGATCCACCGGCTTGAACCCAACCTGATATTGATCATCAAAATGGAATTCCTTCCACTGATGCTTAGCTCCGTTATCTTTCCTGCTCTCAGAATAAAAAAATTGAGTTTGTCTGGCACTATAGGGATCCTAACCTCTATTACCTGGCAAAACTTCCAAGAAATTTCCATTTATCTCAGAATGGCTGTTCAGTGCTGCACATCGCTTTTATTTAATGCTCCATTGTTTCTCGGATCAACTCGCTCTGTTAATCAAAAACTTGAAAAAGATAATTTTCGATCCTTTCATATAAATATCTAAAATATAATAAATGGGTTTATTTTGGCTCGGTGCGAGCAGCGGGTTCTTTGCTAAGCTTTTATATAATAAAGCAATTCGAAAGCCTCTTCTTTATAGTAACCTATAAACAGAATCATACCATTTTCCGGCATTGATGCTAATTGGAGGGATAATGGCAGTTTACTATGATTGGTATCGAAGACTAGCTCTAGAATATATTTGCGAGATAGAAGATCTCCAAGATAAGCAAATTGAATCAAGGAAGCAAATCCTATCTGATCCTCTCTTAAAGTCTTATAACGTAAGCTCTCACTAATCAATTCCCTGATTAGCCTTATAATGACAGTAAAATCGATTTAAAACTCTTCTCATTTTACTTTTCGATTGAGCCAATTTCTTTGGCAAACTTGTCTTGGTCTTTGAGTTTCTTTATTGTAAGCAATTCCCAAATTTAAAACTTGAAAAATTGAATCATGAATGGATGATAATTGTAATATGTCAGCGTGGCTTCTCACTTTACTTGTAGCCCTTGCTGCCGCAGAGCGAATATTCATTACTAGCATAGTTCCTAATATAGGTCCTACCACAGGCAATACCCGTGTTTTAGTTAGAGGAACCCATTTGGAGCCCAGAGAGGATCATCCTTCTCCGAAGTGCAAGTTTGGCTCCAAGAAAAACATCGTTAAGGCTACCTATGTTACCTGCACACCCATCCCAAGACGTCCAGACGAGCCAGAGCCAACAACTGCAGAAAAGACAGCTCATTGTATTGAATGCGACCCAAGTCCAGAATCGCCGGTATCTGATATGGTCCCATTTAGTGTCTCAATCACTGGAGACTTCACAGATGTCGAAAACTCAGCTGAATTCCAATATTACCCACCACCTAAGGTCAACTATATCGTCCCTATCTATGGACCTAAAAATGGAGGCACAGTGGTGACAGTTTATGGGGAAAATTTCATTGATTTCGATCAATACCTCAGATGCTCATTTGGTACTAAGGCCGTGCCAGGAATTTATATCAGTTCTACCATGATGTACTGCGTCAGTCCTTTTTCTGATACAGTTGTTGCTGGAATGCCATTCAGAATTACCTTGAATGACCAACAGAACACCAAGGAAGATATAAAGTATTATTACTACCCTGAGCCAGCAATCATGAAGTTAACTCCAGATAAAGGACCTACAACAGGAGGCACTGTGGTTATGATCGAAGGCCAAGACTTAGACCCATTCAATGATGTGCTTTCACAGGTAAACAATCATAATGACACCTATTGCAGATTTGGGAATGACTTTCTGACCCCTGCAACTATTTATTCAGATATTCTAATATCTTGTGTTGCCCCTCCAAGCCCAATTATCAGGACAGTTTTAGTTGATGTTACACTGAATAATGCCGACATGATTCTCAACCCTGGAAGCTGGACTGATGATCATTTGCCTTATACATACTATGCTCCTGCTTACGTTTATGATTGCAACCCAAGGGTTGGCCCTACAAGTGGTAATACAAGCGTCTACGTCTCAGGATCAAACTTTAATGACACTGGCTCTATTAAATGCAGATTTGGAAGTAAAGTGGTAAGTGGAAGATTCTTAAGCGTTAATGAAATTTTATGTTTAAGTCCTGCGGTCGACAATCCAGGACTTGTAGACTTGAGTGTATCACTTATTGAAGACAACTTTGGACAGTCAGTCAAATATTTATACTACGCAACTCCTTGGATTGATTCAATTCAGCCCATGTGTGGACCTACAACTGGGTATACTCAAATCACAGTGATCGGCAAAAACTTTGTGTTCACTGGCCCGAATCTTGTGTTTTGCATATTTGGAGACAGTATTTTCACCCCAGCAACTGTTATGAGTGACACTGAAATTAAATGTGACTCCCCAGATATCCACTTAGATGATAAACTGGTAAAGCAGACATTCTTTAATGTATCAGTCACTTTGAATGGCAAGGACAGAAGCCAATCGAAAAAGCCAATTATTTTCGGCTTCTACCAGTTCCATAAACTATTCTCAATGACTCCTACTAGCGGACCAATCACAGGAAACACTACAGCTATTTTGCATGGAGAACACTTTGCTCAGCCTGGAGTTTGCAATGTGACAGTGAGGTTTGGGACAACTGAAGTATTGACATTCAACCATACTGACACTGTGGCAGTTGCTATGAGTCCATCTGTCAAAGTTCCTGGAGATGCTATTGTCCAGCTTTCGCTTAATGGCCAGCAGTTTACAGACCAAGAAGGCACAAAAAACATCGGAGGAAGCAAGTTTGATGAAGGAGTGCTTGGCTTCTATTTCTACCAAGATCCTTTAGTCACTGATTTTAAGCCTAAGCAAGGGCCGAAAACTGGAAATGCTACCGTTGTTGTTTATGGGGCTGGATTTTTAGATGCAGAGGAGGACCCAGATGACCTCCATGTCTTGCTGAGATTTAATTATACAAATGGAACCTATATCGGCACAGGAGTCTGTTATGATGTCCAACTTAATCAGGCAAAATGTTGGACTCCTGCTGCTAAGGCTGGCACTAAAGCTTACTTGGAAATAACTAAGAACGGCGTCAATTTCCTAAAGATCAGAAATACAGGCAGCACTGCTGATGACGACACTTATCTATTTTATGAAGCTCCTGTCATAATTGATATTGATCCTAAGTTTGGCCCAGTCAAATATGACGAACCAAGAAATCTTACAGTGAATGGCACCAATTTCAAGTGCATCAGCACAAACTGTGACGAGTTGACTTGCAGATATGGAACAAAACCTTACCCAATTTACACTAAAGGTTACCTTAAAGACGACAAGCATATTATCTGTGAAATTCCTAACCTAAGCAGACCAGAAGCTGTAGAAGTTGAAATCACGCTGAATGGCAACGATTACACGAACGATCACAAGTTTTATACCTATTATGATGCCTTTGTGCTCGATGTGGTGCCTAAGTTTGGCAAGAGAGAAGGAGGCACAAATGTGAGCGCCATGGGATTTGGCTTTGCTGATACTGGCTCAGAGCTGGAATGCAAATTTGGAAGTAAGGAAAATCCTCTTTTATGCAAATTCAAGGACTGCATTGTCAAGGCAAAATTCATCAGTGATACTGAAGTTCAATGCACCACTTTTGCACAGAGCGATATTGTCTATAAGAACACTGGAGAGCCTGTCGGAGATGAAGGATTCGATGTTGAAGTTGCAGTCAGAGACAGAAAGTTCACAAACTCTCATAACAAATTCAGATATTTCAAAGAACCCACATATAAAGGCATCAATCCAGATCGAGGCTCTTCGAGTGGTGGAAGCTACATTGTGACTGAGACTGATTTCCATTGGAAATCCGAAAACAACACTGACGGAAACAACAAAGAATTCATTGAAAAATACATCATTGTCAAGTGCAAGTTCACTGGGAAGAACCAAACAGTGGTTGTGGAAGGAAACATCATCACTTACCCGTTCCACTCCCATGCTCCTTCTAATGCTATCACTTGTCTCAGTCCACCATGGTCTGGCATTGAAGACGTGAAAATTGACTTGACTATTAATGGAAAAGATTACTCAGGCAACTTCACCTTTAAATATGAAGAGAAGCTTGAAGGAATGAAAATCACACCTGCTTGCGGGATTAACGGCGGAGAAACCAAAATCACTATTTTAGGCACAGGCTTCAACGATTTAACGAACTTGCATCTTAAGTGGGGCACTGAGTCAAGACCTGCGAACTTAGAAACACTATTTTCCCCGTCATCTGGAGTTATGACTGGGTACTCAGCTCCAACCCCAACCAAAAATACTCATGGTGGCTTTGTTTATGTCGAAATCGGTCATAATATTGATCTTGAGGACAATTATGGACAAAATTATACATTCTATGGAGACTACACGTCAAATAAGCTGCTATACTTCTATTATAAGGAGCCAGTCATTAAATACATATTCCCACATGGAGGTCCAAATACAGGAGGCACTGAAGTTACTCTTGCAGGAGCTTGGTACATCAACTATCCTTCTATGGGCTGCACTCCACTATGCAGATTCGGTGAAAAAGTGGTTCCAGGAGAATTTATCTCAACAGTAAGAGTCAAATGCATTTCTCCAGCTCAGCCTGGTCTTGCAGCAGCAGTCCCACTTGATGTCAGCTTCAATGGAGTTGACTGGACAAACGGAGAACAAATCTTCGTATACTATAACGTTCCTTTCATCAGCTACATTTTGCCAGTATCTGGGCCAAGCACTGGAGGCACTATGGTGGGAGTTTATGGCTCCAATTTTACTGGTCAAGCGAATGCGGATGAGTTCTTGTGCAGATTTAGATCAGTGAGTATCAACGCTCCAGATAAGTTCATCCACGCCTTTTTCAAGAACGAGTCCTTAATTTATTGCACTTCACCAGGAGGCTGGGGATCAGGCACCGAAGCTAGAGTTGATATCACCTTTAATGGGATTGATTACACTAGCAGCAATTCTTCATTTTTCTTCTTCCAAGTAGACGGCGCAAGACCTCTCAGTGGACCAAACACAGGCTCAAGCAAGGGAATCACCATTTTTGGTTCTGGATTTATTCCAAATCCTAATGCAGCCTGTGTTCTGGATTATAAAGAATACAAGCCAATTGCAATTTCCTGGAATTACATGATCTGCCCAATGCCAACTTCAGTAAAAGATGACTTTGTAGGCGAGGTGACTTTCGAAATCACAATGAATGGAGTTGACTATAGAAAATTCGAGCATGGATTCCGATATTATAGACAGGCTAATGTTTCAAGTGTTGAGCCTGACAATGGCCCAGTTTCTGGTGGTTCTTTGATTACTATTTATGGTGGTCCGTTCAAATCAGACTTCGAGCAAGCCAATTTGACCTGCAGGATAGGAGAATTTGCAAGCCACGCAACGAAACTAAGTGACAACGTTGTCCAATGTCTTACTCCACCTATGGAAAGGCCGAAGAATGGCACTCAGCTTATAGTCAGCGTTGCTATAAATGGTCAAGATTATGCTCCAAGCAACCATACTTATTCAGTCTACGGCTTATTAGACTCAGCTCCAAAAGGAGGTCCAATTGCAGGAGGCACCGAGGTCATGCTGAGAGGATATGGATTTAAGAACACTGACCCAAGATGCAGGTTTGGTATTGATAGCGTCAACTTGGTAGTCCAAGGGAAAGTTATTGATGATTCACATATGATTTGTGTGTCTCCAACCAGCTTCAAGATTCCAGATGGCTCTCAACTTCCTCTAGATGTTCCTTTAGAAATCGGCTTCAGCGAAGCTAAATATCATCCATGGACCCACACTGACAATAAATTCCGATTTTATGATAACCCTAAGATCCTTTCTATTGTTCCTTCATATGGCTGGGTCGACCAAAGGTATGAGCTAAATATTACAGCTGACGAAAAGCAAGGATTTTTCCCAGCAATCACTGGATGGAAGAGCTCAGGAGAACTGGATGTGCTGCATGCTATTGTGTGTCGCTTTGGAAAATATGGAACTGTGCCTGCAGTCTATGTATCTAAAACATCCATTAAATGTGTGACTCCAGAGACAAAAATCAACAGAAAAGATTTGCATGAAGACTCAGTAACAGTTGAAATCGCTCTCAATGGGCAAGATTACTTCAAGGCTGGCTCATATACCTTTAAAGGAACTGCAACTGGGCTTTGGCTAGTTTTGATGTGGCTTGGCATGGTCATTTTGGCTGTCGCAATTGTAATCTTGCTAGGAGTTTGCTGCTATTATTTGTGGAACAATATTTCTATGCCAAAGATTAACTTCAACTTTCCACAAATGGGAGGAGATAATGCAGGCAGACAAGCTTCTGTAGGTGGAAGACCTCATGTCTTTAGAGGGGATGATGGAGTTGTTAGGCCAAGAGCATCTCCAGCAAATGCAGATTGGCAGACAGATTTCTCTTAGATAGGAAGAAATAAACTTAATAAGTGACTTATTTAATAAAAAATGACTTAAATTATCTTTTATATATAGAAAATTCAGAATTATTATGTTTTTATTCGTTACATATGGGAATTCGCCCATTTAGCAATTTTCCTTCTTTCTTTATTTCTGATCACTTTGTCTCTTACAAAGACACAGAGCCAATGCTCGTAATCATAATAAATGGAGACCAAAACTGTAATTGATCCTACGCTCAATCACTCAATGAAAGGAAGGAATACATTTAACACGATATTTCCTCAATATTCACCAAGGGTAAAAGAATTCACTACAACGATTGATTCATCTTTTCATGAGACAGTTGATTTCTCCAATGAGTCAGGCTTTGTTGTTCACAATAAAGATTTGCTGGATAAAGAGTATCACAAAAAAGTTGATAGGCATGTGATTTATAGAGAAGAAATGCTTAAAGTTAAAAACATGAGAGCAAAGAAAAAGTAATTAAGGAAAACTCTGGACAGTTATAACATTAATCTACTCTTCCATAAAGTTTTTATATTTTTATGAATTACAAACGTTTATTTCTCTTGAATTTTAACTTTGTATTTTTTCTGCTGAAATAACCTTGACTTTTTCTTCGCTAAAGAAATTGTCTAGCAAAGCTTTAGCTCTTACGGTTAAAAATTGGATATTGCCTGAAACTATGACTTCAACAATACTTTCCTTATTCTTTTGCAAGAAAGCTTTGTTAGTATTTAAAAATATATTAAGCTTTGTCAGAGGTGAACTCTTATCATTCACCATAAGTTTAAACTCAAGTAAAGATGGGCCATTTAGATTTTCTTGTGATAATGGCGTTTTAAGTTTATTAATTGAGCCTTTTCCCTGGCCAATAGTGACTGTAAGAGTTGGAAACTCATGAGAAGGATCAGGAAGCTGCATATCCTTTTTCTCTTCAACCAATCCCATTATATTGAGAGTTTTATTAATCTTGTTTGCAAATGTTTTATTATCCTTACTCCCGGTAATGATTTGTCTTAATTGGTCTTGGATTATTCCATTTCGATCAAATTCTTCTTTATCCTTTATTTTTTTCCAAATCTGCATCAAAATTTTGTAATCAACAACTGTATCATTATTGCTAATTTGTAAATCTTCAATGTAACTTAAAGTTCTTTTTGTCCAATAACCTAATTTTTTAGATAAACAAGATCCCTCAGAGATAGAATCGCGATTTAAGAGAAAATCAACAGTTTTAAGTGATCATATAGGAATATGCTCATTCTCAGCAAGTACCTCCATACGATACAATGAAAAGTAATCATAAGGATCTTTCAAATCTTTAGGCACAATCAAAGCATTAGAAAAAAACCTGCTTGAGTAATTTGATATATAGCAAAAAGATTTTGGAGATATATTTCTTCCAAAAATATATCTTTTTGATTGGCTCTTGCTAAAGGCATTTAATGAATATCCTCTTAATCCCATCCTTGGGAACTTTTCTCGATCTTTACATCTTCTATGTATTTCACTATCTCATGGGATGGACCATCCTTCTTCTAAGTTCCCTTCCCTACTATGAGAACAAAAGAGGACTCCTATAGGAACATGCGATCCTAAATTAGTTACAACTGGCATGTCAGAGTAAAACACTCATTGGCTATAAGACAAAGAACTTTTTCTTAATTTACGGACTAGCCAATTTCTATAATGCAATCCTCAATAGGTATCTCATGGCTCAGGTATATGATTTGCGCTATGTTCAGTCGATAATTTCCCATAAAGGTTTAAAGTTTCAGAAGGTGTGTCTCCATGATCTATGCAGTGGCCATCAACATACCGATTTTCTCCTGCTTTGAATTCAAAAGAAACTCTATTACCGTTATATCCTGGGTTTTTTGTGCTTGCATAAGAGTAGGTAGTTTGTCCATTAGTTTGCACGATATAATCAACCTGGCTTCTAGATTGGCTGCCAAATGTAAATATCGAAATTGAATTATCAGGGCTGTCTCGGTGCTTAGAAATAAAATATCCATTTTCGCTATTTTCAATATGATGATATGCACTTAATATAGGAAAGGCCTCTGGATTTAGACAGCTCTTTATCAGCGTTCATTCTTGTGAGTCAGAAATAGACTGAAGCTCATGCTGATTTTTTATACTTTCGCGATAAATATCCTTCAAAGACTCGTTATAACTGATATCAAGCAACTTTGAGCTGATTGAATGGGATTTTTTGCTCATTTTCTATAAATTATTTATATAGATTAGATTGCATCTATGGAGAATCTTTAATAATTATTTTATAATGCTAGTTTTATAAATTTCTGAAAATATTAATGTAAAATATAAAATTTTATTGAGTGCATTGGCATTAGAATTATTCTGAAATGTACTTTAAATATTCTATTTATTTAATTCATATTTATTAATGCTAATGATAATAAGAATCCTCACTTGAATCATCTTTCCTTGTTCTTGTTCACCTTCGCATTGAATGGACCAGCTCTAAATAAGGGTGGGAAACGGGCCGACAGTTAGAATTTGCACCCATTTTCATCCCTAAAAACGCACAGCCCTGAACCAGGCACAGCTCAAGGGCATCTTCTCTTGCTCGACACTCTCAAGAGATCGTTGAATTTCCTTTACCTGAGCCGAGTTGTAGCGACGGACCCTAACTCTAAATGTATTTATATTGAGGTAATATTTATTAAAATTCAACGATTCAATAAGTTTATTATCTTTAGTCAGATCTAATAATTTTATCTAATATGTATTAGAGTTTTAACTGGTTTGAATGCTATTTCTTCAGAGTATGGAATTTGATTTTTACTTATAAATTTCGATTCGTAATAATGGAGCTCATTCTGAGGTTGATGGCTTTAACAACAATGGCTTTTTGGCTTATTGGAATTTAATAATTACTAGCTGAAATTGTTTTAAAGTTAAAAAGACCAGCAACAAGCTCAATTGCCACTATAAGCATTCTATTCAAAATCTTTGAACCTAAAATAGGTTTTAGTATAATTATATATAAAATGTTATAAAATTACAGCTTGCGCTAATTTTCAATTGCTGAAAGTTAAACTCTCATCTATTGTATTTATCCATTTTAGCAAATAACTTTATCTTTATTTGCAGCATAATTAAATATTAATGATATGCTTACCCAAAAATTTTCACTGTGGAAATTAATTGTTGAAATTCATAGTATCTATGATATTAATTCATCCAGAGTAAGAGCTTGCCATTCCACAACTTTCGAAAACATATGTGTGATTATTCTTATGATTTAAAATATCTATCGCAGGGGCAGACAATGCATTCACTCTCTCCAATTAAATAATTCACCAAACTGGCAATTCTAATGTCTCTTATTAATAAAGATGACTGAATGTTTTAATGTTGATCCCAATTACAAAGTAAGAGAAAATTAGGGACCGAAGATTATGCAGAGCTATTTAAAAAAGCTAAAGCAAGATCCAAAAGTGACTTGGTTTGTTTCAAACTTCACAAAAAGATGGTTTGTACTTGATTTAATCCATGGTTTATTTTATTATACTGACAATCATTCAAAAGCAACTGCTGAGAAGTCGTATAAGATTAGGGAGATTATTGGTTTTGATCCAAGCCCAAAGCCAAAAGAAAGATGTGATTGGAATTTTCCGTTTGAAATTGACACAATTGAACGAATTTACATCTTATATGCAGAGACGAAAAAATCTCATGATGACTGATGCAAGGTAATAAAATCGCTATTTGTACCAACCGACCCTGAATTGAGAAAGAAATTTGGCCACGCCAGAACTAGAACTAGAAGCAAAAGTCAGGCTCCTCCTAAGCTAACTGAAACTTCCTCAGAAAAACCAATTTCAACAGCGCATAATCGCATTCCTTCATTTTCTCTAGAAGGTGCAGATGCTTTCGAAGCAAATAGCGGGATGATCAAGCTCGAAAACTCAAATATAAGCAACGCGGTCATTTCTTTTGAAATAGAAGAAGAAGTTGAAAATAGTATACTGCAGGAAAAGCAAAGGAGTTTGACTCCTCCTCCTAAAAGATCTTTTCTGGAAGAGGAGCTTCCAGATGAAAGCTCTAAAGTTTATAGAACTGCTCATCAAGATTTATCAATATATACATCTATTGATAAGTCTTATATGACTAATCCAGGAGAAATAGAAGTATTTACAGAAAGAATATTAGAAAGAACGTGAATTAACGATGATAGATCTGCAAATAGCAGCTTCTCTGCCAATAAAGATCTTTCAAATACAATCAGGAGTCAAACTATTGATATTACAAAAAGCTTTTACGAAGATACTGTCCTAATGCATGAAAGTCTTATGGAAAAGTCAAATGAAGAATCTGTATTAGAATCTTTGATAGAAATTATAAACATTCATGATGAAGCGAAACCTAAAAATGGGGAAAACTTAAAATTAAAAGTTGAAGAAATTGGGGAAATTCAAGATATAGACTTATCAAACTCCAATTTAATCCAAAAATCACCAATAGACTTTCTTCAAACCTCCACAGCAATCTCAAATCTGTGTCCTGGGCCAAATGAGGTTACTATTCCAAAGATAAGTGAAACAGATTCTCCGATCTCCAAAGAAAATCATAAAAGTGAAGATAATTACTTCCCTTTTAACGTTTTTGAGAGTGCTGATATTAAAAATATTCAGAAAGAAATTCTTGAAGCTTCAAATTGTAAAAAGTTAACTCATGAATCTGTAGATGTCCAGCAAAATTTGCAAGTCAATTTTCCTGCTAATGATTTAAATTGATCAGTAAATACTCAAAATATTAACGAACTTTCAGAAATACCTTCCTTCTCTAGTAATTTTGTTAGCGTAACAGAAATTGCCTCTCCCTTATCTAAATCACAAGTCCCTATCATTTTAAAAGAAAATTCCAAGGAGCAGTCCGTTAGTCCTTTAAAAGATAATTCATCGTTTAAAAATGATTTGGAAGGCTCGCTACTTAACAAGGGTACACCAAGGATAAAAAGATCCCTTACAAAGCAAGAGAAAACTTTAGCAGTCAAATCAATCTCTCCTAAAATGGCAAAGAAAAAACCTGACAATTCATTAGCTTCGAAAAGCAGTGAAACAATTCAAACTAAGAATTCTACTATTAAATCAGTTTCTCCTATTTTGCACTCTCCATCTGCAATGCAAATAACATCAAAGACATGTGAAGACACATCAAAGCTTGAAGATTCAAAAGCCTCTCCGCGCTCGATACCAGAAAAGCAATTATCATCACCATTAAGATCTAAAATTGCAAGATCTTCTAGAGATAGTGCTTCTCTATTAGCAAGCACCGCAAATGAATTAAACCAGAAGAAACTCTTAAAAACAGATAAATACACAAAGCTATTCATTCAAACTCCAAAAAAAATTCAACTATCTGCTTCAACTAAATTTCAAAGTAGTACTCAAAAGAGCATTTCTCCAACTCCTGTTAAAAGGCTCGATATTAGTCCTACAATCAAATTATTGGATAATGCAAGACCGAAATTAAATACAGAGAAACTGGTTTTAGAAAACACTAATTCAGAGAATACACAAAATTCCTTGGCTTCAACAGATAGACTTCATCAAAAGAACTATATTTCTAGAGAAAGGGAAAAAGTAATTGGCTCTCCTGCTCCATCTAAAAGGCATCATGATAATAATTCCTCTAAAAATTCGTCAACAGAAAAGAGAGATACCCCGAAATCCCCAGTTATAGAGAGAAATAACTATCAGCAGAACTATTTGAATAGGCTAAGCAATATTAAACCATTGCAAAGAACCAGTCCAAGCCCTATAAAATCAAACGAAAGTCCAATCTTCTCTTCGAGTCAGGAGCCGATATCAAGCTTGCTGAGCTCTATTAAAAGGCCAGTACAAAGCCACAGCAAAACTCCTCCTCCTCGAAGAAACTCAAAGAGTGGTTTTTCTAAGAACACAGAAAATACACCTAATGAACCGAGAATAAATATCGCTGAATTTCAATTTAAAGGTTTATCCCCTGGATCACTCACTGATAGAACAGGAACTAATAGTGAAGAAATGCAAACAGACTCTCATGTAAATCTTGCTATAAAAAGCAACGAAAAATCAGGCTCAAGTGCAAAAATTTTGAGCCAACCGGAAACTTTTTCAATTCAATCGAGACTGGCTGAGTATTACCAAGAGATCAATGAGCTCGCTCAAGATAGTGCTTCTAAAACTATTTTGAAAAAAAGTTTTCTTAATAAGCCATCTGTAAGAAATGTCTTATATGGAGATCAAACATATCCGGAGAGAAGAGAGCAGTTACTTAAAGAAATAGCAAAGCCAGTCATTAAATTAGGCCAATCTCAGTATCGCCCAAGTCTGAATAAAGTGTTATCAAACATAAAAACAAAGGATTCAAAATCAGTACCAAGAATGAAATAATGAAAGCACAGACGATTCGCTATTTTATCTTTGCTTCTGCATTATTTATAAATAACCGTTTATATTATAGAAAGTATTAAATAGATTTCACCATAATTTTTTTAGGTGCTTGAAAAATTAAAAAATACAAAAGTAACCAAATATAGAAATAATTTTTTGATAATTTCATAATACTATTTTTTAGATGGAGTGGAAAAATGTCAAGAAAGCTTTGCTCCTCAAAGCTTCTTTGGTTTTAGCAAAAGATTGTGTAAAAAAGATGGAATTTCGACGTTTTGACGCAGAATAGCTAAGTAAATGCGCTTTTGGATGGCGATTAAAGAGCAAAGAGATGATATGGAAGAAAATGTAAATAAGAGCAAGATAAAAATAAGAACAAGAACATGCTTAAAGAAAAAGAAAGAATTATAAAAGTGCAAGCTAATTAAATAGAAAGATAAAATTTTGCTCTAAAACAGAAAATGCATAGGAATCTCCAGAAGAACTTTTAAAAGCTGATAGACATATATTTTATTATTTAGATGCTTTATAAAAAGGAAACAATATTGGAAGTTTCTGATTAATAGCTTAAAACTTTTTCATTTCTATTTTTAGATTGCTATTATCACGAAACATTTGCACTTACTAGCTCCTCTGAATTTATCAAACATTGGAGCAGGGCGTTTTGAGAACATCTATACAGAGTATCTTATTAAATAGGTTTACAGGAGCATGGATTCAAATTAGCTAAGGCACTAATCAAACCATCAAAACCTAAGAAAATTTCAGAAATTACTCAGAGTCTTTATTTGAATATAGGATTGCGATACTTTTCTTAACTAATATCGATACTGTATCGAATTTTTCATTTTTTAGCCTATGTAGAAAGCGATCACAATATAGTGAATTTAGAGACTGAGCACAAATAATTAAATTTACCATTTATTTAGTGGAATTTTTTTTTAATTTCGGTTTTGCTAATTTGAATGCATGCTCCTGCAAACCTATTTAGTAAGTTCCTCTGCATAGAAGTATCAAAACGCATTGCTACAATGTTTGGTAAATTCAGAGAAGCCGCACTCATTCACTTCAGGTATTATCATCTTCTACAATAAACTTAATTTTGTAATACATTATAAAATGGATGATTTCTTCTCAGCAGTAATAGTCACAACTTATTTTTTTAAAAAATTAATTACCAAACTTTCTAAATTATAAAGATAATTCAATTTACTACTTAAAATCATGTTTTTATGGAAAATGCTTTTTATCTTCTTAGCAAAATTTTAGTTAAAAAGGGAAACCTTCTACAAAAATAACGTGGATTTTGGCTCGAAATCATTTTGTCTTATTTATAAATATGATAAAATCACTTTGTGCTATTGCATACTTAGTAAGCATAGCCTTTTGTGTAGACACATCAAGCTGTAAGACTGTTACTTGTGGGCCAAGTGCTTATCCTGGTGAAAAATGTGTCACAGTGAATGAAACCTCAGTTGTGGCAAGACCATGTAGAGACGGCTATGTCTGCTCAAATCTAAACCAATTTAAAAACAGTATAGACTGGGCTGAGGCTACTTGTGACGCAGGATATGTTGATGGGCCTAACGTTAACTGCCAAATGGGTAAAGATTTATCTACTTAAATCGAATGCTGTTATGACGAAGAATGTTATAGCCAAAAGTGTAATAGTGGGCATTGTGAAGCAATCGCTGAGAACGCTATTTGCAGGATAGATGATGACTGCGACTATATGCATTTTTGTCCTGAGTCTAGCAAAATATGTACAAAAGTATTTCAAATGAACGAAATCTGCAATTTTGACAACCAATGCTTACCAGGATCTGGCTGCAATTACGGTATCTGCACTCCTTATTGGTCATTTGACATTGGTGTTAAAGTTTCAGACCCAAAGTACTGCAAGACTTTTTATGCAACAAGTGGTTTATGTGACTCCATCAGCGTTTATGTCGGTTCAGATAAAGTTGATATGCCCTGGAGCTGCACTATTGGAAGTATTTGCGTGTATAAATCAGAAATAACAAAGGATATGGTAGACTCATTACCATGCAGGTGCTCTGGAGATGGAACTTCTCACGGATATTGCCCGAGGAGATATCGTAACATTCAATATGATGGAGTAATTTTCCCAAAAATTTGAAAAAGCGACTCCATGTGTTCAGGAAGTAACGCGCACTCAACTGACATCGAGATGCTTTGCTTTTGCCTTACAATAACAAAGGAAGCTTGCAATTATTATAAGGCAATGAATGGGCAAGCTGAAAGTTGGAGTCTGCATGCTTCAGGGTCAATAGATAGCTGCTCTGAAAGTCTTGGATTATATGCTTCATCAGAATCTCTAGGCTCATTTTCTGAGCTTCTTTCAGCATCAGCGATTTTCTACTTAATAAATATTTAAGGAAATAAAAGATCACTTTTAATTGCCAATTTCTAAGACAACAAAGTATAAATAGTTTTATTCTATCAAAATTTCACTCTCCATATAATTTTAATTATTTTAGTATCAATTTCACACCAAAATTCTTCATGTCTTGAAACTTCTTGAAGCATCACTAACACAAAATTCCTAAATCCCAAATTTCCTCTTCCAGTAGCATCTCTGATTGCACTCTTGAAATTTGCATAATTTCTAAAATAGCTTTAATTTCTTCATACCATCAAAAGCCAGCTTAGTAAATTTAAAAGTTCCCTATATTCTTTGTTTCCTTCTAATTTTGAAATTTTCGTGGGTATTTCAACTTCAGCAGTACAGTGTCTTCATTCTGGGGAGTTAGCCAGATGCCTAATAAATTTACAAAGTTTATCTTTTAAATCCCAAATTAAGCTTTCAATTCCACTTACATTATTTACCCCTACTTTCGAACTATTTCACGTATAGAGAGCCTGTGCTCGCATAGATCTGAGCACTCGAGTTGCTCTCCACACTTCAACATTCTGGTTTCAGGCCCATGAAATGAATTCCAGCATACTTCTTCTTCTTCATCATCAAATTCCTCATCATATTTCTCATTCAAAGTTTCGAGGAAAAAATTTCTTGACACTTCCACAAAGCCTATTTCCTCGATAAATTCATCTCTTGCATCAAGTGTTAGTTGTACTTCCTTCTGATCAATCCCACTCTTATCTGTAGCCTACATGCTTTCATATTCTCCGTTCTTAATCTTGAAATTGGAAAAGAACTCCTCTGTAGTCATCAAGCAGTTTGTATATGAGGACACTAGAAATAAGGAGTCTTCATTTGGAGCATGCTCTCTATAAGTAAGCATTATTTCAGTATCCGCGATTTCTGATGCTTGGAGTGAGATTTGAATTCTCTGGAATGGGCTCTGGAGCAGATTTTGCACTTGGGCAAAGGCAGTCTTCGCTGGTTTTTCTTTTATTAGTTCTGATAGGTATTGAGGGTAAACAGGAATCACAGTTTAATCAAGATAGGTTTTGATAGCTAGATATTGCAAGCTTTAGTTAAAAGGTTTCCATCTAAAATTACACGTTTTTTAGTAATTTAATGTAATAATATTTTCAAAATAATTAATTTTGAGTTAATGATAAAAAGAAATTTAATATAATATATATATGTATATTGATATTAAATGTATATGGTGCAAGGCGGCTGGATTTCAAGGTTAATAATATGAAAATCGTTGATCAGTGATAGAGATTTTTTTTACAGTTTTAGAGATTGTTTGATTAATAATGAATAAAAATAGTAATTATATTTTAGATATACGTCTTATCATTAAAATCAATATTAATATTAAATTGTACAAAATTTGTGTTTATAGTATATCATTTAAACTTAAATATTAGATATTATATTTAAAAGGAAATTATAAAAATGCATTATTTTGAAAATTTAAGTATTTTCAAGCTTGCTATATAAAATAATTTTAAATGAGTAAAAACTGTTATTATTAAAATTTTAAACTCATTCTGTCTAGTCTTGATTAAATAGTAATTAATTGTTTGATTTAAAAATGGGTTGATAAAATTTTTGGAAAAATATTTTTATAAAAACTAATTTACAGCTTTGGTGCTGAATGTATTTTAAACGATTTATTAAATAATATTAGTTTCTATATCATTATAGTGTCATTTTTAGTGTATATCTTTATATAATATGTATCTCAACTATTAATTATATTACCCTATTTGCAATAGAGTTTTCACGATTTATCTACTATTATGATACTTTGATTGGAATCACATTTAAATGACGATCTTGAAGCTAAATCTATATATTACTAGTTGCAAGAGAAATAATAAATTTAGTTATTAATGAATGGTATAGGTCTAAGGTATTAGATTTTAGGGATATGTTTATAAAAATTTTAGATCAAAGGTGATAGTTATTTTCTCCATTTAGGTTTTTATATTTAATAGTTTTATTAAGGATAGAGATATAAATTTAATAATTTTAAATTGAATTAGTATTTAATAGTGATTGCCATGCTAGATCTTTAGGGTGTTAGGGTGTTAGGGTGTTAGGGTGTTAGGGTGTTAGGGTGTTAGGGTGTTAGGGTGTTAGGGTGTTAGGGTGTTAGGGTGTTAGGGTGTT
>CATKHK010000088.1:0-176467 GCA_949751835.1 Blepharisma japonicum | reverse complement strand
ACATGCATGGCTTAATCTTTGAGACAAGCATATGACTACTGGCAGGATCAACCAGATTACTATCAATGAAAACGTCAATTCTGACTAATTCACCTCACTCACTCTATCTAATTGAGACTCGCTATACGAGTATAGCTAGGTCAACTACAGAGCAGCCCTAAGTTACTGCACTTTCTTTCAAAAGTCATACTCAGGCAATTGGCACAATAACCCTCAGGCAAACAGCTGCATCCCTGATCGCGAAACAGCTGAAGGTCAAAACTCATTTGTGGAATCTAGAGGTCGTAGCAGTAAAACCCTTGCAATAAAGGTTGTTCTGCAGCAGAATATGGAAATTTTCACAGTACGTTCCACGCAAGGGTACTTGCACTCTTACTCTATTTCCATTTTTCTTTTCGACCCCTCTTATATATACAAAAAAAAAATTTCCTTATTTTTTTGCTATGGAGCCATTTTGGAAAAATGACTAAGTCAAAATCGATAAAATATTAAAGATGGCGGAAGACGAAGGACGTCAAAAATGGAGACCCTCTAAATCCCATTAGAAATTAAAATTACTCTAAATGAGAAATTCTATAAAAGAAATGATTAATTTGACTATTCACACTTTTTATTTTGCTTACTTTAGTTAATTTTCATATCATATGAAAATTTAATTTGCATACAGTATTATATATAAAATGATTATTCACATTATTTTACTTGTTGTACCGTAAGCGTGAAAATAATAAGGCTAATATTGCGCATGCTTTAGTGCCTTAATATAAGTTATAGGTTTTATTTAAAGTTGAAGGCAACTCTTTGCTGTTGAAGTATCATCTGGTTTAGCCACAATTGAGTTGAGCGAACTATCTCACTATTTTAAGTTACACATCCAATAAATATAGCAGAAATAAGCAATAATATTCAATGAGTGAATTAAACAAAGATGAAGAACAGAAAACGGGAGGATTTTCTATCGAAGGCTATAATGAAAACGCTACTCCTCAATTACTAACTCTTTTACAATCAAGAGATTCAGTCCTTGATAGCCTTAATCATGCACTCTCCCTTACGACTGAGACTATTTGAATAGCTGATTATGGATCCTCAGAAGGTAAAAACTCAATGATCCTTTTTAGCAATGCTATCAAAACTTTTCGAGAAACCTCCCTTCAGCCAATTCATATAATCCATAACGATCTGCCTACAAATAACTGAGAAAAAACCTTTAAAACCCTCCTCAATTCTCCAAACACCTATCTTAATTCTTCTGCAGTTAGTTTTTCAGCTATTGGAAAATCATTTTACGAGAGAGTTCTCCCTGATAATTTCATTCACCTGGCAATATCATCAAGAGCTGTTCAGTATTTATCTCAACCTTTAAGTGCACCTGATAACATTGTTCTATCTGCATCTAATGACCCAGAATTTAAAGTAATAGCTGCAGAAATTGCACATCAAGATATGGTAAATTTTTTACATCTGAGACATAAAGAATTAGCTAACCAAGGTCGGCTTATTTTCCAAGTAGCAGATGATAAATCTCATATGGGGCAAATAGGTGCTTTAAATGAAGCAAATGAAATTATTTTTAGAAAAGGAATAATTACAGATGAAGAAAGAAGAGATTTAACGCTTTCACTGTATGGGAGAAGCACAGAAGAAATTGAAAGAGCATTAAACGAAACAAGCCACTTATATAAAGTCATTTCAATGGAAAAAGTAATTCATAGGAAATCAGGGCTAAGTTTAATGAATGCAGAAGAATTTAAAGAAAATATAGAAAAATTCAAATCTTTAGCAGGCGCTGTCATGGCTGAACCTTATTCAAAATCGCTTAAAAGGAGAACTGGAGAAGAAAAGCAAGAAATTTTAAAGTGCTATATGGAAGCAATCGGAGAAATACAGATAAATTTTGAAAATGACTCATATTTGCATTTAGTTGTCCTTGAAAAAATTGATTAATATATCTTAATTAATTGCACATCCTACTTCTTTGAAAAAACCAAAGCAATACCATCTGTAATGCTTGCCATCCCTACAAACTCCAACCCTTGGCTTCCAATTCCTATTTCGATTTTATTGGAAACATCCATAATGAACCCTGGCTGCCCAATTTCTTCATTAGAAAACATATTCACCACATGCATCTTCTGTATCGCGTTTTTTGGTTCTTCTATTATCAAAAATGCTTTCTCTTTATATTTTATGCAGCCTTTAAACTTGATTCCTTTATAATCATTTAGCAGCTCTTTTAAATAATCCCCAGTTAAAGGCTGGTCAATTAATTTTACTATAAATTTTGAATTTCCTTGGATTATGTGGTCATGTTTAAAATAGCATAGAAAAATCCTTCCTGAGCTGTCTGTGATTGCTCCTATAAAGGTTTTGTTTATTGAGTTAGCCACATTTATGCTGTTTTCTAACAAGTTTGAAAGTCTCTGCCAGTTATTTTCATTAGCAGCGAATAATGAAACCATATAGTTTCCTTGTTTACTAGAAAAAGTTGCGAGATCGTCAGGGTGTTGTGAAACTATTATGACTTCTTCAAGGTTTCTAGGATTGCTTATTACTCAGCTAGGGAGGCTATCCTTCGGGTGGATTTTTAATATTCGTTCTATGCTTTCAGCAGGAACAATTATAGCTTGGGCTCGGATTATATTAAATTTCCCTGTAGCAGCCTTATTAATATCTGATTTTGGCTTTGCAGTTGTGACTTTGTATCTTCTTCTCTCTCTATCCCCACATGGCCAAGACCAATTAGATCCCATTTTAGATTAAATTTAAAAGAAACTGATCAGCTTAATATTTACTTCAAAATTATAAAATTTGTTGGATTTTTACTTGAGGGAGTTTTACTATCCTTCTGTGCTCGAGAATTCTACCAATAGGAGGTTTTGATAAATTGAGATAGGAATAGTACATTATTTGAGGCTGTTCTCCATGTCTGGATTTTATCATGAAGACTTCGTTTTCTTCCTTATATAAAAAGGCAGGATAAACTGATTCAAATCCTTCAGGAAAGCTCTCAATTGTATATATTTTATAAACCTCGTCTTTTATATGTGTAGTATGATTATCAGTTTCGTTTTCACACAGCTCAAATATATAAATAGATTGAGAAAACCTCCCACCAAACAGTGCAAGTTTATTTGCAGATACTGGGAATATTGCAGGATTAATCATAGGGAGTGGGAAAAGGATCTCAATAGCTTCTCAATTATCTTTCTCAAAGTAAAATCTCTCAAGAGTAGTGCCAACCATATCTTGAGGATATCCTCCAATCACATACAAATACTCTTCACAATGCATCAGTGCAGCAACAGGCTCGAACCTCCCATGAATCATTGGAGCGAAATGATACCATCTATCTTCACTGATAGAATATTTCTCACAAGTGTTATAGCTAAACTTCCCACCCATTACATAGATAAACCCCTGTCTATAAACGGCTGCTGGGCCTTCTCTTTTTTCAAGCATTGAGGATTTTCTGGCTATTTCTCTTGTGTCTGTATTAAAATGATACAAGTCAGCTCTTGTGTCGCTTAGCTCTTTTCCAACCCCTCCTATTATATAAAAACACCCATCTGGAGTGTACGCAATTCTGCTTCCCCAATTAAAAGTCCATGAAGGCGTTTCTATGGTAAAAAAATCATTAAGATTATGGATTTTTACATATGATCATTTATTCAAAGCAATATCATATCTATAAATATTTGTTTTATACCAGTCAATTCAGTATAAACATTTACCAATTTCATAAGATCCATAAGTGTTTTTATTCAACCCAGCTATTTTTTCTGAGTAATCAGACATTACAGTCATTAATTCAGAGTGGGAGATTGCATATTTTACATTAGACAGCATTTTTAAGGTTGAATCAATGCGAGATGCTTGGCAAAACCTATAAAAATGTGTCTGAGTATGATGAATGCCTTGTAATTTCCAGTCTATTGAAAATATTGGCATTCCAGGTAAGATATTTATACCAGCTGAATAGGTGAAATTGTTATTGTCCACACCAATAACAGTCCTTATGTCTGAGCCCGAGTTCAAATAAGCGATACCATCTCCTTCACTCAAAATAAAAGGCTGTACTATATTAATTGGTAGTCTCTGCTTCAGGCTCTCTGGATTTAGCATAAAGCCACATATGGTAAAATTTGACTCTCTATTCGTATAAAAATAAGATTTAGGATCAAAATGATGAGTCTCAAATAAGTTATCGGTGAAACGAGCAAAACATCTGGAAGCTACTTCATCGTCAGGTAAAACTAGGTTTGAAGTCATAATGAGGTGCTTTGTGATCAAAAACCCCATTCCTATAGGATTTCCATATGCCATTTTATATGAATTCCCTACAGGATAAATTTCAAAAATTGAGTCTATTTCATAGCCTGGCTTCCTTGGAGACAGATTTTCCAACGATTTTACGTTATGTAAATAATAGCTTTCTTTGGTAGATGCTTTAATCTCAGGGAGTTTTGTTACACTTTTTGTTGTTTCGTTGTTACAAGCAGGAGAAGCCACTCCAGAAAAATAGATAGGACGATTTGTCTGTAAAGGCGAATTATTTTCGTAAAATTTTCTGGGATAAGGATTTTGATAGATTTTTTGATATCTATTAGGAGGAGATAAGGAATAAAGGTTTGAGGTACCATTTAAATGAGATCTAAACATATTTGATTCTTTAGGAGGATCAGAAATTCGGGCTTTTGATCTTTCATCGAGGATATAATATTGCTTGTAATGAGGGCTTGAGTTGTTATAGTTAGGACGGAGAAATCCTCTATTTGAGTACATTCTTTATTATCGCATTCCATTTATATATAATTCCTTTTTTATTTTGAAAGCTCTTTATGTTTCATATCATAAAGGATTGCTTTTCTAGCTTTATTTTTTATTCATTGATCTAGGAATTTATTTATTTTTTTATATCAATAGCTAGGAATTTATTAGCAATCATTTTCATTTAAATTTGTTCAAATCATTTATAAAATGGACCAAGCATCTAACTCTTTATATAACTTGACTCGCAGCAGAATTCTTGATGGTATTCTTGGAGAAATGAAAAAAACTGCATCATATCTGATACTTGTGGTTGACCAGACATCTCTCAGCATTCTTAATAGCATAGCTACTGTTTTAGATGTGACTGAAAGAGGCATATCTGTGATTGAGCAGCTGGAAAAAAGCCGAAAGCCTATGCCAGATATTGAAGCAATTTATTTTTTAACACCATCTACACATTCAATAAAACTACTCGTAGAAGATTTTTCACATGAGCCAATGTACAGATGTGCTCATATATTTTTTACATCTGACGTAAATGACTCTCTAATGAGATCTATGGCAAACTCCTCGCTGTATAACTATGTAAAAACATTCAAAGAAGCAAATTGCGAATTTTCCTTATGTGGCCAAGATACTTTTAGCTTAGAAAAGCCTGGGATTTTAGGAAATCTGTATATGTCTCATCCAGACGAAAGGTCAGATCTCATCATAAGTATGGCAAAACAAATTTGCCACATTTGCAGTGTGCTCAAAGAACTCCCATCAGTCTGTTATCAAAGCTCCAGTCCTCAAGCTCGAGAACTTGGCCTCGAAATTGAGCAACAAATAGAGCTTCTCTATAGAAAACTCCCAGAGTTCGAAATAAACGATAATAGAGCCACTTTAATAGTTTTGGATCGGAAATTTGACATGACTACTCCAATAGCCCATGACGTTCATTATGAAGCCATGCTTAAAGACTTATTAAATGTGTCACATGATGGAAAAGTGAAATATGAATCTTCTGATAACTCGAATATTAAGACAGTTAAAGATGCTGTATTAAATGAAATAGACTTTTTATGGGTGAAATATAGATATGAAGAAGTTGATGATGCCCAAAAAATTTTAGGGACAGATTTACAAGAGTATAGATCACAAAATCAAGAAATTGAAGTAGCGCAGCAGCAGCAAGGAATTGAGGACATGAAAATTGCTGCAAAAGTGGTCAGCAATTTGTCTGAGTACAATGAAATGGTGTCTCGGTTCGCAGTGCACAGCTTTTTGATTGATAAATGTCTCCAGCAGTTTATAAATGACGGCATCAAAGAAATAACTGAAATTGAACAAATTTTAATGACAGGCATCGATACTCAGAAAAATGAAGTAAAAGAAGACAAAATAATTGAAAGAATTGTCAGGCTTATTACGACTCTCCAAAATCCCAAAGAAAAGCTTAGACTGTCCATTCTGGCTACCATTGCTATGGATTTAAAAGAAAGAGACAGAAAAGCAATCACTGAGCATTTGAGTACCAACCAAGTAATGATTTTAACTAAGCTTCAGCACCTAGGAATTGACTTGCAAAATCAATCAATGAATAAAACAATGAAAAGGATTGATAAAGAATCTGTAAAATTATTAAAAAGTAAAATTACTGAAATTCAAAAAATTTTTTGTTATGCAGTACCAAAACTTTCAGAAATTTTGGATTCAGGGTTGAACGGACAGCTGGATCCGAATATTTTTGAATTTGGGAGGAAAGGAGGGCCAAGCTTTATTGAGCAGCGTGAAGCAGCTGTAGGATCTTTAAGAAGAAAATCGACATTGCCAAGAAATTCAGTCCATAACAAAAGGGTCATAATTTTTATATTAGGAGGAGTTAGCTTAGCTGAGCTTAGATTTGTAAAAAGCCATCCAGAAGCTCACATCATTATTGGCGGAAGTCGAATTATGACCCCAGACGAATTCATAGACGATATCTCTAACATCGACAAAAAGTCTAAACCTGAAGAAGAAAAGCTTGATCACGACGAGATACACATCGATTTAGACTTTAGGTAAAATTACTAAGTTTAAATATAAAATGTGGCATTATTTTTTGATACTTGCTGAAGTAACAGCTTTTTCTCTGCCTGGAGTCGCTCCAAAAGACTACGAAGAAGGCTCAAAAATAGAACTTTCAGTTAATAAGCTAGATTCCTCAGAAACACAGCTGCCTTTTGACTATTATTACCTGAATTTCTGCAAGCCAACCCATCTTGAAAAGAAAAATGAAAATTTAGGCCAGATTTTGTCTGGGGACAGGCAGGAAAGTTCCCCATATGAAATTTATATGAAAATTAACCAGAATTGCAAGTATCTTGGGACTATGAAAAATAGTCATGATCAGGTAGAAAATTTCAAATGGATGATTGACAATCAGTATAGAGCCTCATGGATGATGGACAATCTTCCATCAGGGCTGAGGTTGACAGCTAGTTTTGAAAATTTAGAGCCTAAGCGGCTATCATTTTATCAAGATGGGTTTCCTATTGGCTTCAAAAAAGACGGAAAATATTTTGTGAATAATCATGCACACGTAATAGTTAAAGTTTATAATACATACCAAGGAAATGATCAAAGCCCTGATACCTGACGAGTTGTAGGCTTTTTAGTTGAGCCTTTAAGTTTTTACAATAAAAGTCCAGAAAGCTTAAAATGCAATGATCAAGATTTTATTGAATATTTGGAGTATTCTAGAGAGCTCGAAGAACAGTTCGTAAATCCTGAAGAAATAATAGAAAATGGATTTGATGGATATATGACTGGAATTTCATATCAGATATTAGAAAAAGACAAAAATATTACTTATACTTATTCAGTGACATTTGAAAAAAGCAATGTGCAATGGGCTCATAGGTGGGAAATGTATTTGTATTCTGGAATGAATAAAGAAGTTCATTGGCTCTCGGTAATCAATTCTTTTGCTATGGTGCTGTTTTTGTCTGGGATGGTAGCTAACATTCTGAGGAGAACTATAAATAAAGATATATCAAGGTATAATGAAAATCTGGACTCTGAGGAATCAGGATGGAAGCAAGTGAGTGGGGATATTTTTAGACCGCCAAGCCATCCTATGTTCTTATCTGTATTAATTGGGTCTGGAATTCAAGTAATCGGCATGGCTATTCTTACACTAGTTTTTGCCTGCTTAGGGTTCCTATCTCCTGCCCATAGAGGAAGCTTATTGACGACTACTATAGTCCTATTTGCTTTTATGGGAGTTTTTGGAGGATACACAGCTTCAAGGTTTTACAAGATGTTTGATGGGGTAAATTGGAAAAGCTGTGCAATGGGCACTGCCTTCTTCTTTCCAGGCCTATGCTTTATTATGTTTTTCCTTATAAACTTATTGATAAGAAGTGAAGAAAGCTCAGGGGCTGTCCCATTTTTTACTCTTATAACACTTTTAGTGCTATGGTTTGGGATTTCTGTGCCTTTAGTATTTTTAGGCAGTGCAATGGGATATAGAAAACCTACTATTCAAGTGCCCTGGAAAATAAATAAAATTCCTAGACCTTTGAGCACTATGTCAGGATCTTGTAAAATTAGCCTTATTGGTTTATTAGCAGGGTCATTGCCATTTGGGTGTATGTTCATTGAAATTAGTTATATAATGAAAAGCTTATGGCACCACACATTATTTTATTATTTATTCGGATTTTTATTACTGTGCTGTATCGTTTTAGTTATTACCTCTGCAGAAGTGTCAATTTTATTGGTATATCTATTGCTCTCCAAAGAAGACTACCGATGGTGGTGGCTTTCTGCATGAGTCTCTGGGTCATCAGGGATTTATTTATTTTTCTATGCAATTATCTATTACTCAACTGAGCTGAACATATCTCGATTTTCTTCTTCGGTTATTTATTTTGGCTATATGTTTCTTGGCAGCATTGCATTCGGGATTGTGACAAGCACTATTGGCTTTTTAGCAGCCTATATATTTGTGAGGAGGATTTATTCATTAATAAAACTTGACTAGGCTACATAAATAAATGATTTATATACAAAATTAATATTATTTTTTACCTTCTTAATTTCAAAAATTTTCTCAATTTAATAATTTTTATTAACAATTATGACAAAGGTTATAAGTCCTAAAGAACGGGAAAAACAAATGGAAGAAACCCGCAAAAAGTTCTTCGAAGACTCAAAATTTGACCCGTATAATCAGCGACTAGGGCTTTTTTCATTTGTTGGGACTAATGCAATTTCAGATGATACTTATTCAAGAGGTAAAGTTCCATTAAGAAATGAAGATGGCTCCGTTAAAACAGGGCCGAAAAATTTTTTGACTACAGGAGGTAAACGTGGGAAAACTCCTGACTGTTATTTTTCGTCATATGAATATATAGAAGATCGATATGACTCTAAAAAGAGAAATCAAAGTGTCAAGGCAAAATCTGAACAAATAAAGAAAATTCATGAAAACCCATGGAAACCTGATGGTCCTGTAAAGACTGTTTATTCAATCTATCCTAGTATGCCTACAATGAACTTTAGACAAATTAAAAGAAAACTTCCAGATGGAGGTGTATATACAGAGCCCAGGAATTTTCTTACGAGTCCACCAAAAAAAGGAGAACCTAACTGTACGCCTGGAGTATTATTAGGGGATTATCCACATGAGCCTGATCCATATGATAGAAAAGACCAAATTGTTAGAGAGCAAGTAAGAAAAGATAAAGCAAAAATGCCGGAGCAGCCGTTTAAATCAACAGTTTTCGGGGAAAGGCCATTTTTTGATGACAAAACTACTTATGGAGGTGAAAATCCAAAGCCAAAAGATAAGCGACCTGCCACTTTTAATGGAGTGCAGCATGATAGGCCGTTCATTCCTCCCAACCCAATAAAAGAAGGAAGCACGCTATCTCCATTTCCTGAGCATATGCCAGATCCTTATGATCCTGTGAAGAAAAAGGACAAAAAAGAAACAACACCATGGAAAACTACATATAAAGAAATGACAAAGCCATGTGTTTCAGTTTCGAGCATGATTGTTAATCTTCGAAGTGAGTATCCTTCCCTTAGACATAGATAAATAATATGATAAAATTTTCTGCAGAGATTAATATTTAAATCAATATGATAAAGAACTTAAATAGTTACTTTATGATTGTTTTATAGGAGGCTTATCATTTTTCCCTAGGGTTTCTAGCAAATAAAGGTGAGCCTTGATCGCCGCCCAGAATGTAGGATACTGAACATATTTCAGCCCATTTTCTTTACAACTTGCTTGCACAATTTTCGCAATTTCAGGATAATTGGTATGCACATATCCAGGGAATAAATGATGCTCAATCTGATGATTCAGCCCTCCAGAGAGATTAGTCCACAGCCAAGAATCCAATGCAAAGTTAACTGAGTTGACCACTTGGAGCACACCCCAATTGCTATTTCCAATAGTAGAGTTATCTACAAATCCTGCATCAAGTGTCCAATGGTTAACTGCGAAGAAAAGTGCATATCCCAAGCTAAAAGCTCCCATATAAAGCGACATAATTGGAATCACATTAAGATATCCATGGATATAGCTCGGTATCAAAATCGCATAAAACAACCAGCAGATTTTGACTAAATTTTGCAATAAAAAATCTTTAAATGGAGCTGAGCCTCTTCTATTAGGGAAATTCGACATCCAAAAGAAGTCGTCAAAAGTACCGAAAAGGTCGCCTAGATTAGTAGCAGAATATAAGGCAAGGGCGTATAAGTGCTGATATCTATGATACCAATATCTTGGTTGATTCATATGCAAACGAAGCCATGGGAATGATGTATCAAAAGCTCTATCAAGTTCATAATGATTCACACAAGAGTGATGGCCGTAGTTATGAGATCGTCTATAAACTACGCTTGAAGAACCGACTACGTCTAGTGAATACCCAGCAGCCCATGTCATTTGCTTATTGCTTGTCCAAGCACCATGGTTTCCATCATGCATAATATTGACTCCAACTTGGCTTGCAAAAAATCCTAAAATTATAGCAGACCACCAAGTGCAGAAGTAAATGTAGTTAAAAAGGGCAAAAAAGTAGCCGAAAAATAAAAATGAGCCTTTAATAGTCATCCATAGGCTGTTTCTTCTTTTTTCATAAGGAATAGCTGCTTCTACTTTTTGCTTCAAATTTTTATAAAAATCGCCATCCCACTTATAGAAGTCTTGGTAATCTCTAACTTCACCAATGCAATATTTTTGAGGGATTCCTTGGGCAAGAGTGCTAAGAGGGTGATAACTTTCCCATACACCAGTGCAGTCACCACCTGCGCCATCATATATCATTTTTCCTCCGGGGTGGTAAGGCACCCATTTGGTGACGTCGTATACTTTTTCGTGAACAACAATTCAGCAGTCGTCTTCTTTGTCATGCTTAACGATTTCTTCCCATGTATATTGTCGATAACCTGATTTTTTATGAACTACAAAGTCACGAACTCCTGTATATCTTCGGCACCAATCATACCAGCACTCACCTGAGTTATCAAGAGTTGCTTTAGCAGTCGCCATAATTTTATAGGAAAGTTATGAATTGACTTTGGATTCTTTTTTGATAAATTAGTAGCTGCTAAGAATATCATAAATATTCGAAGAAATATAAAATTCTCTTTATGCAATGCTTTGTATTGATTATTGCTTTTATTATTTTTTCTTAATTCAAAAATTAAAAATAACTATGTTTATGCATAAACAATTGAGTGATGAGATTATTCATTAGTGATTAGATTATAATAGCATGCTCAATAATTTGAATTGCTTGTTAAACTTCATGAAATCTGAATAAGACTCTCAATATTACTAATATAATTAGGCTCTCGTAAAATAAATAGATAAATAATTGATCTAGTCATAGCACTATAGTAATAGATTATTAATCTCAGAGTCTACTTAGCATTTAAATTGAAAATAAAATTAGGTCTAACTTATCATATTAACGCAATATTAATCTAGAATAATTATCCTATTTTCTAATTATTAAGTCAAATTTTATGGAAATCTAATGAATCTCGCTAAATTGAAAATAAATTCGTCCCGATTACTCTTAATTATCCTAAAATCAGCCAATCATATTTTTAGTTCTCGGTTAAAACTTAAATGTCCTAATAACAATCTCCAATAAAATAAAATCGCTATCAATCGTCAAAAACAAAACCCATGAAGCAACCCGAGCAGCTAATCTTGACCCCTAGCCAAGTTCCTACAGATTCCGCTAATGAAGTTAGCCTAGCAGAAGTGCAATCACCGAGAACGCTACTGAGAAAGAAATTACGGAAATTATCTCAAAAAACAATTTTTCCACCTAAAACGCCTCACAATACAACACAATATCTAATTGGGATTAAGCCATTAGTATTGAGTGACACAGACGCGCTACTGGGAACAATGCTTTCCTTTAATGTCAACCTTATTTTTAAGTAATCAAAACTTTTTGAAACTTAAAGAGTAATAATTTGTTTCTGTTTAAGCCATTTTCCACATAAGATTAACGTGATAAAATAGATAAATTTATAAGATCGGCTCAGCCCTATCATTGAGCATCCATATGAGTCATGAAGAAAAGCGTCATCACGGCCATCTTAATTTTATAATCAAGCCATTAATCACAAGTAAATAAAATGATAAGGATAGTTCGCTGACAAATTTAAGATAATATTTCATTTTTTATTCACAAGCGTTGATAATTTAAATTTTTATTTCTCCTTACTAACCCCTTCTCTTTTAAAATTCCAGAAAATTGATTTATAAGCGACATTAATAAGAAAGAATGATAGGAGACCGATACGAAGCGAGTGTATTAACTGTAGAATTATTATGTAAAGAAAATTCCGCTTTAAGCTGCCATATATCAGTTGGTGATCATATAAGTGGGGTGATTTCTCCCATTAATTCAGATAGCGACCAAACTGCTGTGAAATTACGGAGGGACAAACTTATAAAATTCAGTGTATTTAACATAGAAACCGCAGAAGAAATCGGTAGTATAGAAATTCAAGGTTCCCTTTTGCCAACTGAAGGCTTCCAATGACTGCCTTTATTCAAAAATCAAGATAGAGAAATTTTATCTCTCCCTTTAAAAGTGCCCGCCCCTCGTTTACTTGTACTGCTGAACACCCACACAGGATTACTCCCAGTTCACGAAGCAACCGAACAGTCAGAATCTGACTCTGGAAGCGAGTCTATATCCTCAGGCGAAAATGACTTCATGCCTGAACTCAAGTTGATCCAAGCATCCAACACACTTCCTCCTGACCAATTTCAAGAATATGACTTAGAAAACTGCTATTCTGCATTAGAAAACGAAAATGAATTACTAAGGCAAGAAATAGAGAGAAACCAAAGAAATTATTTTTCCAGCATAGTATCACTTAATTATGAAGTTGAGGAACTAAAAAAGAAAGAAAAGAAGACTAATACGATAAATAAAATATTTCAGGAAGAAATTGGGGAAATCAATGGAAAATTAAAGGAGGAAATTAAAGAAAAAGAAAAAGTGATTAAAGAAAAAAAAGAAATTGAAGAAAATTTGGAGAAGATAATAGCTGATACAAAAGCGAAGGAGGATTCGTTGCTAATGATATTAGAAAGTAAGGATAGTGTTATTTATAGAAAACAATGCGAAATTGATAGCTTGAAGAAAGAGGTGAAAGAGTTGAAAGAAACAAATGGGAAGCTGGAGGGAAATGGGAAAGAAATTGAGACTCTGAAGCAGCAAATTGAAGAACTAAAAGCGAAACTAAATCAAGTAGAAAATGAGACTAAAGCTGAGAATGAGCACGAAGAACTGCATGCAGCAGTTCAAAAATATTTAAACGAAAAAAATATCCCTGGCCTCTTCAAGCTGGTGCAAAACAATAAATATTCGTGTGGAACCGATATTTACATTTTATCATTGAAAAACGGAAAAATCTTTTGCACAAAAGAAATTCCAATCGAGCGTATCGTGGCATCGAATTTAAGAATAAATCCTTCAGCTACTTACAATAAAATACCTGAAACATATAAAACTCCAGTTAAAGGACATATGAATCAGACAAAAAATCATAATCTAAATGACACTGAAACAGAGAATTCTGAAGATATATTCAGCAGATCATCCTTCAGCTCAGAAAAAACTGTTTCAAACACCCCAGAATTGGCCCACAAGCGTGTAGCAAAAAGAATTGTGAATGTCTCAAATTTCACTAAAAGCAGTGCTTCTCCTTTGAGAGAAATTACAAAAAAAGATTCCAAATCTTTTAAAAGAGCTTCATTTAAATAACTTAAATAAATTAGTTCAAAATTTTTTTTAATCATTTATTTTTGGGTTTTCTACATTTAAAGCACTTGAGTCATCAATCTTAATTTGTGTATTCGGAATTTTGTAAGAAATAATAAAAAATATCCCAAAGCTCACAGAAGTCAAAATCCCAATCATCCATAATGCAGACAGATTTGATAACTCATAAAAAGATATGATAGGGTATGTATAAGCAAGCCCAAATATGGTAGCCAAAAAGAAAATCATATTAGACGGTATTGATTCTTCTAGCTTTGAGTTCTGTTGAAGTGCTGCTCGAATTCCTAAAGGGATATGCCCTATTAATCCAAAGCCAACTATCATGCTTCCAAAGATGGAGACAATATAGTCACCATCTAGTGAAGCTCATATCATTATAGACGCAATGGACATTATCAAAAATACCCTTAAAGATCAAAGGACAGAATTATATCTCATAGCAATATATGATGCAATTAATCCTCCTGTCAGCCCAGAAAAAGACATAATAAATCCTAATCAGCCTACTTGTATCATTGTAATTCCATTATGCTCTAATATTAAAGATAAAACTCCAATTAGCGCATAACTTATTCCTATTCCTGAGCCCGAACAGAATATAATGCCCATCATCATAGGATCTTTAATCAGTATAATTGCTCCTCTTCACATATTAGATTCTTTTCTTTTTAAAGGATCTTTACTAGAACACAAAATATTTAGTGATGTAATAATAGTAGAAAATACAGCATGGGACAAATTTAATATAGGTATATTCTTCACATATGGCCCTAATATAAACGAAGTCCCCATTCCAATAAAATTGCTAATACTTCCTACAGCGATTGCAATGCCCTGATCTTCTTGTTGAAATCATAAAAATGCTAAAGTTAAGCATCCGCATAAAACTAGCATATTTGTTGAAGCAAAAATAAATTGTCCAAACAAAGCTATATAATAGTCATGCCCAGCCAAATATTTAACTCAGCATCCAACAAAAGCAGAAATTCAGGATGCCATCATAGTTCAATGATAAGACTTGCTTAAAATCCAAGGCGTAATTGGTGCAGAAACAATAGAGGTGATCATGAAACTTGTTATAAACATTGTAATTTGGTCTTCGTTCACATTATAATATTTTTCAGCTTCTTCTGATATGGAACTAAAAGCGCAAAAAACAACACCATTGATAAAATTTAGACAAAAATATAGGAAAAGCATGATCCAATTTTTTCCTAATATATTCATGATTTTATTATTAAATACCTGTTGAAAATAAATGGAATTCTGTCCATTTCTAATTCAATTGAAAATAGATGTTTAGATTATTATTTTTGAGTGGTCTTTATATGCTATATCATCAGGAATTGTAACAAGCGATTGATTATTGTCTTGGACTTCACAGCTTGTATTATTTTCAAAAGTCAGAAGAACGTTGGATTCTTCCAAAGAGCAGTCTCTTTTGCATAAGCAGCAAGTCTAGATAATTATTACTTTGCTAGTAAGAAATCATTCTTCTATACATAAAGTATGAAATAAATGATTGCAGTGCAACATTCTCACTGTGGAATTCCCTTGGAATTGCTCAAAACATATCGCACAAGTCATATTTGAATTCTGGGTCAGATTTATTGTAGAAAATTGCAAAGCGGGATACTTTTTGTTTATAAAAGACGCTGAAAGTCCAGGAGACCCTTCTTGCTCCTTCATTGTTTCATTAAAAAGCCAGCACTTTTTCCATTTGCAATATAATGTTACACAAATAACAAAAGCGATAAATCCAAGGACCACGCTAATGCTATATAAAAGGACCGGCTTATCTCTGATAGACGAGTCTGACTCTTTATATCTAATATACAGATCCAGCGAGCTATTCGGGTTCATTTTATTATACAGCAAAAAATACAGCCGTCCTTTGATTTTTGTGACATCAATGTCAAGTGACCTTGAATTATCTGACCCTTGGAGGATCACTGATAAATAATAGTTATAAAGAGATGGCAGACTAGACGGCCTACTTAGAAATTACGAGTTTCCATCATAATTCAGCAACAAAATCCCACCAGCATTTCCTTCTCACTCCATTTCTAGCTTTATTTCGTTAGATTTTATAGGGTTCATATTGATATACCCATAAGTGTTCCCATATACAGGAGCTCTGATAACAGATTCTGATTCCTTTAGCTCGACTGCTGGGATTCTGCAGCTTTGACCTATAAACCCGCTAAAACAATTACATTTATTTAAAGAAACACAATTTCCATTGCCACTGCAATCATTTGGGCATAGAATCCGTTCTTTTGAGTCCAGCCCTATTTTATATTTCATAGAGCTGGATTCAAAATTGGCGTTTCCAACTCCGACATATATTTCTGGCCAGCTTGATATCTCTGAGCTCAGCAATATAAGGGAATGATGATTTGATTCGGAGTAAAATTCATCGAAATCAACGAAATCTGCTATAACTGATGACTGACTGCTTCCAAATATAGGTTTTTTGCTGCTTAGGGCAAGGACTGGTCTTGCGTTTCCTTGGCTAGAGGTTATTTCCAACCATATCCTTATATATGTTTTTTGGACAAAAGGTGTTGGGAGGGTATAATAAGTCCATTGATTTGAATTGCTCGTTTCTATTACGTCTCCGGGATTTAGGTTGATATTTTTTTGGCTTTTGATTGTCAATATTGACAAAGACAGCAAGATTGAAGTCATTATCATCTTAAAATAATATTTTATTATCCTTTTTATAAAATTGTATGTTAGGAGCTATGATAATTGATTTTGTATCAAATTAAGAAAACTATGTGAATTCTTTGAAAATGAGGAAATGAAGATTATCAGACCACATATTTCAGAAGAAATGGATTTAGGAGACATTAAAGTTGAATTAATTTTAGTTGGTTTCAATTAAGAATAAAACCTGTTACTTAATAATTAACAAACTTAGCAGAACTTCTGCTCAGTTAATAATTTCTAAGTATATTTATTTTTGCAATTTATATAAATATGAACAGCTTTGAATTTATAATGCCGGATGCAATATTGTTTTAACGATTTTTAAGAGAAAAGTGACGAAATATATAAAAACTTGCTGTGAGACTTAATTGGAAATCCTTTTTATTTTTTCACCATGTTAGCAGTAAAGATGAGAGCGAAATTTAGTGAAAATGCAACGCTTTCTTTTTCAAAATTTGTATATATTCTGAATCAAAATAAAATTACCCAATTACATTTTCTTTAAAAGTAAAAATTTTGTTTCATTTTCAGTGAGATTTAATAAAATTATTTATAATTTTTCAAAAATGAATAGTTCAGAATTTTGAAACCTAAATGGTCTCATAATTATGTTTCTTTTTTTATTGAAAATAGAGCTATCATCAATCTCAATTAAGTGCATATTTAATTTTTGAATGTCTGTTTAATCCTTTTTATGAAAATTTTCTCATGTTTTGTTATATAAAATTTTATTGAAAAACGTTTTATATGAAACAACTATTCCAATAGTTTTACCTTTTTCAGTGATTATTTTAACTTAATAATTACAAGGATTTTTATAAGTTTGGGTATTATGTATATTTTATTGAACTTTAATAATTTCATCTGATTGGTTTGTGGCTGCTATGGTATTTGTGCAGCATTTTTCAAAACCTTCAAAAGCAATGATAATTGCTGTCAGATTATCATTGCTTCTTTTTTTCATGCTCTGCGTGATTATTGCTTCAACTGCGTTCCTGCAAGAATTTGAAGCTAAATCCTCAGCTTTTTCATTGCTGTCTCACACAGTTGACACTACATCTTTTGAGCTCATTACATCAAAAATTCCATCACATCCCATCACAATGAAATCATGCTGCTTTTTGATTTTAAATGATTTTATCTCTGGTGTAGCTATCAGGACATTTGGATTTCCTCCAAAATCAGCATTTTTGGCATCAATATCTCCAAATGTTCTGCTAACAGAAAGTCTTCCAGGTAATACTCTGTAAATCTTGCTCGGCGAGTTTGAGTTAAAGTAAACTTTTCCACCTTGCAACTGGATTCTAGCCTGCTCATCTGGGTCATTTGGTTTATGATCTCTTGTAATTGTGAAGACCTGCTGTCCATGAAATCCACTCATGACTGCTCTTGAATCCCCCAGATTAGCGACATAGCATATTTTTCCTAAAATGATGACTACAAGGGCGCAAGATCCGGATTTTTCACCAGTGTCCCTTGCTACATTTAAGAAATCTGTTTCAGCCTGCGCAAATCCTCTTAATATGGCTTGCTTTGGAGATTCAGGAAAAAAATGATCATTTATTATATAATGGTGCAAATTATCTCTTAAGAAGTTAGAGCAGGCTTTGCCACCATGTCCATCGTAAAGCCCAAAAAAAGAGCAATCTGCTCATATCTTTTTTGCGGGGTGTGACGTATTTTTAATTTTGAGAATAATCATTGCTTTGTCTTCATTATAAATTCGAGTCAGTCCTTGATGAGTATTAGCTGCGTATGCTTTAACTTTACCAAATGACGACATTGAGATTGTTGATGGATTTAAACGAGGTATAGCTCGGTCTGTAAGGAGAATCTGTGGCAAAGTTTGAGTAGTTTCCAGTCTCCTAACGTTGAACGGTTTAATTTCAGGCAACTTTCTTAAATTTGGAGTCGAACAATTAAGGTGCTCTGTTCACTTACTGAAGTTGTTTTTTGTAGTCTTTATAGTGGGTGTTTCTGATTTCCCAATATTTTTAATCTCTGGTAAATTGTTGTGCGATTGACTTTTTAAGTCTTTAAAAGCAAAATTCATTATTTGAAGTTTATTTAAATAAAAAACATGACATTTATGATGGGAAAAAAAAAATAAGAATCTTTTAAAAGAAATAATTTGCTCTAGAATTTTTTGAGGTGTTTTATTTTTTTTTAATTCCATAATTATGATTTTGATAATTTTGATATATAATAAAAATTTTAATCCAAAATTTATGAGAACATAACAATTCTTTTCGAATAACTAAATTTAAGAAATTTTTATATAATAAAAATTAAATATCTAGAGAAAATGTTGATCATTTAAAATCAACAAAAAATGAGAGTTTAAAATATTTTATAATAATAAATTATCAAGAATTCATTTTGTTTCCCTCTAGATATTTAGCTAAGATAAATTTCTAGTAGGAAATATTATAGAAGGATTAATTTAATTAATTTTATTTAAAGGATAAAAAAATAATATGTTTATAAAATTTAAAAAATATGTTGTTAATATCATAATTTTTACAATATAAATTAAAATTAATAAAGAGATTAAAATATTTTATAATAATAAAATAATAAAATCATTATGTATAAATAGTTATTAATTATTGCCAGTCCACTATCTTATTTTAAATAATAAAAATACTTGAAAGCAAAAGAAGAATATTTTATAATCAATAATTCTTAAAAATTATTAACTAAGTACATTTCGATTTGGATCTATATTGATCTTGATGATTAAAAGCAATTACAATAGCAGTAAGATTGTCTGAGCTTCTTCTTTTCATACTTTCAATAACAATTTCTTCAACTGCATTCCTACAAAAGCTTGGTGTTAAATCATTCGATATTAAATTACTATTCCAAGCTGTCGATACTACATCTCTTGTGCTCATAACATCGAAAATTCCATCGCAACCCATTATAATAAAATCATACTGTTTTTTAATTTTGAAATATTTTATTTCAGGTGTTGCAATTAAAACTTCAGGATTGCCTCCATAAGCGGGATCTTTAGCATCTATATCACCGATAGTTCGACTTACCGAAAGTTTACCTGGCGATACTCTATAAATGCTATTAATTGAATTTGCATTGCAATATATTGATCCTCCGTTTTGTTTAATTCTCATTTGCTCTTCAGGGTCGTTTGGTTTATGATCTCTCGTTATAGAAATTGCTTGTTGGCCTTTAGACCCACTAATAACAGCTCTTGAGTCTCCTACATTTGCAACATAGCACATCTTCCCTACTATTAAAACTACAAGCGCGCAAGAGCCTGCCTTTTCGTTATTTTCTTTTGCTAGCTTTAAGAAATCAGATTCTGCTTGAGAAAAACCTCTTAATAAGGCTTGCTTAGGGCAATCTGGGAAAAGAGGATCATTGATAATGTAATGGTGTAAATTGTCTCTTAAAAAGTTGGAGCAAGCTTTGCCACCGTGCCCATCATAAAGCCCAAAAAACGAACAATTTGACCATTGAACATTATTTTTATTTGCTGGCTTGTTGATTTTTAGTTTAATTACAGCTTTATCTTCATTGTAAAGGTGTGTTAGACCTTGATGGGTATTTGCTGCATATGCCCTTATTTTACCGTTGGATGAATTTGAAGTTACAGATGGCTGCAAGTGTGGTAATCCTCGTTCAGAAAACATAAAATGAGGATATTGAGGTGTTTCATCCAAATTTCTAAGAGAGCGAAGCTTAATGTCTGGAAGGGCATCAAAGCTCAACACAGACTTTGACTTTAGAAATTGTTTTCCACAAAAATTTTTACTCGCAAATACAGGTGATGGTGGCTCTGTACTCCGAGGACCTCTGATATTTGGCAAAGTTTCAGAGGAAGGCGTTTTCATGCTTTTTAAAAGAACATTCATGATTATTTTATTTGAATTTTCATCAATTAAAATTGGCTGGTGAAAATATGGAGTTTTTCTTTTAAATAAAAAGGCTACATTTTGAATAAGTAAATTAAAAAATTTATAAAATTTTAATGAGCGCTCTCATTGCTTATATTTTATATATCATTTACTATCTAAGAAAATATTTATTTTGTTGGTATAATAATAATTTTTTTATGAATCAAAGGCGCCTGGATGAGTCTTTTATTTTATTTGGATGGTTTTATATTCAAAAGTCAATACATAATGCTAGGAAAATTGATAAAATCAAATGATCTAATAATGTAGAGTTTTTGATTTAAACAGTTAAATGATAAAATCATGGCAAATTATTTGAAATATCTATCAGAGCCAATTCAAATAAAATATGCATTAAGCTTCGTATTAAACTTTTAGCTTAAATATAATTTCACTATTACTCAATTCTTTTTTCTTTGCAAAATTTTATCTTATAATAGAACTTTAGCTATCAAAATTATTTGAAAATTTTACAATTAATTAGTGATTCACTTTTCAATAATATTCTTAGCTATTTAAAGCGCAATGCACTCATTTCAAATTACTAGATGAGTTAAGAGATTTATATTGTATTCCGCAAGTAAGACCAGAAATTTTCAATGTTAGACTTCTTAATTTTTGAATTCTTTTCCTTTGTTTTAGGATAATAAAATAATAACTACTATTGAATAATTAATGCTTTCAAATTACTCTGAGAAATTTTATCATATTTTTATTAGTAGATAATGCTAGCTTAAGCAATCAACTTAGGCTGATAAAATCATCAAGAAATAGTATTATTTTGATTCTTGCTATTTAGACTATTAATTTTATTATTTTCTTTTATTGTTAACAATAAAAAATCGCATTAAATAAAATTATTCATTTTATATCAATATATATAACTATATAAATTATTAGCTAAGCACACTTCGACTTGGCTCTATAGTGGTTTTCATGATTAAAAGCAATAATAATCGCGGTGAGATTATCTGCACTTGCCCTCCTCATACTTTGGGTAATAATTGCTTCTACTCCATTCCTACAAAAGCTTGCTGTTAAATCATCAAATACTAAACTGTTATTCCAAGCTGTCGAAACTACATCTTTTGAACTCATGACATCAAAAATTCCATCACATCCCATCATGATAAAATCATGCCCTTTTTTTATTTTGAAAGATTTTATCTCAGGTATAGCACTTAAAACATTTGGGTTTCCTCCATATGCAGGATCTTTAGCATCTATATCCCCAATGGTTCTACTTACTGAAAGTCGTCCTGGCGATACCCTATAAATAATATTTTTGCTATTTGAGTTGTAATAAATTGATCCTCCATTTTGATATATTCTTGCTTGCTCTTCGGGGTCATTTGGTTTGTGATCTCTTGTTATAGAAATTGTTTGTAGACCTTTAGACGCACTAATAATTGCCCTTGAGTCTCCTAAATTTGCAACATAGCACATTTTATTTATAATTAATACTACTAGGGCGCAAGAGCCAGCTTTTTCGTTAGTTTCTTTTGCCAGCTTCGAAAATTCGGACTCTGCCTGAGAAAATCCTCTTAATATAGCTTGCTTAGGGAATTCTGGGAAAAGAGGATCATTTATAATGTAATGGTGTAAATTTTCTCTTAAAAAATCTGAGCAAGCTTTTCCACCGTGTCCATCATATAGTCCAAAAAAAGAGCAATTTGGCCATTGAGCTTTGTTTTCAGCAATTGGACTTTTGATTTTTATGTTTTCAAAGATGAATTTGGATTCGTTTTAATAATTGTGTCATTCTTTTTTTTTTAATTAAGTCATCTGAGCTCATAGATACATAAATAATTTGTGTAGAGGGTATAGAATGATTACAGCTTTATCTTCGTTATAAAGACGTGTGAGACCTTGATTAGTATTTGCAGCATAAGCTCTTATTTTACCATTCGACGATTTTGAAATTGTTGACGGTTGCAAGTGTGGTAAAATTCGTTCAGAAATCTTAAATTGAGGAAATGTAGGCATAGGATCTATATTTCTAACGCAGCGATGTCTTATATCTGGAAGAGCATCGAAGTTCGATACTGAACATGACGACATAATTGGTTTTCCAGAAAATTTTTTTCTTGTATGAATTGGAGATGGAGGTTCTGAATTCCTAGGACATCTGAGATTTGGCAAGGTTTCAGAAGAAGGTGTTTTTATGCTTTTAAAAAAACCATCCATGATGTTTATTTCAATATACTAAACTCAGAATTTTATCACCCAAATGATTTTATTAGCATTCCAAGGTTAAGAAGATATTGCAGAAATTGTAATGCGCCTTCTATTTACCAAATGATAATTTTAAATATTTCTTAGGGTATAAAATTGGCTGGTGAAAATGGAATCTTATATTTAATTAGCAAAGCAGATTTTCTTATAGCTAAGTAAAATTAAAAAATTAATAAAATTCATATGAATAATCTTATTGCTTATGCCTAATGAATCAAAAACTCAACTTAAAATATATTCAATTTTTGTATTAAAATCTATAAAATTGATCTATAAAGTAAACTCACCTTACGTGCATCTTCTTGGGGTTTTTGTAAATGTTATTTCTAGAATTCATAAACGAGGTTAGAAAATTGATAAAAAGCAAATTATCTCGCCATTAAATTGTTTTTATTTTAATCAATTTTAATAATAAAATTACAACAAATAATTGAATTATCATAATTAATTCAAAATTGATAATGAATTATGCTAATCTTTAAATTTCTTACCTTATTTAAACAGAATTACGCAATTCTTCTGATTCCTTTCTCCATATGGACTAAATTATTAGATTTTTGAACTAAAATTGAAGCATTTCCTTATATTGAGATTTTGAGGTTAAATCCAGGCTATAATAATTAGATTCCGATAAAAGATTTTTAATTCAGAAAGTTTTTCCCGAAAAATTCAAGAAAATCACAGTGCAGCTTTTTCCCTTATAACCCTTCAGGCAATTTTGACGGAAAATTGGCTACAAGAAAATAACATTCAGGGTTTTTCTGGCAACCCATTTTTTTAGGTTCAAATTTGGGTTTCCCACAAAGAGATTTTCTTATGTACAATAATGGTATCAAGTTTCTTTATATGATTTTTAGCTCATGCGTAATAGAAATGAGTAAATTAAAATTGTTTAAAATATACTTTAAATTATTTAAATTAAAATTAATAAGATTTTTAGTGTTATATAATTATAAAATTATCAATAGTCATTAATCCTTTTGATCCAAGTTTAACTAATAATTTTATATATATTGGATAGATTAAATTTCTTTTGATGTATAATTCTTAAAAATTATTACAATTGCATTCATTCTTAACTAAGCACACTTCGATTTAGCTCTATAATGGTCTTCATGACCAAAAGCAATTACAATAGCTGTAAGGTTGTCTGCGCTTCCTCTTTTCATACTTTGTGTGACAATTGATTCGACTGCATTCCTGCAAAAGCTTGGTGTTAAATCATCAGATATTAAATTGCTATTTCAAGCTGTCGAGACTACATCTTTTGTACTCATAACATCAAAAATTCCATCGCAGCCCATCATAATAAAATCATGTTGTTTTTTTATTTTGAACGATTTTACTTCAGGTGTTGCAATTAAAACATCCGGATTGCCTCCATACATAGGATCCTTGGCATCTATATCGCCAATAGTGCGACTCACTGAAAGTCTGCCTGGCGATATTCTATAAATGATATTTTGTGAGTTTGGATTGTAATAAATTGATCCTCCATTCTCCTGAATTCTTGCTTGCTCTTCTGAGTCGTTTGGTTTATGATCTCTCGTTAAAGAAATAGCTTGCTGTCCTTTAGACCCACTAATAACTGCTCTTGAGTCTCCTAAATTGGCAACATAGCACATCTTCCCTACAATTAAAATGACAAGGGCGCAAGAGCCTGCTTTTTCATTTGTTTCTTTTGCCAGTTTCAAAAAATCAGATTCGGCTTGTGAAAAGCCTCTTAATATGGCCTGTTTAGGAGAATCTGGGAAAAGAGGATCGTTGATAATGTAATGGTGCAAATTGTCTCTTAAAAAGTTGGAACAAGCTTTGCCACCGTGCCCATCATAAAGCCCAAAAAACGAGCAATTTGGCCATTGAGCTTTATTTTGATTTATTGGACTTTTGATTTTTAGTATAATTATTGCTTTATCTTCATTGTAGAGACGTGTTAAGCCTTGATGTGTATTTGCTGCATAGGCCCTTATTTTACCACAGGACGAATTTGAAATTGTTGATGGTTGTAAGCGTGGTAAGACACGGTCAGAAAGTGAGATTTGAGGGAATGTAGGCGTAACTTCTACGTTTCTAAGGTTACGAAGTTTTATGTCGGGAAGAGTATCAAAGTTCGGCACTGAACTTGACGGCATAATTGATTTTCCAGAAAAATGCTTCTTTGTGTATCTAGGCGTTGGAGTTTCTGAGACCCGAGGACCTCTGATACTTGGTAAGGTTTCAGAGGAAGGTGTTTTTACACTTTTAAAAAAAACATTCATGATTATTTTATTTCAATGCTTAGCAAATAATTTGCTGGTGAAAATGGAGCCTTTCTTTTAATTAACAATGCAGCATCTCGTATATCATAATTAAAAAAAATTCAAAATTTGTTTGAACGCTCTCAGTATTTACATCTTATATCTTATAAACTTTTCTTAAAAAATATATCTTTATTTTATGGTAAAAAATATAAAATTGACTTATAAAATCCAAACTCTTTGTTATGCATATTTCTACTTTTGGCATTTAGATATTTCTAGAATCAATGAAGGCTCAAAAATTTGCTATTCAAATTATCAATTGGAGAACTTTTATTTTATCGATTTTAATAATTAAGTCAATACAAAATAATTGAAATATCATAATTAATTCAAAATAGACTATTTAATAAGGTTAAGAATTAAAATTTTTATCTTATTTAAAAAAATAATTTCACTATTGTTCAGCCTGCCTTCTTGTAAAGCTTTCCTTTATTATAGAATTTTCGCTATGAAAATGATTTGATATTTCGTTCAACTGCTGATGGTTTAAATCAGAAGAATCAAAGCTTTCATTGTGACTTATATGAGATCTTGACACCCTACTAGCTACAGATTGAGACTGGTAATTTGTTAAGGTCCTTTTATGGCGAGGCATAGGAGGTCTTGAAGTATGAGTAGGATTTATCCCAATTTCTGCTTGAATTTGGCTGAATGGTGATGAAGCTATTGTGGGAGGCCTGCCTGAAGGTGTTTCAACGGCAGAACTAGTGTTATCTTTTGAATTATGCAAATGAATGCTGCTTATTTCGAACTCCCTAATTGTCTCGCAATTATCCATATAGCTATCTCTGCTTTTCGACACATCTGCAGACCCAAAAACAGATATTTTTGAGTTGTTTTTAGCGAAAATAGTCTTAAAATGAGTTTTTAATGATTTTCGAGATTGAGCATTAGTCTCATCCTCAAGAGATTTCACTATAGCATTTAAAGTTTCAAAAATTCCTTTAGATGAATTTCTACTTTCAAGCATCATAGAAGGCGTTAACTCAAGCGAAGATTTACTACTAGAAGCAGTTTGCAAGCTTAATTTAGACATACTTATCATGGTTTTTCGACCCTGTTTCATGTTAGAAATTTGATCTTTGATTTTAGTTGACAATGATTTAAGCTCAGAGTAGCCTTTCTTAGCAGAATCAACTGCTTTATCACTGTACTCTACAAGTGTGTAGCAGAAAGCTCTAGACTGCTCTATTATATTTTGGCAGATTACTGTAGGTGGAGTTGGTATCTTGCTGAAGTTTACATCATAGGCTTGGGAAAGCTTGCCATGAATTTTTGAAGCTTCTTTTAAGAAAGATTTCAGTCCTCTTACAAATGAAAGGGTTACATTTAGTCTTTTTAAAAGCATATCATAGTTGTCGGATGCCGTATCCATTTTGTTTAATTTTATTATATCTGATATTAAGGAAAATTTAAATTGCATATTAAAATAAACTGGTTAGGCTAAATCCATTCTATTGTCTTTTATTTCATTTAAGCCACTTTTTTCATATATTAAATTCATTAATATTTTAAGTTCAGTATAGCTATTAACTATATTGAGCCTTCACTCATAGCCTAAAAAGACTATACTTCTATTATTTCTCAAAACTTTTTCAAAAATATGAATATATGCTGCTAAAAGAAAAGCTGTTAATTTAAATATGGGTGAATTAATAAGTTTAAATTAAAAACAAAAAGCTATTTTTTTGATTTTTTTGAAATGATTACCTTGGAATTGATTTGCTTAAGTTAACTAAATCTATTAAGATAGCATTTTTTAAAAAAGAAGCACTTTTTATTAGAAATGGAAAAAAGTAAATGGTTTTATAGTAACCCTACTCAATTCCACTAATCTTACCTATTCCTTTTAACTCCTCCTATCATTCCACTCTAAAATTTAAAGTTTAACCGATTTCTAACTCCATTTTATTCGTTTATTATAATATGATCTTCCTACTTCTAATTTCATTTGCCTTAGGAGACTTGCCAGTTCATTGCACATACAAACAAATAGTGGGAGACTGGACATTTACACTAAATTTAGACACTTTCCACGCTTATCTTGATGACTCTCAAACTTACTGTGGACATGGCCAGCCAGACCATATTCTTGATATCGACATATCAGATACTTTTGATTTCTTAAATAAGCAGAATGTAGATGTTACTTTGCAAGAACCAAACATAGCTTATAGCTCTGAGTACGGACAAGGCACTTGGACGATGATCTATGATGAAGGCTTTTTAATTGACTTTCAAGACATTTCCTTTTTCACTTATTCTTTATATGTCCATTCCCAAAACAGCGTAGGAAAATATGACAGTGTCTGTGACAAGACCACTGTCGGCTGATATCGAGGTAGTGATCCTAAAGATCACAGGAACTGGGGTTGCTTCTTTGCCACGAAAAATGGAGAAGATGATTTAGAGCTTAAAGAGGTCGAAACGGATACGTATAAGTGAATTCAGCCAACCGACACTGTAAGTTTCTTACAAGTGGATAAGCTTTACGACGACTACGATTCAGAAGTGACTAAAATAAACCAAGCCCAGTCATCGTGGACAGCAGAGCTGAATCCTCAATTTAAAGGAATGACAATGATGCAGGTAAATCAGCAGATGGGAAGGAGCTCTAGAACTATTAAGATTGAGCCAAGCTATGCAAATGATAAAATATGAGATCAAGGGGTTTATGGTGATGAAGAAGATAGCGAAAAGTTGGGAAATGATGATATTTTGTATTATTGGAATACTCCAAACAGCAAAATTAGTGAAGATGAGCTGCCTGAATCATGGGACTGGACTAATATTAATGGAGTAAACTATGTCCCGAGCCCTAGAGAGCAAAAAAACTGCGGGTCTTGCTATATTTTGTCAACTATAGAAATGATTGAATCAAGGCTGAGGATTTTGACAAATAATGATTTTCAGACATCTCTGAGCATACAGTATGCCTTAAGTTGCAATTTCTATACAGAAGGCTGCAACGGAGGGTATCCAACACTAGTTAATAAATTTATATCAGAATTCAACCTGATTCCAGACTCTTGTGCCCATTACCAAGCTAAGAATACAGAGTGCGTCACTGAATGTGATAGTCCTCTCAGAGTTTCTGTTTCAGATTACTACTATATAGGCGGCTACTATGGTGCTTCAGATGAAGAAAACATGATGAAAGAAATCCGGGCAAGAGGACCAATTATTGCAAATTTAGAGCCATCAAGGGATTTCTCGTTCTATAAGAATGGAATATATGAAAGTGTTGCTAATAGAAAAGAAGATGGTGACATCTCATCAACAAACATGAGAGAAAGTGATATGGAGTGGGAAAGAGTAGATCATAGCATTTTAATTGTAGGATGGGGAGAAGAAAACGGCACAAAATATTGGAAAGCTCTTAACAGCTGGGGCACTAATTGGGGAGAAAACGGTTTTTTTAGGATTAAAAGAGGAGTTGACGAGTGCGCTATAGAATCCATGGGAGAAGCAGCAATCCCTTATATTGTATAAGAATTACTAATTTAGGGTCGTATTTAACCGAATTTATTACTATATTAATTTAATTATTTTCCAAGCTTCTGTGATTAGCAAAAATCCTAATATTTTGTTTCGAACCCACAGTAAAAATTACATGCTTAATTTCAAGCAAATTATTTTCAATGCCAGCTTGTACTAAATCCACTACTTTTCTCGGTGCAAATAAAGCATATTCTGTGCATCTTTTCTTTCTGGGATAAAAACTTTCAAAACAATTATTTTTTCCTGGCATTTCGCCTGATTTCATAGTGTTTCAAATATAAATTCTGCCTTTTTCTGATCCACAAAGGAGGTATTCCCCATCTTCAGATAAGCTTGATCTTATAGGGTATTTGATATTTTCAGTCCCTTTAAATTTTTGTAATAACAAATTTTCTTTATAGCGGTAAATTCTTATATTGGAATCGTTTGTAGTGACACATAAGTGGTCATTATCGACAAATTCTAGCCCAGTGACTCTTTTTCCACCTGATTTTAAGCCTCTACGGTTCCTACACAAGAGTGTAGCTCCAAGCCGAAGTTTATAATCAAATCTGCCTTGATATAATAAGACTTGTCCTTTATCTGCACCGACAGCTAAAAACTCTCCTGATGGAGAATAGCACAGACAAGTTATTTCTCCAGGGGCTTGATAAAATCCTTCTATAACCTTTTCTGGCAGCTTAAAAAGTCTTATAATCATATCTTTTGTCGCAGTTACAAAAAAATTGGAATCCATAGGATTATAACATACAGAATTGACCTCACAGGGATGCTGGACTGTTTCCATTGAGTTTAATCTACCTTGTACCCACATTTTGACAGTTTTATCAGCAGATGACGATAAGAGATTATTCTCTTTGCCTCAGCTTATATCAGTTACTGGTCCTGCATGCTCATTCAAAATATGTGAAGGATCATTGGTCACAATCCCATCTGCTGAAGAATTAATGTCAAAAATCATTATTTTCCCATTACTTCCAGCAACGGCGAACATTCTTGAGTCCAGGCTGAATTTTGCGACACAAATTGTATTGTTTTCTTTATGAGGTAGCTCTACTTCTTGTAAAAACTGGAGATTATTGAATTCAAGAGAGTCTTTTTTTGTTGTCTATATGATTAATACTTTGTATTCGGCATTATAATCAATTAGTACAATAGACTGGGACTTTGGATTTTCGATAATTACTGGAAGCTCCTCTGTGGGGGAAGGGTTTGAGATAGGGAAAATTGCTTCGGTATAAGATCGTAATAAATTGCTTGGAGGATTTTCAACTGAAATTGTTAAAAAATTGGATTTTAAAGGAATTGTTTCTGCGCTATACTGCATTGTGACAGACCTTTGATAGAGAGCTATTTGATCTTCGGTTTCACAGGCGTCAAAAAACTCATCCTCGCTACTACTTGCAGGTTCCATTTAAGATTAATAAGATTAATAAAGGAGGTTCAATTATATAATCCAAGTTACCAGTCTATAAATGGATCATCTGAAGTTCTTACTGGAGGCGATAGTGTGCCTGAGTCTGGGTAATGCGAAAAGTTTGACGTATCATCTGGCGCTCTGATTGTGGGTCTGTATGGCATATTTAGCTGTTTTTGGAGCAGTCTTATCCAGTCAAGTCCTGCGTTCCATCGGTGATTTTTGATATCATTCACACCATTTTTCAAATTGCCGTAACGCTTAGTCAGATCTGCAACCAGTAAATGTTTGACTAAGCTTTTTGCATTTTTATCGAAATTTCGAGGGAATTTAACCTTCCCTTTGAGGATTTTTTGATAAATTGCCATCGGATCATCGTCGCTAAAAGGGTCAATTCCAGCTTGCATTTCATAAATAATGATCCCAAGAGTCCACCAATCAACAGGCTTCCCATGCCCTTTATTTAATAAAATTTCAGGAGCTAAATACTCTGGTGTTCCACAAAGTGTATAAGTTCTCCCTTCAACTGTTTTTGCAAAGCCAAAATCAGTCAGCTTTAAATATCCGTCTGCTGAAATCAGTAAATTTTCTGGCTTTAAGTCTCTATAAACAATATTAAGCGAGTGCATATATTCAAACATCAAGGTAATCTGTGCTGCGTAGAGACGGCAATGGTCGTTTTCCAGCTTTCCCACGTTGCGTAGATAACTGAAAAGTTCACCACCAGGCACATAATCTAATGCCAAGTATAAGTAGCGGTCATCTTGAGTATAACCAATTAAATTCACCAGAAAAGGGTGACGAATCACGCGAAGGATAGAAAACTCGGAAATCACATGGTCTACTTGCTTCATTCTTAGGATCTCGTATTTCTTTAAGATTTTCAAAGCCACGTAGTCGCCTGAGCGCTTAACACGGGCAAGGCGGACTCTTCCGAACGAGCCTGTGCCTAATGTTTGGAGTATTTCTAAATCAGATAGAGCTAATCTTCTATCCATTTATATATCAAAAAATAATCCAGGTTTTTGGAATTATTCACTATTATTTATCTAAAAAATAGATTAAATGAAGATTTTGCTAAAATAATAGTGATTTACAATAAGAGTTTTTTTAAAATATATCAGGAATGTTGGTAAAAGAACCACTTGATCTTTCTTCCCAGTATCCTCCGAGATATTTCCACTCGTTGCCTTCAAGACTAAACCATCGAGGGAAGTATTCACCTCCAGATTCCTGTAGAATTTTTCTGGCTGCTCGTTGCTTTTCTTCAAGTCTGAGTTTTTCACTTATAGCAGTTTCTTCATCGCCATTTTCTAAGGCTCGCTGATCTGGCCTACATCTGCTATCAGTTGGGCAAAGTCCTGGTACAAATTCTGGTGGATTATTAAGCTGCAATGCATAATCAGTCAAATGATAATAATATCTATACTCCTCAGGCGAAGGCTCAACTTCATATCCTAAAATTTCTTCTCCTGATTTTTCATCTCTAATTATCAATCTTTTCGATCATAGCCCAGAAATCGTATATCTGATGGTCCCATCAGGCTCTGTTATAGTTCCTTCAACTTCATGCTCTTTTTTGCTAAATCATCCTTTTTTCTTCATTTTAATAACTGCAGTAATCCCATTACTTTTATTAACAATCGTTTTTACTCCATGGTGATCAAGCCACAGCTTCCCTATAATTATATTATTAGCATCAGTATATACTTTATTTCAGGAATAATGGTCTTTGAATTTGTGGAGCATTAGATTCATACCCCCAACTGGCTTAATTCTAAGAAATGTCCCTTTAAAGCTACTTTTGGCTTGTAAATCTCCATAATAAGTATAATTTTCATGCTCACAATATAGTGCAGCTATAGGAGGATGGTGGCTAACTTGTTCTGTGATCAACCGAAAACCATCCCTTTGCAGCTCAAAAGTTTCACCTAGAAGAGGGTTAAAAGGCTTCATAGTCCTGCCTAATGTGGTAGCATATGGAGATACAGCAAAACATGCTATTAAAGCAGCTCGAAGAGAAGGATCAGGACACTCAGAAGCTCGATTAATAATGTTGCTATATGTTAAATCTTCACTATATCGTTGCAGCATAGATAAAGGCTCATTAAAATAGACAGGAACTGCCATTTTGCTTAAATCTTTTCCTATGCTGTCTTTTAAGACCTTTCAGATATTGTATTTTGCATTAGGGTCTTTTTTGCAAGGAAGACAGTCTCGACGATATAGATCCGCTTGATCGGGAATACTTGGAGGCCTATCATTGCCTGGGACATAAAACGATGGACTATACGAACTTCTAGCATCAACAAAGTCCTCAGTCCCACATTCGCTGACTATTTCAGGGTCATAAGATTGATTTCGATTAAGTGGAGCTGGCAGAGTCATTCGTCTGTCATAAATCTGATCGTAATTTATAGTTTCCATTTCTCTTAGCTTTTCCTCGAGATTTTCCATTTGTTTTTGACAGTTAGAAGACTCTTCCTCTATTAAATTCAGGGTATCCAAAGATAATGATTTAAACTCTTTTGCAGCATTCATCAAATCATGCAGAGACGGAGGAAAAGATGAAATTTCATCTTGCAGCAAGCTTAATTTCTCTTGCATAATTGACTCAAGAACTCATAATCTGCTTATATAATTTAAAATATTTTGATATTTCTGTTGATCTTCTAAAGGTTCTATTCCTTTTAATTTATCTTTTGAGCATCGCTCTTCGTCTTTCTGCGCCGATTTATTCTCTTTGAGGGCTTCTATTCAGAGTTTCGCATCATGGGTGGTTAAAGCTTTAAGGTGAACTCGGGAGATCCCTGTATTTATTTCGATCCTTTTTGGATCTTTATGAGGAATTACATCGGATATATCCAGATGAATTGCACCTTTATAAGGTTTGCCTTTATCATTAGAGTAATATAAAATTCCACTTGTTAACACGAAATAGCGTCTGCACCAGCCAGAAACATAGTTGGTCCATTTTAAGAGAAATCCTTCCATAGTATTTGCTTGTTTAGTTTATTAAGATCTAAGAAAACTGCATGAAGGAAAGTTATTTTTAAGTAATTATTTGTTTAGGAAATAATTAAAGAAAAAATATGCTTCTTATTGTTTTTTCTTGCTAAGAATTTTATTCATCTCTTCAGAAACTTGGGTTTGTGGGCTGGTTTTAAATGATTTCTTCAGCATGAATAAATAAGCTACGAAACAAAGCACATGGACTAATAGAAGGAGGTAAACAAAATATCTGACTTCAGGGCTGAGGCTTTCTGGAAGCATTTATTTTATTATTAATTGAATCACTAAAATTTATTTGAAAATAACTTTTTAAAAATATACTAGCTGATAGAGAAGTGCAAATTAAAGCAGATTCAATAAAAATTGAGGAATTCTAGAGTTATAATATGAAAACTATAAAAATAATCTAATTTTATAGCTAAATGTTAAATTATTAATATATATAAATGCTTTTGATAAGAAGTTCTTTAAATTAATTACCAATTAATGAATTTAGGCAAAGTACATAAAAAATTGAAATCTCTAATAGTTTATCCAAAATAAAAGCAAATTATTAATGATTATTATAAATCATATTTTTTCTTATTAAAATGTATAGTTTTCATAAAAATCAGTATAAAATATCCGTAGAAATGAATAATATATCCTTATTTTTAATTCAAATTAGTCTCTAATTGATTGTATAAATTAAAGAGGATTAGATACACTAGGCTGCAGTTCGCTTTACTCTAACATCATCTTTCGATAAAAACGTTGTGTTTGGAGAATTGCACTGCAAAATCTCCCAGCTTCCTGCATCAAAAGTTTTCCAACTATTCCCAAAACCCGAATACCATTTCTGTCCATTGGGGTCATATACCCAGTCTCTTTTATACAGTTCTTCTGCTGACAGTGCCTGCAACATTTCTCCAGGCATATTATAAAAAATATAGAAAAGCGTTTTTATTTCAAAAATCCCAAACATTTTCATCCTGAGGATTGGCTTGCTAATATAGTAGCATGATGGCAGTGAAAATTCTGGCTGCTCAGTAGCATCAAGTTCCCCATCTTGAAAAACGCTTGGGAGAGTTGAAGCAAGAATTTCTGAGGATTTCATATTCAGCCCTAGTTTTGTCAAATCTCTTCCGCGAGCAAGCATATGCAAATCGCTTGTGGTATCCTTTTGTAAGGACAATATTCCTCTAACCCCAAATGTAAGTTCTTCACTATCAGGAGCTGGTTGGGGAGGAGTTGATACAGGAGGAGGTGGGCTTGGTAGGACATTAAGTGGCACAAAACTAACTGCATTTGGATTTGGTGCTTTAAGAGTTCTTGGTTGCACTTGAGATTGCGAAAATCCAGGAGGATAAAATTCTTCTGCTTGAAAATTTGGCAATTTTGGCTGAGATAATTTTGGGAATTCTTCTTCAGAACGATAAAAGTTTGGCACAAACTCGTTTGCTGACAAGTAAAAGTTAGAAGGAGGAGGTCTGTATACTTGAGGGTTGTAAAAATCAGCAGAAGGATTGAGATTTTTGCTATATCCATCAGGATCATAAGCAGGGACCTTGCCGTTTAAATTTTCGTCTCTTGAGTTAGGATAAAACCCGAGATTTCGATTTGGATGCATTTCTTATTAATAAATATCCATTTTAAAAGCTATCGTGTTCTAAAGAAATTGTTTAATAATTAGCTTCGCCTTTTCCACTGTAAAAGTCCTTTAAGAAAGAGCTGGAATTGGCATATCTGGCCTCATCTAAGTAATTGAACCCTCTGTCGTCTAATTTAGGGTTCATAATCATGTGGACAAAGTTATGATGGTGATTATAACACCAAATAGAAGAATGAAGCCAATCGTAGCCTCTGCATGTCAAAGCATCAATAACTCTAGGACTTCTAGCAAATAATGACTGTCTAAGGAATGTAGCTAAGTTTAGCTTGGCCTGAGTTGGGTGGATTTGGTTCGTAATGGTCGAATTTTTCAGAATATATGGCATCCTTCTGCAGGCGTCTCTATAAAACTTCAAATGCTTAACTTGGGCTTCTGCAAGAGTTTTGGATGGGGTGACCCTGTTATGGGTGTAAATTTCTGCAGTCCTGCAAGTGATGTTGTTTGCACCTTTGCCAAAGTATAAGGACATATTAAAATTATTACCAATTAATTTTCAAATGAAAATAATTTTCAGTATAATTAATTTCTTGATTTATTGATCTCTTTAGTAGAATTTTCTAATGATAATAATGCAGCGCTTTCTTCGAGGAATAAATAGCTTACGTCGGATCTAAGTTTTTCACTGATATTCCAAAGTTCGGGAACCGCTATATAGAACTTACCGAATTCTTTGATACCTCTATGACCGATACCGTAGTTTGTGAGACTTGTGCAAAATGAATTGCAGCTTATTAGTCCTTCATTATTTTGGAGAGAAAGTGCTTCTTCGTAGAGGCGTTCTAGTTGGTCACTGTTTAGGTTTGGCTCAGCTTTTAGTGCTGCTTGTTCATATTCTGATTGATTTAAATTGATACTGCCTTGGTTATATATTTTAATCAAATTTGAGACAGCTTTGCCATAATATACGTTATAAACTTCTAATAAAGTAGTCAAAAATTTGCATCTGGATATCACATAAGCATTATTTTTGCAATTGGAATAGTATGTTTGGAAATTTATTTTACTAATAAAATTTTCTTTTGATATAAATCCGAGATTTTTCGGGTCAAAAATAGAGCGGAAAATTTTATCGTCATCTAAAAATACCTTTAAGTCAAGAATTGACTTCACATTAGAAAAGAAATTAGAAGTTTCAGGTAAATCAGATAAATTACTTAGTGTGTCAAATGCTCCATCAGGTGTCATTCCTTGTCTTACTATTTTGTTACACAAATGAAATAAAAAGAAATCCTCTTTATTTACATGCTCAGGCTTTAATAAAGACAAAATAGCTGTCCTAACTTCTTTATTTGTTTCAAATATATTATTTATCAGCCCAAACAAATCAATTATAAATGCGTTGCCTCCTAGAAGTTTATTTGAGCCTTTAATAAGTCCAACATTTTTTGATAAATTATTAAACTCAACCCTCATTTTTGTAATAAAAATTCCTAATGATAGCGAAATTGGTTCACTATGGTAAATATGCAGAAGCCGGCACATTAATATTGAATAATGGTTGTGCTGCTTACAATAATGTTGCAGTGTTGGGATAAGCTCGCTTAATGTTTTATAAGCTATTTTTTTAATTCCAAAATTCCGAATTAAATAATCAACCATATATGAGCCAATATCAGCCGGTTTTCTTCTGCCTGCTAAATCATTTATATCATTTTCGTATTTTTTATCCATCATTGTTTCACAAGATCTGTAAAGCGAGCTGATTGACATTTGCTTTTGAATTGGGACTTTATGCAAGTTATATTCCTTCATCAGGGTGCTAGATGCTAATTTATTTTGATAATCTTTTTGGATGAAGTCTAAGGCGGCTTCTTTGTAGTCTTCTTGGCTTAAGGTACTTATGGTGCTGTCTTCGGTGATATTTAAATCGTCACTATTAAAATCTTCTGCTGCAAGATTAGCTGGGATATCTCTTCATTGCTCAATTGCTCAATTAAAATTCAATTGCCTCCAATATTTATAGTATCTTATAACAGTTTTTGTAGCTGTACTTAATTTGAATCTTCTAAAAGCTTCAAGCTCGCTTAAGAATTTGTGATTTTGTGATTGAAACTCGTTAAGTTCAGTTTTTAGTTTTATCAACTGTTTTTCAAGCTCAAAATTCTTGTTTTCTATCGCGGCTATTTTTTTCTCAGATTCCTCTTTTTTCATCAGGATTATTTTTGACTCCGATTTTTCAAAATCTAGTTGCTGCTTCAGACTTGACAACTCTTTTTCATATTTTGAGGCCTGAGCAACTGCTTCAGCCTCTTGTCTTTTAAATTTATCTCGCTCACTTAAGGCTTGATTTATTAGTTCACCCTGTGAATGGTTGCAGCCCATTTTCTTAGAAGAATTTATACTACAAATCTGAAATATCGTTATTTTATAAGTAGGAATAATATTTTATAACAAATCAGAAATATGAATAATTTTTTTCGCTTGAATAAATATCTTTATATTCGGATTTCTTTTGGATTAAAAAATATATATTCTAGAATTGTGATAAGTAATTTTATTTATGATAAATAAATAAAATTTGAAATAACTTTCCAATACCTAAGTCTGCTTAATTTTGACAAAGTCATAGAAATATCTTACTTTTTATAAATAAAGTTGGTTTCTAAAATAGAAATAAAAATACAAATTTAAGTTAAAACATATTTTATTGCCAATCTTAGATATAGCTAAACAATCTCTAAACGCCATAAATATGGGCTGTGGAGAGAGCAAACGAAGCATTCTCGCAGGACTAAATTGCCAAGTTGATCTTGTTAAAAGCCAAAGGCTAAAATTCCAGCAAGAAATCGATGAAGCTAAAAAAGAGCATGAAAAGCATGAAGCTGAAAAATCTAAAACCATAAAAAATCTTAATGACGAAAATCAAGACCTAATGGCTGAAAAGTCAAGAATGGAAATTCAACTCAAAAACCTCGATCCCAAAGCTGACATTGTGAGATCTCAGCTCCATGGCTTAGAAGCTGAATACAAAACCACAAAAAAGGAGCTTAAGCATTTATCCAATGATCTAAAAGAAGCCGAAAATGAAAAAGAAACGATTTCAAACCAATACAAAGAAATATCAGAAGAAATTAACACTATAATCCAAAATGAATTGGAGTTGCAAGAAAATATTGAAAATCTTGGTGATGTGGAGGGGTTGCTAACCGAATTAAATAATACGTTTTATAGGCTTGAACAAGAAGTAGTTGAAAAAGAAAAAAATATACAAAATTTAGAAGAAAAGATTAAAGAAAGGGAGGAGGAGAATAAGAGGAAAGAGGAATTAAAAAATGAGATTAGTGGGGTTTTAGCGAGTAATGAGAGTGGAACCACAGAATTGCAATCAGTAAAAGATGAAATAGCTGAAAATGAAGAGTTAAAAAGGCTGGGAGATGAAAAATCAGACGAAAATCAAGGTTTGGAGCAGACAATTAGTTCTCTAGAAATTAAACAAGAAGAAATTGAGACTGATCTTTCACTGGATAAAGAAATTGAAAGACTAACCATGCTAATTAATGAGACCAATGAAACTCATGAAAAAAGGGAAAGTTTAGCTAATATTTTACAAGAAACTTTGGCACAGCAAAATCTCCATAATTCGACTAAATCTAGTCTTGAAAATGAAATAGTTTCAATTCAAGAAGAAATTGATTGACTGAAACGAGAAAAAGAAGAAGCTCTAAACAATAAATTGACACAAAACATTAATGAATTGAGTCAAAAAATAGCTGAAAATGATGAAAACTATGGAAAAGAGTTTCAAGCCTTGCAAGAAGAATTAGACAACCTACAAAAAAAGGTAGAACACAGGCGTGCAAAAAGGGACAAAGAACAACAAGAAATTAATGAATTGAGAGAAGAGCTACAAAGAGTGAAAAGTTCCCCTAAAATAGAAGAAGATGAACTAGTAGTAGCTGAAGAAGAAACTGCTCAGAGGCCTGATCCAAGTAAAATTCAATATTTCGAAGAATCTAAAGTGCCAGTGCCTGAGCCAGCTCAAGCAGATCCTAATATCAATCAAATAGACTCTGAAATCCCTCAAAACAGCAACAATTCTGAAGCTACCAATGTTTATCACGAAATGATACCTACAGGAGTGAGATATGAAGTTCCTATCAAGCTCCGTCATTTAAATACCGGTCATGTTCTTCACTCCCACCCTATTAATTATCATGGAGGCTCAAAACAGCAAGAAGTCACCTGCTATGGAAACCGTGACGATAATGACTGGTGAATAATTAAAGGAGTTCCATTAAAAAAAGGTGAAAAGATACAAGGAGGCAAACTCCGAGTTGGTGCTGAAATAAATAATACTTCATGTATCATTTTGCAGCATTTAACGACTAAAAGAAATCTCCATTCACATGCAGGCGTCCTATCTCCTTCATCCCACCAACAAGAAGTAACATGTTATGGCGATTTCGGCAAAGGGGACAGCAATGATTACTGAAAGGTTGAAATTCAAGGCGTTCAAGGTAAAGTGGCTTGGATTTCCAATATGAGAATTCGATTAATTCATATTAACACTCAGCATGCTTTGCACTCACATGGAGGGCATTTGACGCAGTCTGGGCAGCAAGAAGTGACAGGCTATGAGAGCAGAGATGATAATGACTTGTGGGTGGTAGAAACCATAGCATAAAAATATTATTCTTACTTATAGAAAATAATTTAATGATCAATATTCTGGAGGAAGATAGTAAAATTTATTATAAATTAGGGTATGGTTTCCTTATTAGAATAAGTTTATATATCTTCTTTAAATGGGTGAGAAATGGACAGATGATGAAAAAATCGAAATGCTACTTCACTCAATAAAAGCTAATACTGCATGTGGAAATATCAGAAAATCCTTCAACCTCTGTAGAGCTTCTCCATTTGGCAAAACAATTGATCCAGGACTTTGCAAATTTCAAGCACAAACATTAATTGACTGTTTCGAAGAAATAAGAAAAATCCCACCCTCATGCCAAGAAGAATACAGCCAAGCTTTTCAATGTGTAAAGACTGCACAAAGTGAGTTTATTAGACTAACTACATGCAATAAAGAAGTAGAAGCCTATGAATTATGCCCACATCCCGCACAAGAGAATTTTAGGTTTTTTGATCAAGCATTTAAACGAGAAGAATAACACAAATTTACTAAAAATATTTAAAAAATTAGCCTTCAAAATCACGTTGATGGTGCTGATATTTCCATTGGTTTTGATACACATAGACATTTGTGTATCTATCCCAGTCTTCTTTATATTTATCAGCTCTGTCAACTGAGCTTAGCTTGTAGTCTCCATATCTTCTTTGGAGGACGTTTTTAATACCTTCAATCGTGTCGATTTCTTTTTTTCTGTTTTCTGATTGAGACTCATGCTGGGATTTCCAGTTTTCACAGAGTTTTTGAACAGAATTCAATATACTTGAATGTCTGCTGTCTTTATCTGAAGCTTTTTCTATTAAACTGCTTTGAGAGGTTATGCAGCTTTGGTGTTGGGAGATCTGGTCTCTTATTTTTATTTCTTCATTTTTCAATTTTTCTAACTCTGAGCCTAGTTTTTCATATAAATCGTTAAACAGCTCAGAAGATTTTTCAGCGATTTTATCAAAATCAACTTTTGACTCATTTGAGCTGACCTTGAGATCTTGCAAAAGACGAATAATCCTTTCAAGTGGGACTTTGTCTCCTTGTGAGACTTGAGAAAGCTCTACAAGTGCTGATATAACAGGAGCCACTTGGGAGGTTTTCTTTAGCTTCGAGCTTGCTACAATCAAAGATGATGCTTTTTCTGGGAGCTCTGCAAATGCAGCTGGAGACACTTTTAAGGCTTCTATTGCATTAATGCAGTCTTCTATAGAATCAACTAATTGATTGTGGTCGTATGCTTTAGTTTTATAAGCCAAGTCAATGTGTTTTTTAGCCTCTCCTGCAGTATCTTTATGGCCGTTTATAGATTCTTGGTCATTTAAATTGGCTGTTAATTTTCTGTTAAAAATTTCTAACGATGATTCACATACATTTTGTGAAGACTTGATTTGGGATAAAACAATATGAGTATTTCCGAATTCCTTTTGTCTAAATGCAATTTCTTCATCACATTTTTTGACTTGCTGCTCATACATTCCATCATGCTCGTTTTGTTCTGAATGAATTTCTTCTAATAATCTATCCAAGATTTCATATGCATGGGATAGAGGGCCTGTGTCTTGGACTTGCGTCATTAATAGTTTTGGCAAAACTTGTGACGAGTTTTTGATTTTGACTGCTTGGATCAAGCCAAAAACTAGGAGAGCGATTAAAGTTTTCATTTTAAAATTATGACTGTTAAAGATTTTTGATAAAAAATGGAAGTTGTTTTATATAAAGAATGGCAGAAATTAATGATGATATCGGAAATATTTGAATGAAGTTTAATGATTAATATAAGCTAATTTATAAATAAGAAAGAAAAATTAAAAATTATTGTACTTGATCATCTATACGAATTTATTTAAAAGTAAAAATTTTTTAGTTATTTTACTATTATCGTATTGCAGTTTGGGCATTTTTTCTTTCTTGACGTAATAATCCACTCATCAATGCAAGAAACATGAAAAATGTGTTTGCATTTTGTAAACCTCAAGGCTTCTCCGGTTTTAAAATCCACTAAGCAAATAGAGCAAGCTGGCTCTCCTTTGAAATTCTGTTTTGGTGGGAAAAACCTCGTTGGCATAATTTTGTTGAGCTCTGAGTCTGTGATTTGAATTGATAACTCGCCCATTACTGAACCATTATTACTGAAATTTTGACCAGCTCGCTCAGCGGCAGCTTGTCTTCTAAGTTCATTTAATCTTAAATAATACCTCCTACAGTAGAAGTAAAGAAAAAGAAAGCTAAATAACACCTACATTAAAAGTAAAAGAGCAATTACTGAACTTCCAGTGACTATTAGACTGTTTGTACTGTATTCCATGTCGCTTTATTATATTCATAATTTTGGAGAGAATTTCATATTTATTACTTAAAACAACGACTTAAAACTAAAAACAGAAACAGCCAGATAAAATGAGCCTTTTAGGTAAAAATGTTCCGAATTTTAAAATGGCTTTTATAGTTATTTGTTTAAGTTAAATAATTCAACAAAAAAACATAAAAAGTGGCAGAGAGCAATAATAAGAATTATCATATATACTCAACTTATAAAATAATAATGGTTATATAATTATATGTAAAACTTACTCATGCTTAGTATTTTTTTTTACTTTTAAGTTGGCACATTTATGCATATCCTGATTTATTTTTCAGTTTTATTACACTCTTAGCTTTCATTTAAATTCATATTTGTTTTTCCTTCAATTGCCTTTAAAGCTCTTTGCATTCTGTCTTTAATAGCGTTACTTCTTGCAGTTGCTGCTTGCATTCTTTTAGCAATGCCTTTTAACCTTTCTTGATACTCCCCAATTCTTTGAAAAGGTTCCCAGTCAAAGTCTTGAGGTTTTTTAAGGGCCTCTTTTTGTTCTTTTAATAAAGATTGTGCAGCAAGGTTTAATTTTACGATATCCTCAGCTCTATATGTTTCTATCTTGCGATCTAATATTTCTTCTGGAGTTTTTGGAGTTTCTTCTTCTTCCTCTTCTTCTCCCTCACCTATCCCTTCAGAAACTTCGTAATCTCCCATTTTAGTAAAAATGATTAAAATAATTATAATTTAAAAGTAATTCCTCAAAATCTAATGATTAACTTTTCTAAATTTTCTTGGCACAATATAACTTTATTCCCACGAAAGCTGCTTCTCAGTTATATATAATAAAATTGCCAAATTCTCTGAAATCCTTATATTTACATCTAATTATCCAACTCTAGTTAGATTTTTAAAAGTCTGCTCTGCGTGCAATACGATTGCACTCTTCTAAAACTCGGTTTCTTTCAGCTCCAAGCTCAAACTCTGTCCCCACATTTAGCATTTCAAAAAATCTTCTATTATGCTGATTGAATCTTTTTCCGATTTGCCAATAATAAACAGCAGGCCATGCAACAAAAAGAGGAGAAAATACAAGCCGTTTGCGGCTCCAGCTCAAGCCTAGCTGCATAAGATTTCCTATGAACATTCCATCAAAAAATGATCTCAAAAGCACTGCGAATCTGTATTCCCTCTTTACGATATAAGCCCAATCTCTTTCAGCATCTGTTTTATAGGTGTCTAAATTCTTGTTAAGCACCCAGTCTTTGACAAATTTCATACGCAAGTTATCACAGATGAGGTCTGCATCTTTTTGAGCTTCTGGGGAAAGCTCTGTCTTCTCCTTATAGAAGTATTCTTCATCCATGACACCCATAATATTTAATTGTAAATGATTTTTGCAGCCATTGGTTCGATAGTTAGTTTTTTAGGAGTAGGACTTTCGGTATGGTCATATAATCATCAAGACAGACCGTACTCAAATGCTGAACTTACACAAATGGTAAAGCTGAGAAAGACTGAAGGCGGAAAAGCAAGAAATAAAAAACTTGTAATCACAATTGATGAAATCCAGAAGATTGATCCAACATTTAGACCTCCTCTAATCCCTGCCTATGGAGAGCCAGATATTTAAGAATTTCTACATATAGCCTAATACAAATTTAAACAAAATGATGATTTAAATATTTTCGCATTCTCCTAATTTCTAAATAAAAATTCAGAAATTTAGCATAAGCCTTTATAATAATTATTTTTACTCAAATTTACAAACAGCTTTCGATAATTCTAATAAGCTAGAACAATAATAAAATCAAGAAGAATAGAACAGGAAAATGCTTTAAGATTTCTCAAAAAATAAGACTTTCATATAATTTAATATAAAAAACATTGAAATTCCAAATGGGAAATAATGGACCGTCATAAAATGAAAGATCTCTCAAAAACTGTTTTTTCGTCTACCAACCTCCTCCGACCTCCACTCTACTATTTTTTTATTAATTTCACTTTATTCACACTATTTAATCTATGTGTAGTAAAATTTCATCGAATTTAATAGCTATAATAAAAAAGAATGTCAGGTAAACAGACAGAGGCCGCAGAAGCAATGCCAAAGCGATTTCCCCTAACAGATTATTTTTTACACTATGTAGGGAAGAGCAAAATGCAGCTTCTTTTCTTCTTGATGTTTATGCTGATATTTCCCTTCCTAGGGGTCTTTTTGAGAGAAATCGGTCGAATAATCGAATCACGAAAACTTCAGAATCCTTCATATCCATACCCCGAATACAGTGATTTCTTGCTTGCTTTGACTACTTGTGGCATATTGCTGCTTATTATGCATACTTTTAAGATTAGTTTGAGAGGGGTTGCTAGAAGTGCTATATCTAAAAGATATCCTGCATCTCAAAGAAATGATCGTGCTGATAGATTACTAGACAGACTATTTAAAGGAATTTATTTTATGTTTTCATTTGGGTTCGGCTATTATATTGCTAAAGATTTAGACTTTTTCCCACCAGCATTAGGTGGAAAAGGGTCAGCGAACTATATGTTTGATGGGTATCCATATCAAGAAAAATTGCCTTTGTTGAGGGAGTATCTTATGATCCAGCTAGGTTATCATCTTAAATCTTTAGTAATTCACCTATGGAGTAAACCAAGAAACGATTTTATGGAAATGCTGCTTCATCATTTTATGACTGTTTTTTTGATTTCTCTTGCTTATATGATGAACTACGTCAATATGAGCATCCTTGTACTTTACACCCACGATTTTGCTGACATTTTCGGCTGCTTTGTACAGACTTTTGTGGACACTGACAGAGTTTATTGTACACTAACTTCTTATATTTTGCTTTTAATTACTTGGTTCTACACAAGAATTTGGGTATTTCCTAATGAATTAATAAGAGCAGCATGTTATGAGTCGACGACTGAAATTCATGGATTATGGCTTTTGGGAGGAATGCTTCACTTTTTGTTGGTTTTACATGTGTATTGGTATTATTTGTTTTTAAAAATGGGTTATAAGTTTTTGAAAACTAGTCATGCTGAAGACATCCAACATAAAATAGAATCGCAATAGGGCTTAACATTATATAAAATATTTAGAGAATTATCTTATAAATCAATAATTGAATTTATTCCTTGCTTAATGTATATTATGCTATTAGAAAAGTCTGTGATTTATTTGTGTTCTTATTATATTGTAAAATATTAAGAATAACCTTTTTCGCGCTAGCATAATCTGTATAAATTATATGCCAGCATTTAGCTTGTCTCTTCAGTATATATTCATATTCATCTTTCTGTACTGTTTAGCTTTGAGATGTTGCCGCTTGAATTTAGGATAATGCAAGAAGTTAATCAAAAATTTTATTATAGACTTTGAGTATTTCCAAATGTGTTTTCTGCTGAAGTTCATGGAGTTTTATCTTTGGAAGGATTGTTCATTTTTTACTCGCATTGAATGCATGGCAGTTTTGCTTAGTTTAAGAATGAGCCTAAAATCCTTCAAAACACGCCTTCTAAGTAAAGCGAAAAGCATAAACTTCAAAATACTGATTATAATAATTTTTTTAATATATTAACAAGTTTAAATTTCCAAATATACTATATAATTATTTTAAATGGCAAAAAGCGCTAAAATTTTTTACCAAAGTTTATTAATTCATTTCGATAAATTGAAAATAGTTATATCATAGGTGATCTTAACTGAATGATGATAGCAGTGTTGGAAATCAACTTTAAGGTTAGACTTATCAAATTAAATTGACTAAGAAATTGAGAGATGATAAGTTCAGTTTTGGCTTTATATAACCCTCCAAGCTTACAACCAAATCAAAAAGATCGTTTCCCACTTATCCTCAAACCAAGTTAACTTTGCAATTGGAAATAATATCTAGAAAATTAAATATCATTAAATGTTTTCAAAAATATATGCTTTTTATTTTTAAAATTCAGTTATTACTTGATTTTGATAGATTTTTCTCAACAAGTTAATCAAAATATTTAATGATTCAAGTGAATTGCTCATAATTGACTGTTTTGCCATAACATTTTTATTAAACTTGAAATTCTTGGTTAAGGGCTGAAGCGACTCAAAAAAATACATCTCAGAATCATTTCAAAAGATACCATATATTTCTAAATAAATTATTTATATTTTTTCCCATAATTCCTAATTTGTTTAGTTACTATCTCTTATATATTTCTTCTTTTTTCCATAACTCATATTTAATTTGCCAAAATTTTCTCCCTTCATTGACAATTATTTCTTATGCAACACTAACTTTGAATTTAACTATTATAATAAATGGCAGCTGAGCAATATAAAGACTATTGGAAAGGATATACAGACGGTCATAAAGGTGCAGCTCATGCAAAGAACCAGCCTTGGTATTTATATAGAAATTTCAGGGGCCCAGTGCAAACAGTTGTGCCAGAGCCAAAGAGGCAGCCTCAAGTTTACAATCGCTGGACTAATGACGCTCGCACAAAGGCAGCACTTAGATGGTGCGGCAAATGGCTGTTTGCTACAAGAAAACAGCGTCTTTTTATGGTTATTCTCGCCGCTTTTACTGTTGAAAAGTTTGATACATGGCTTCTCCATTCCATTACAAGATACAATAACTTGGAATGCACTATGGAATACGCTTATAAGAAAGAAAGAGAATGGAAAGAACATCTGGAAGCTGAAAAAGCTAGAAGAAGAGCTTTAGGACTTCCAGAAGATGGAGAAGAAGAGGAAGTTGAAGAGTCTGAAGAATAGATAACTAACCTTAGGAATTCTCGCTAAAAGGAATTCTTGTAAAAATATCAAAATATTGTGTACTTAAAAGTCTATAAGCTATAATTTTTTCTAAATAATAATTTTCTTTTTATAATTAATTTCCTAACATTTTCGAAAATTTCCAATTTTTCCTTATCTCTTGTTTTTTCCTATCAAACCCTCAACCAGATCACATCAGAGTATTCCTCTAATAATTATTTTTATGAAATGTCCCAAATGCAATAGTGAAGAAATCGAGTCTGATTCTTCTAAAGGCGATTTAAAATGCACAAATTGTGGAAAGGTTCTCGACGAAAGCCAGCTCGCTAACGAAGTCACTTTTTCTTCTCAAGCCGTCGTAGGTACTTTTGTTTCAACAATCGGACGATCCCTCAGAACTGCAAAAGGCTACACCCGAGAATCCTCAGAACTCAGCCTAGCCCGCGCACAGCGAGAAATCCAGAACCTCGCTGCAAACATGAAAATCTCCCAACAAGACGCCGAAGCTGCCTTAAGGCTTTATTCTCTTGCAAAGCAACAAAATTTCATACAAGGCCGAAAAGGGATCCATGTGATTGCAGCAGCTCTTTATATTGTCTGTAGGCAGCAGCGTAGTCCATTGCTGCTTATTGATTTTGCTGATGCCATTGGCGGGGATTTATTTGTATTAGGCTCTGTTTATAGAAAATTGGTAAAAGCTTTGCATTTTGATACGGCGCTGCCATTGATTGACCCAAGTCTTTTTATTCATAGATTTTGTGCGAAGCTGGATTTTAAAGAAAAAACAAACCAAGTGGCGATGACTGCTAATAGGATTGTACAGAGGATGAGGAGAGATTGGATGAGCTCAGGGAGGAGACCAACTGGGCTTTGTGGGGCTGCAATTTTGATAGCGTCGAGGTATCATGGGTTTAAAAGATCAACACAGCAGGTTTTGCAGGTTGTCAGGGTATGTAATGATACTATAAGAAAAAGATTAGAAGAATTTGAAAACACCATGGTTGCAAGCTTAACAAGGGAGGAATTCGAAACGCTGAACTTAGAAAGTGAAGATTTAGGGGAAAGCAACCCACCTTCATTTAAACCGTTTTCTAATGATAATCCTAAAGCTATTGAAGATGTTCCTAGCTTGTTAGCACTTCCTAGCACTATTCCTGACAATTTGTCAGATATTGATGAAGACGAAATTGATGAATTTATATTATCCCCTGAGGAATCCTATTTAAAAAGCTTAGTTTGGCATCAATTAAACTCTGACTGGTTAGAAAAGCAAAAACAAAAAGAATTCACCTCAGAGCCTCCGCTTAAAAAGAAACGCAAGAAAAAAGTGTCAATTGGAGAAAGCCCTAAAGATCCAGTTGAAGCTATCAAGATGAGTGGCAAGCTGAGCAACTCAATGAACCCTGAAGTCCTTAATAATCTTTTTAAGAATGAAGATCAAGAAGTGTATACTTATACATCTCTTTTACAAAGGAAATAATATAATTATGAATACTTTTAATTATTCTCAAATCTTTAAAACAGCTGAAAAAACTAAAGAAGAAAGCTATAGAGATTTAAAGCTGAAAAAAGTCACTGAAATGCTTGACGAAGAATTTGAGATGAGCCAAATGAAATCAAGGTCTATATCAACGTCACAAATAACTGATAGGCAGTCATTGACGAAAACGTTCAATAAATTGCTGTTTAAAAATCAGAAAAAGGCTAAAGAAATCGAAGAACTGAAAGAAATCATTGAAAATTTCAAAAAAGCTAATAACCCGATTGACTTCCAAAGGAAAAAACCGGAGTTTTCGCTAGTTGAAATGCAGAGCTCGATAAATAGCCGATATATTGTGACGGAAACAGAGAAATCTGAGTATATTGAAAAGCTTAAAAATGAGATAGAGACAATCAATGAAAAGCATGATCAAGAATATTTTATGACAGAACAATTAGTTGCTATGAAAACTAAAGCCAAACAATCAATTGTAAAATTTAGCTAGATTAATATAAAGAAAAAAGTCTGAGAAATTCAAATCAACTGTGAATCAGCTAGAAAATATGAAACCAGAGCTAGCATTATGGAAAGAGTCGCAGATAATGATAAAATAAGGACCAGCTTTAATAATACTCTACAAAGATTAACTATTCAAACTGAAAGAAGGACTAGAAAAGATAGATTAAGCTTTTTGGCTCAGAAGGAAACAGTATTAAAAAAAGATATCGAAGAGCTAGCTTTGAAATTCGCTGAAAATACTGTGAAAAATGATGACCAAAAAGAATTTCGCACTGTCTTATCACAAGACTTAAGAGAAGTTCTATTAGACCATGATGAGCTTAGGGCTATGAGCCAAAAAATTCAATCAAAACTGGAAGCTTATGAAGATGTATTTCGGCACGTAAAAGAGTAAAAAATATATAGATTGACGAAAAAATCAAAATGCTTAGATGGCTGCTTAGAAAATCCAGGAATTCTCCCACAAGATGTAGTGAATTGCTTTGGCAGAATGATTTCAATAGAAACTAAGCTAAAAGAGAGATTTGAAGACCTTACCTCAATTCATAATAAATTAAAATACAAGTGTGATAGAATTACTAATACACTTAGCAAGCTAAAAAAATCAGAAGAAAATCCTGTAAATGTAGATGAAATAAAAAAGAGAGCAAGAGGGATTAGATCTAGAAATGTAAGCGAAGGGGTGACGCTAACTGATTTAATTGTTTCTTGGGAGACATATACAGATGATACTAGTAAGCATGAACTCATAGAAAAATATGAAAAAATTTCAGCGTTTACAGGAAAGTTTCTATCAGAAACATGCTCAAAGGTATCATCAACTCTCCAGAACCTATTTATTCACACTAGCGATATGAAAAGCCAAGAAATTTTGCATGGAAATTCTACATTTCTGACAGATTTCCAAGAGCCTCCATCTGCTGCTCCAAAGAGCCCTACTAAGTCTTTAGATTTTTTCATTAATGAAAATTCAATATTACGTCAAAAGATTGAATTTTCATTAAAATTACTCTTGACATTTTTATCAGGTCATGCAGAGTTAACTCATGAAATAGGAGAATCTATAAAATCTTATGATATTCCAGAGCAAAAAGAAGTAAAAATAATTGAAGCATTATCATTTCCAGTCTCAAAGCATAACTCTAAAGCCATTTCTGGTCTTATAACTTCAGCAATAAAAATGAAGATCCAAGAATTAATCACTAAAAGAGTTTCAAAACCATCAGGCCTCAAAGAAGAGTTTGAGGATTTTGTTAAAAGGTTTAAAATCAGTGAAATTAATATGAATACTTTGAACACAGAGGATTTAATTGATGAGACTGATCCTCAAAGCCCTATAAACTCAGGCCACAACAATGAATCTGCTTTATCGCCTAGATCGAGAAAAAGGAAAAAAACATCTCTCCCCAAGCTTTTTCAAATTCCGTCTAATAAAGATCGAAGAAATGTTATCCAAGAAATAAAACTAATTGAGGCCAAAATTGATGAGGTCAAAAAACAGCATAATAAAGAAAGAACATCGAGAAGAAAAGAAAGCAAAAGAGAAGGGCTTACAAGTAGACTGTCTAGTGATAAAAGTCTGCCTTCACTTTCCCAGTCTGGGAGTGAAGCTTTATTTAGAACTTATTCTCATATGTCAACTGGGAGAAGATAAAAGATGGTTAGCAATTAAAGATCTGGAAGCTTATTTATATAATTTTTAATTTTTTAAAATAATTTGCATGTATAGTTAATAGAAATTCTTTAATAAAGAATAGGAAATGGAAAAGTAAATAAATTTGGTTTGGATGTATTTATGAATTATTTTAACTGAATAAAGTGAGTGATTATTGTCATAATGATAAATATAGCTGCTTTAGAGAAAAAAGAATAATAAAAGATAGCTAAATTTTAGAAAACTAAATTGTAGAATATTAATAAACGGTAGCAAATTATAAAAAGTTTGAATTTTATTAAGCTGCGCAAGAGCTTCTTAAAAAATGTTTATAGATATTAAGATGGAAATAATATAAAATATTTAGCTTAATGGAAAAGCACAAGAAAGCGGCTTAATAGATATAAATTTCCTTCCTTTTTCAAGTTACTAACTAATTGAGGCCGAGTATCTATGATTAATCATTCAAATACCTGAGCTTAACGAGCTTGGAGAAGACATTCCCGATATTGGCAACGCTTAAAGCAGGCAGCTTGCTAATAAATATGGTGAAAGGTGATATATAGAAATTACACAACTGAAGAGCAAAATTAAAAAATTCTATGAACAATTTTAATTTCATTTTTATTTTAGCTGCTTATATAAAAATAAAATAATTAAGTAAAACTTTTTATAAGTATTCACTGCCAAATAAATAGTAAAGATAGGGATTTATAATGTTTGATTAATAAAATTTTGCAAGAGAACTTTATAGAAATTTACAAATCCATATTAAAATTTTACTTTTTTGTATAGTACATTTGAGTAAAAATATGAATATAGCATTTTTTAGTAATCAAAGGAAATAATTGAAGTTTTTATATTTTTATCCAGGAACATTTGAGATTGACTAGCATATGAAGAAAAATAAATTATCTTTTCATTAGGCTAAAATATTTTGAATAAAAAATAAAATTTGGCTATATATCCAAAAATGCAGGAGGTTATGCACTCTGATTTTATTATAATTATAAAAGTTTAAGACTTAAACTCAAATTTTATGTTTTAAAGTGTTTTTGCAAATCCTAATTCTAATTTATTATTAAAATATAAAAAGCAGATCGATTATTATGTTTTGCTATATTGTTTATAGCTCTTCATTTTTTTACACATCAAAAATATTTTCACTATGGAATCTACATGATGGACTGATTCCAATGTCGAATTATTTTCCATGCGTGGAAAAATGTGTCAGACGTGGAGCACTATAAATATTATAGCAAGTGATTATAGATTTCCTATAAAATATAGGTCAAAATATAAATAGATGATTCATTTAATCATAAAGAAAATCATGCAAAATATTGACTTATAAGTAGCCTTTCTAACAATAAAGTTTAATATTATCAGTCTTGGACTAGATGCTCATCAGCACTCGCCTCATATATCAGGTATATGGAAATAATGATCATTATAGCTGAGATCTGATAATTCCTTTAATTAATTAAAAATTTTCAAATGGGTATTTGAATTAAATTTGAATATATTTATCATGCGAACAGATATTTTACAAGTATTACAATATTATTGAGTTTATTCCATTTCTCAAGAGGTTAATATTTCTTACCAAGTTTTAATCAATGACAGCTAGAGTTTCTGGTAAAAGCAAAAGATAAGGGTTTGCCATAGACTCTTAAGCAATAAAAGTTTGGATTCAAATTCTCAGTCAATGAGTAATGCTTTTATAGGACCTGAACTTATGTAAATTGAATAAGATAAATAATTTCATATAAATTGGATAAAGATGAATAAATTGTGCTTGGAAATGGACATATTTATGAATTATTATAAGTATGAGTAAACTAGATGAAGAGGTGATTTATAATTAATTAAATCAATATGATAGTAGCCAATTTTAGAGCTATTACCGAGCGATAGCAATAGATAAAATCAAATTTTATTTAATTTATTGTGAAAACTAAATTTTAAAATATTAATAAAAACTAAAGAACTAAATAGAAATTGAGTTTGAGTTTTCTTATAAAAAAATACCTAGACCCTTAAGATAAAAGCAATGAAGTGCTCAGTTTAATTATTTTAATAAGAATAAAAGCTTCTTTTTTATATGAAAATTTGCTTAGCAATTTTTGCACCAGAACGCTATATAATCTAATTCTCTTCTTTCCAATTGAAAAAGGATATTATCACAATAAACTTATCAAAACCATTCTAAAATCAAGAAATATTTATTATTTTATTAGTCTGTTTGTTTTTATTCTCAATTCAAACTGCATATCAATAAATTGTTTTAACAAAATTTTTTATTTATTATCACAAGTTCAGCTTCATTTTCTAGGATCAGTGAAATCGTTATATTCATATTTGTTGTATTTGATAATAAATTTTTGTAACAACCAGACCAAAATATGGATTATCTGAAATTAAAATTTCAATGATATTGATGCAATTTATTGATTAGTTTAAGGATAACTATTTTTGATACTTGCCGTATTAAATTTTACTTAGAAATAATATATAACAATTTCAGCAGGCAATAAAAATGTCTAAAATGATATTAAGTTAGAATTTCGACAAAATGTTTTATCTTATTATTTAATTAAAATTGAAAGATAAAGGACATATTGCATTACTTTTATATATATTTCAAAAATGAAAAATAGCAAATAATACGTCCTTATGAAAACAAGTTTTATATATTTTATTAGAGACCCAAACTAATCTTTTAGATAAGTTTGCTAAGTATTAATGCTTAAATAGCCAATGGATTGATCTTCGCTTCTTTGCAAGACTTGTCTTTGTGATAACTCTGCAAATAGCAAACTTGGCACATTCCCTTAGCATAGAGCATGCGATCTAGATGCAGGCAGGCCCAAGCGCTTTTTTGTCTTCCGCTTTTATGGTAGCAATTGTTGCACATATTTTTAGCATAATGACGTTTATTTATATGAGGGCAAGCTGTAATCCTCTTTTTTGGCTTCTTTTTTGAGCGCCTTTTGGTAATTTTTTTAACCTCTTTTTTAGGCTTGACTTCTTCAACTTCTCTAATTTCATCCGAGAAAATGTTAGGAAGTCGTAGACTTGATTCTTCTTTTGAATGTTTGAAGATAAGGGAATACATCCCAGAAAACACTGAGATTTTGGTCTCACAATTTTCAATCATCTATAATATTATGCCATCCACAAATTCACAGTATAAATGGAGCAGTCCACAGATAATAGCATTTAAGACAATTGAGAAAATAGAAAACTGATAAACAAAAATACAGTATTTTATCATAAATATTTACTTTATATTTTTTTATTTTACATTTGTACGTGTTTATACAAAACATAAAAAAATAAATAAATTTGCTTGATAAACAGAAAAAGATAAGAATTTATTGAATCTTAATTTTACAGAGAAATAAATTTTAAATTGTCCTTTTTTTAAAATATAAAAATAATAGGGAGAATAAACTATTGAAATACCTAATAAAATTTCATTTCCATTTATAAATATTTCGCAAAGCCAGATATGCAAATCTCCTTATCTGAGCAGTCAGAAGATCAAATGTTTTTGACAATAATATTTTTTTATATATTAATTTTAGCTTGAAAGATTTAAGATCAATAATATTTAAATTGCTTTTTATAGGTTTATCATTATGTAAATACTTTTTATGTTTTTAAAAATTAGCCAGGTACATATAATCTCCTTAAAAGTGCAAAAGATATGCTGATCTAAATTTATATTAATTTAGCAAAATTAAGACCTCAAAAGCAAATTCTTTTTCTCAAATCAATTTTTAAACTCCTAATACAAAATTCATCAGGTTATATACAGCAAAGTCCTTTATTTCAAATTCTATTTATTTATATTAAAATATAAACAAATCCTTTGCTTACCATCTTAAAAAAATAAAAATTGAAGTCAAGACATTTTATTTTATTAGTTAATTTTACATAAAGTGAGATTTTTCTGACAAAATATTTGAATTTAAGATGGATTAAAAAAATATTAAATTTAATATTTTCGTATATTATGCTAATAGAAATTTGCAAAATGGTTTCTTAATGTTAGAAAGATTGGTTTTAATAATTTTGGTAATTTACTTAACTGACTTTTATCACAATTCTAATATTTGCTTTTCTTAATTTAAAACTGACTTTAGTAATAAATATAAAATCATCATAAGTATTAATCAAAGGGAATTTTTGAGTAAAAAATTTCCTTTAAAATCACAAGCTCAGCCTTATAAGTTTGGGCTCAGTATAGCCGTAAAACCATATTTATTGCATTTTATAATTAAAATTCTGTAACAGCACACTTGAAAATATGGAATAGCTAAAGTTAAAATTCCGAATATATTGAGTGATAGCTATAATAGTTTTAGAATTACCACTTATTTAAGTGTATTATTATTTGGCATTTACTTACTAATACTATAGGCAAAAATGTTAAAGTGATAAAAACGTCTAAAATAATTTCATTGTCATGCTGAATAAATTGTTATGTTAAATTTCTAAGATGAAATTTAAAAATAAAGGCTTCTTTATGCATCCTTTTTCATTATGGCTTATGTCGGTTATAGAGATTAAAGCCTTCCTAAAAAAAAATTTACATATGCTATAAGCATTTCAAACTAATTTTTTCAGAACTTATTTAGAATTAAAACTTAAATACTTAAACCTTCTATCTCGAGGGTCTTGTAAGATCTAGACTTATGATAGTTCTGCAAATAGCAAAATTGGCACATTCCTTTTGCGTAGAGTTGGCGATCCTGATGTGAGCAGAGCCAAGCTTTCTTTTGCCTTCCACTTCTATGATAGCAATTGTTGCACATATTCTTGGCATAATGACGTTTATTCACATGAGGGCAAGCTGTGACCTTCATTTTTGGCGTCTTTTTAGTACCGTTTCTAGAAGACTTTCGAGTCTTTTTCTTTTTCTCGAATTCTTCAATCTCGCTGTTTTCATCTGAGAATATATTAGGAAGTCTCAGATTTAATCCTTCTTTAGGAGCCTTGAATAATAGGGAAAACATCCCTGAAAACACTGTTAGTTTATCTTCATACATTTCGCCCATCTATAATATACAATTTTCATTAAAGTTTTCATGAAATAAAAATAATAATTTTACAGCTTATGATAAGAAAGGAAAAAGCTTATCAACATAACACAACTTTTAATATTGATCAGAATATTATGCTATCCACTAATTAAACTACAAATGGAGGCGACCAAAATATAATAGCACTTAAAACAATAAAAATTTTATGCAACTGAAGAATTAAAAGCAAGGCTCCTATCAGCCTATAACAATTAAAATTTTTTTAATTCAAGATAAAAATTATTTTATATAAAAATTATAGTTTGCCTTATTTGTTGTGCACACAGTAGGTATTTAATAAACATTTTTATTCTTAAAGGTATAGATAAAAATGACTAAATTCATTCTTTTGAAGATTATATTGATTTTTATATTCAAAAGAGCTTCTAATATTACCACAATTTTAGGTGCTCTATTTACTAAATTTTATTGATCTTTTCGATTTACATTGAAAATGAACTTTCAAGAGATAAAAGAACGATTTCTAATATTTTTCTATTTCACACTGATTTCTCATCAATAATTTGCTAAGTAATAAAATACTTTTGAGCAAAATTTTCTCTATTTTGCAAGATAAGTAGCTTTTTAATTGGGTCAGTGAAGTGGTTCACCCCATATTTGCAAAATTAAAATTTTGTAACAGTCGGAACAAAAATGGAATCTCTTAATTCTTTATGTAAAAGATTCCGAATGCTGCAATTGATACTTTTTGAGGATTTTATACTTTAGCATCCCGGAAGAATCATTTCACAACTTATTAATGACTAAAAAATTATAAAGAGATAAAGATACCTGCATATTTATGTCAGCATGCTGAATAAATTTTATATTAGTGTGAATAAACAAAAAAATGATAGAATAAAGGTCAGATGTGGTCTTTTATATTTTTCTCTTTTATTAGGTGAAATAAAGCATTAATTACTATAAAGAGGTTTTCGTATGTTATTAGTACTCCAGACTAGATTTTTAATAATTAAACTTAAATCTTCAATTATTCTAACTTAATGACAATTTTGCAAGATTTTGACTTATGATAGCTTTGCAAATAGCAAAGCTGGCACATTCCCTTTGCATAGAGTTGGCGATCTAGGTGTGGGCAATCTCAAGCCTTCTTATTTCTGCCGCTTTTATGATAGCAATTGTTGCACATGTTCTTGGCATAGTGCCTTTTATTTACATGTGGACAAGCTGTAATTCTCTTTTTAGGCGGCTTTTTATACTTATAAACTTTTTTTACAGTTTTCCTTTTAAGAAATTCTTCAATGTCTTTGTCTTCATTAGAGAAGATATTAGGAAGCCGCAGATTTGAAACATCTTTTGGATCCATTGAGAATAATGAAAACATCCCTGAAAACACTGTGGTTTTGTCTTCGCAAACTTCTTTCATATTTATTATTATGTCCACTATTTTTATTTAATAAATGGTGAACTGAAAATAGTTCAGAAAATCAAGGAATAATAAAAATTATGGCCTTGCTATCAAATATTATCTGAAAAGTTTTAATTTGGGTTTGCATTTTTATATAAACAAAACCAAAATTTTTAAAATATTCTCTAATAAATATAAAGGTTGAATAATTATTTTAAAAATTGGAAGAATGAATTATAGGAGCATTAATAAAACTTAAAGAAGAGTCTATTAATTTTTGCTATTTTATTTCTAGAAAATTAAGATAAAAAATTGCTGAATGCAAAATAATTCATAATCCTTAAAATTTATATAATATTTCCGGACTGAACTTAAAAGGGATAAAAAAGGTTTTAGCGTAATATTTTTGTAAATTATTTACACACTATCTGCAAAATATTGTCTATTATTATTGGGAAGTTTGATTTTATAAATTTCAATACTCAGCTTAAATTTTCTACCTAGCTGATAATTTTTATCTAAGTTGCGTTTTGATGTTAAACCAGTTAGAAGGTGATATAGACTTAGGAGCTATAGAAGAATAGCATTTGATAATAGTTTTATCAAGCTAAGAGATTTAGTCCTGAAATCATAGATGAGAAATATGATGCAATAGCAATGAAGTTATGAAAACTCCTGACTAATCAAGCAATTAAGCATAAAGAAAGCTAGGGATGATCAATTCTATTTTGTTATTTTAGATATTTAAAAGGCCTATCTAAATGGACTCTCATCTAGACTTTGAGATTCTTTAAAGTATGAAATATGCTTTGATAGTCAAAGAAAAAACGTTTTCTCAAATTAGCGTTAATATTAAAAGAAAATCGTCGAAGCACAAGAAGCTTAATTCCTCTGGCAATAATCTCAATATATCTACTCCGTACTGAAAATTGGCCTAAATAATAAAAGAAAGTAAATCTAAAAGTGAAAAATTTGGTTTGAATTTTCTATTGAGTATATAATTTTTGTTTTGTGTCTGCCAGTTTCTATTATGTATAAAAATTATAAATAATATTTTGCTTGTTTGCTTCCAGATAATTTATAATTTTTCAGTTTATTTACTCATTTTAAGAAAAATTTTCTGCTCTCATCAACCCAGCAAATAGCATTATTAGAAAAACCGATTTTCCATATTTTCTTATTAAATTTTAACAGCTAGATTAGATATTTCAATTATTAAAACTTTAATTTGAATCATTTTTAAAGTTATTAATCAATAACTTATAAATATTTTACAGTTGCAGCTCATTACCAATTTTATTTATTATATCCGAACGAAAGCAACAAATTTCTTCTCGTTATAAAGATTTTTATTATTATTTTCTGTAATATTAGTTGATTTTTTAATTTTTATAAGATAAATGTATAAAAGAATATCCTAACTCTTTATTTAAAAATGAAATTTAAGGTTTTTTAAATTTTTAAATAAGAGGGCAAAGAGGTATAAATATGTGGATTGAAATCAAAAATCGAGCTTGTCATTAAATTCTAATTACTACATTTTTATTAGAAGTAGGTTTATTTTCCAAGATTTCTAAAATTTTATAGAGAATAGTTCAATTAAGATTGAAAAAATGAAAACGAGAAGAGCTGGACTAGTAAATGTTTCTCGGTCCAAGAGTGTTTTATTACTGATTATATTAAACATATTAACTATAAAAAGATAAGGAGTTAATATTATTAATAGTATAGAAGCTATTTAGTTATTTAATTATGATAACTCTTTTTATATATAAAAAGTTTACTAAATTATTGATATTAAATAAATATAGCTTTTAAAACATATATGTCAATAAATATTATAGTAGCTTGATTTAAAGATACAATTGTTGCTTAAAAAGCAATTAATATATGCAAACTTAAAGTTTCGTTTTAAATTAATTTGATATAGCTAATATGTATATAAGTAGTTTTCCAGGGGGCGGGTTTCTAGTTCCGGTAGATTCCCTCAAGATTTTCCAGTTACGTTAAATGATTTTATAAAAAATCACTTTGCAACACAATTTTCAATGCTTAGTTATGATTCTTTAAAAGGTAAACGTAAAAGATGAGTCATAGTTGATAAATAAAAATATTTATGAGATAATCTATTAATTAAAATCAATTATATTGACATCACTAAGCTATTTCACTGCCAAAAGAAATAATATTTCTTTTTAATAAGATAATTTTAATTAGAAAATTTCCTTCTTTTTATAAATTCAGTTTTGCAAACTTGTACAATCAGTAAGGCAGTTAAAATCATATATTTCTTATTCAGCATTCCAAATTTTGTAACAGCCAGATTAAAAATGGAATATCCAAAAGCCCAAAAATAAAAGAATGTATCATTTGCCGAAATTAAAGAAGAATTTAAACTTGATGACAATTTTTTTTGAAATAAACAAAAATATTTTTTTGCATATAATAAGATATCCAATATTGATAATATAACTATAGTGGAAATACTAAATGTAATTAATTATGAACAAAATAAAATATAATGAGATTATGATATTAAAGATATAAAAGTATATTTTTCTTATATTTACTATAGGATATAAACTCTTTACAATTTTTTTCATATATTATTACTTCTTTATTGATAAAAAATTTTAAACTTAAATTTTTAGTTCTTCTGTTTTAATAGTAACTCTGAGAGATTTCGACTTGTGATAGCATTGCAAATAGCAAACTTGGCACATTCCTTTAGCATATAATTGGCGATCTTGGTGTACACAGGTTCAAGCCTTTTTAAGTCTCCCGCCTTTATGATAGCAATTACTGCACATATTCCTGGCATAATGCCGTTTATTCGTGTGTGGGCAAGCTGTGATCTTCTTTTTATGTGACTTCTTAAATTTGCGAGCTTTTGTAATAATTTTGAAAGGCTCTGATTCCTCAAGATTAGGGACTCCATCAAAGAAAATATTAGGAAGTCGCAGACTATACAGATCTTCTGAATAATTGAATATTAGTGAATACATCCCAGAAAACACTGTGATTTTGTCTTCGCAGATTTCTTTCATATTATATTATATTCGCCTAAAATTATAGCACAAAAATGTAACACCCAAAACTATGGCATTTAAGCCACATAAGAGGTTGAGGATTAACGAGCATAAATCAAGGTCTTAATTGCATTTAATTGAGCATTTTATTTAGGTTACACTTAATGCTTTCAAAACATATGCAAGAATAATAATTAGTCTTAAAAGGAAATAAAAAAAGTTTTGGGTTGCAGCTTTTGTTTATTATTTTCTTAGAATTTCTACGCAATTTATTTTACTTTTGTGACCTTCGGTTCTGCAGTTTTTGATATTTAGATTTAAATTTTTTGTGTTGCATCTTCATTTTTTATATCTAAATAGATAAATGGCATCATGTAGTGTGGCTAACACTAGCATGCCTAATTAAACCTGAAATTTTTGTTACTGGAAAGAAATAGATTGAGGTTTAAATTTTTATTTGTTTAATTTTCAATATAACTAATATAGCCACTATTAAATGGAATGGACTTAGAGAATAGAAATATAAGAGAAATTACAGGTCCTAGAATAGGGTATTAAATCTTATTGATCATAATAAATAAAAATTTGGATTAATAACTCCATAATACACCAAATATCATAAAATTACTTTTTGGTCATATTGGTGTAATAAAAGAATTATAATTTTCATCAAAGCAATCGATTTTTTTTAATTTGAATTTATTTACTTAAAAGATTTATAAAATTCTGAATTTCAATAAAAATTTAACGATATAAGCAAGATCAAACCCAGCTTGTTAAGAATTATTTTTCTCAATAGTTTGGATCATATTTTTGAAGTGATTTTCTATATCAGCTTTCTTTGCAAAAAATATGAATAGTATGTGTGAGAAGTACTCTGACTGCTTAAGCTCCATAATATCAGCAATGAGTAGCTGGATTTCACAGTCATTGCAAATTCTGGATACAGCTGTATTGAAGATGCTTAAGTAACTTGGGGCATGATTGCAAGTTGTGAAATTAAAGTTGTTATGCTTCTTGATCTGAGCAAGAGCATTTTGAAGGGATGGGACTAAGATTGTAGTGGTATTGTAGAATTTTCTAATTAGAATTGATTTTGCTTGAAATCCTATTGCCATACCTTCAAGGAATAAGCTAAGAATCTCTGAAAATGAATAAAAGTATCCTTGCTAAAGATGCAAGTCGCCAATTGAAATCATAATCTTTATCATTTTTTCGAATGTTTAGCCTGAAAGTATAAATTCTCCATCTTCAAGTTGGCTTTGTATATCATAATGAAATTCTTTAGTGGCTCCGTATTCGTCAGAAACTCTTGCAAAAAGTTTTTCTCCATTACCTTTGAGACTTTTTGTGACGGTACTAGCGAAATTTTCAATTCCGCAGTTTTCGAAGATCAATGATGCATCTGGAAGATCAAGAGCTAAATTATTAAGAAAGGAATAGAAGGGCTGATCTTGAGCAAAATTGTATACATGCTGTCTATGAGTCATTGAGATTATCTTCAGTTTCTTTATTGTAGCATCCTAGGCTTTCTAGAGGGGCACTTGTGAAAGAAAGGTATGCACTCTTTAAGAAATCTTTAGCATTATAAAATGGTTGAGGATTTGATAGGACGCTGGTAGCGAGGATAAGAGCAATCCAGATGTCTTTCATGCTATAGTTACAGCTAGATAAATTTTTTTTAAATTCTTAAATGAAAATTTGTAACAGCCAGAACAAATATGGATTATCCATATTTAATATTAAAATTATAAGAATAAAAAGGCCCAATAGAATAATTCTTTAATAGAAGAAATAAAATAAGTAAAAATTATGTATAACGAAAAATAGCATTATATTTTTATGAAATGCTGATGATTAAACTATTTATAAAAGACTGTGATTTAATTGCATGATATTGTGGCTTTTTTCCCTCTTTATATCATAATTTTCTTATTTCTGTGAATGTTTTAGGTAGTTTATTTTAACCTTTTCTCTCCACTTATTTAATTTACGAATTATCAAAATCTTATGAAATATTTTACCTATTTCGCAGGCTAATTTTTTAGTTCTCCTAAATTTATATCAGCTAGTTTAAAAGTAAAATCTTAAAACCTTATTTAAATAATGTGAGCTCTATTTCCGATGGTTTTAAGATTTTCATTATGAGATTCAGCAGGATTAATTATTTTCTTAATAATTTTTTTATAGCATAAAATTATGCAAATTAAATTAATATGCTGCTAGCTATCAAATATTTGATTTATAAGGATAATTAAATATGAAAATGAATAAATGATGCTCATGATTTATCATTTTAAACCTGCTAAGAGTTTGAGAACTCAAAATGAGGCTAAAACTGAGCTAGAATGATGCCTACGAGTGCTTTGGACATTTATGTTCTGGCTGAATTTGCTCCCCTCTAACCTAGAAATTAATGCTTCATATGTTTCCGATTTAGCCACTAATATAGACCTTAATTGTACTTAAAAAGTTTGTTTATATTTTATTAGAATTAAATAATATGTTTTTATAAATTGTGAGTTAACTTAAATTTTCGATTTTTCCTTTTTAATAACAACTTTGAGAGACTTAGATTTATGATAGCATTGCAAATAGCAAAATTGGCACACTCCTTTAGCGTATAATTGACGATCTTGGTGTGGACAAGCCCATGCCCTTTTTTGTCTCCCACCTTTATGATAGCAATTACTGCACATATTCCTGGCATAGTGTCGTTTATTCGTATGTGGACAAGCTGTGATCTTCTTTTTATGTGCCTTCTTAGGCTTGTGAACTTTTTTAATAATTTTCTTTGGCTCTGATTCTTCAAGATCAGAGACTTCATCAAATAAAATATTAGGAAGTCGTAGACTATATAAATCTTCCGAATAATTGAAAATTAGTGAGTACATCCCTGAAAACACTGTGATTCCGTCTTCACAAATTTCTTTCATATTTAATATTATATTCGCCCTAAATTTTCACACAAAAATGTAACACCCAAACATGTGGCATTTAAACCACCTAAAAAATTATCTCATAATAATCAAAGTTAAAGTCCTCATTGATCTTAAAAAGCTACTTATTTAGTTTATACTTATTTATACCAAAAGCTACAATATTTATCAAAATAATTTCCTACTCATAAAAATCTGAATAATTATAATATATACAGAAAACCTAGAGCAGCACTATATTATTCAGGAATTGATCAATTAAGTGGCATTCTATCGAAGAGATTGACAATTAATAGGAAAGTAAATTATAAGTATTCCTATAAAACAATAACTCATTCAATTTTTATAAGTTTATTGTGAGAAAATTAAAAAAATCTAAGCAGAAAAGTAAACGATTTTACTATTCAAATTTATTCAAAAAAGTAAGAATAATAATAGGGACTAAAAAGGAATAAAAAAGGTTTTGACTTAGCAGATTTGTTGATTATTTTGGTAGAACTTTTTAAAATAATTTTTGCTTTGTTGGAATTGTTGCTTTCAATTTTTGAAACCTAGTTTTAATTTCTTTTCTACTTCTTTAGACCAAATACTAAGAGTGAAGTCAGGAATTTTCTTGAGTATGATTTAAGCCTTTCCTAAACAGAATTTGATTCCCAAAGTAAGCCTAAGAGGCTAGAGATGATCTTTCTTATATAATTATAATTCCAGGATCAATAGAGGTTTATTTGCTAAATCGTCTTAGTGAAGAGTCTCCCCATTCGGCAAATATTGCCTCTATATTTGGTCAGTTAAGACTTGACGGTCTAATAATTATTGAGTCATTCTATAATGAAAATGTACCTTTAGTAATAAAGGCTAGAATCAGTACGCAAAGCCTTATTTATTACAATAAATGATAATACGCTTCTTTTTGGCTATTTTTAATCTCCTTTCTCATCACATTCAGCGTAAACTAAAAAGTTTAAATTTTCATCAACCCAGCTTATACATATTAATCCCACATTTTTATACTTAAGCAAATTTTGTAACAGCTAGACAAAAATGAAATATTAAATCAAAATTTAAAGTTTTTCATGATTTTTCGCTATTTATGCCTATTTTATCAGTTCCTTCTTATTTTCCTTTACTCAGCTGATATCTTAGTTAGAATAAATAATTTTTAAATATCATTTAGAAAATTATTATAATATATCTTACTATTTTGCAAATAACAAGAAATCGATAATTATTTAAAGCGCGATATAATTTCTAAAGGATATAATTAATGAATATCTTTGTATTATTATGCTTATTTAAATAAACGCAAGCCTAAATCTTTTTTTGCTATTTTAAGAGGTAATTTGGGGCTTTTAGGCTTTTTAAAACATAAAAATCAAAATCTAATACGATTTAATGCAAAATTGTTTTTAATCAAGTCAAATTAGCTTTTATAATTAATATTGAGATTTTGGCAATCTATCATATCATTTATATGAGAAAGCAGCATAAATTACAATGAAATGTATTTTATGAAAATAACTCAATAAAAATTTAGTCATAGTTGATCGATAAGTGCAGCTAAATATTAAACAGTTAGTAAAATAAATATTCATTTTGAATTAATGTGAAGTAAAAATTAATTGAAAGATAAGAATATGGTAAATTAGCATATGAACTATTTGATTTTTAGTATATATAAGAAAAATTTATGATAAATTTAAAAACAATTTAAAGAAAATGTTGGAAAAATGCCTAAATTCCCCATTTTAATGCTTATATTTATTTATATTATATTAGCACTAAACAAAGTAAGATAAGATTCTAATTATCATAAAACTTTTAAGATGTTATAGTAATTTCAATAACAGCTCTTAAAAAATATACCAAAAGTATTAATAGGATTTTGCAATAGGGCTATTAATTTTGTCTTCAATGAAAGTTTAATATGTATATATGAATGAGGCAAAATCTCTATATTATTTATTAATACTAATAATTTTGAAGCACTTGAGCATTTATCGCCTTTAAAATAAAATTAATATTTGAAAAAGAAGCCATTGCACATAAAACTAAATTAAAATAAGCCAATAAAAGCTAAGCAACTTATTTATATATTCTTAAATTATTATACAAATAATGCAAAGCTTTTGTATTATTTTATTTTAGTCCTTCTTGAAGATGGAAACAAAATATGTTCACCTCAATTATTTTTATATTATTTTGATCATATTCAACAAAAAGCTTATTTATTGATTTTTTAAACTCTTGGTGTTGTAAATCTCAACCTCTTGATTGTAGGGATTTTATTTTAATTGAATTATCTCCATCCTTATATTGAAAATTAATTTTTGAGCGGCAAATTTAAAGTATTCATAAGGTTTAAAAATATTAATATTTGAATTTATTACTATTATCTAATTTTTATTCAATATCTGGCTATCAAAAACACCTTGAGAGCCAAAAATTGCTTTTAATCACAGACTCAGCTTTATAAAATTCGATCAGTAAAGTAGTAAAGTCCATATTTGTTATAAAATTTTGTAACACCCAGACTAAAAAATATGGATTATGCAAAATCGAATTATCATAAATGCGATTTATCGATTTTAAAGAATGACACAGGAATATTAATAAAAAATTTATGGATTAATAGCCTCTTTGCTAATAACTAAGAATAAGCTTTTAAGGGAATTATCAATTATAATAAATAATTTTAGAAAGGGATAAAAGTATCTCTAATTATACCACATGTAATCAGCATGCAAGGTAAATATTTATTAAAATAAAGGATAAATTTGAGATTTGCTTCTTTTTATATATTTTTCCTATGGCTATCGTAGAAAATACAGTGTCCTTATAAAATTAAGTTTTATGTATGTTATTATTATTCCAGACTAATCTTTTAGATGAACAGCTAAAATTTAACTTAAATCTTTGAGAACTCTTGCTTGATATCTTTACAAGATCTAGACTTATGATAGCTCTGTAAGTAGCAAAATTGGCACATTCCCTTAGCATAGAGTTGGCGGTCTTTGTGCAGGCAAGTCCAAGCCTTTTTTTGTCGCCCACTTCTATGATAACAATTGTTGCACATATTCTTGGCATAGTGCCTTTTATTTACATGAGGGCAAGCCGTGATTCTCTTTTTTGGAGCTTTTGCTGAACCGCTTTTAGAAGCCTTTTCATCTCTTTCTTTAAGCTCTTCATTTTCAGCTTCACTTTCTTCATAGGAAAATATATTGGGAAGTCGCAGACTTGATCCTTCTTCTGAGTTTTTAAAGATTAGGGAAAACATCCCTGAAAAAACGGTAAATTTATCCTCGCAATTTTCACTCATCTATAATATTATGCCATCCACAAACTCGCACTATAAATGGACAATCAACATGCAATTGCAATTAAAATATTAAAGGAATTATAAAACTGAAGAGACAAAAAATTGTTTCTTTTAACCAATGTTGATATAAATTCTTTTAATTTTATTTTAGTTAGTTATTCAGAAAATCACAGTTTTTGCGAAAATAAGGTTTGGGTTAATAGGAAAATATGAGTTGTTAGAAAAACGCTAATTTCGTTCAGTAATTAATTTTTTGTAATAATTTTTGTTAAACTTGAAAATTGAAAAGAAGAATAGGTTATCCACAGATTAAATTTCACTTTTTAGCATATTTTATTTTTGTGAAGTATCACATGTGAACGTCATCAATTAAATAAAATGGAACAAAGAAAGTTTTTTATAATTTAGATAAATTTTTGATTTTTAATAATATTAAGAAAAGGGAACTCAAAGATAACTTTAAGATAATAATCATTTTATAAGATAAAATAATTGCTAATAATTTCTTATATTTTAATAAAAGATTTTATATGTTTTATAATTTATTGCAGATTGGTCTTGAAATCTGTTTTAAAATATTATTCACGCTTAAAATTTAAACTTTCGTAAATAGTGTTAACTATCCAAAAATTTTTAACTTCCTTATAGGATTGAAATTCCCTATTTGTCGACAAAACTTAAGAAATTGCATCATTTTCTTTAAGTTTAAATTTTATTTCAGATTAACAAGCTTTCTATTAGCTTCAAGTTAAAGGATAGCTTTGGCTCATATTGCATTTTATTTAGTTACTTTAATTTATTATACCAAATATTAAAAATTTGAAGGTTTATGGTTTAGTTTTCCATCTTTTAAAAGCTAAGCTCTTGCTTGAAGGTGTTTTATCTTACATTTAAATTTTATTATATAAGCCACTTAAATTAATAAAGGAATAGGATCTTATACGCATATAGAGAAATTAAGTATTGAAAGCTCTTTTCATAATAGAATTCATAAAAATAAGCTATTTAAAAGCAAAATTATGAAATTTTTTCTATTAGCTATTCATTTATCTCAATATTTTTAATGATTTTCTAGTTTCACATAATAGAAAAAGCATAAATTTTTTATCTCTTTAACAGAGTATATGAGATTCCAAAGAAGAAGAAGAAGAAGAAGAAATACAGTCCAAGATTTGTTTTTTTTAATAGTATACTTTTATAAAATCGATTAATAATAAGAATGCAAACTGATTATATTTATTGCCTCACTTGCTTTACATAGCTCAACTCGATCCCCAATTTGCAAGCAAAAAATATTGCCCTTATAAGAGGGGGTTAATGTTTTTGTAAAATTTAATTAGGCTGAGCTCAATCCGCAGATGATTAACCCAAAATATTTATTTAACTAATAAATAGTTCAGATTTTACTTTTATACCAATAGTAAAGTAGATTCAGATGGAGTTAAAATAATTCCAGTCATTCTAAGATTAATAGAATTTTCTCAAAGACAACACTATCATGATTTTTTATAATTATAAAATATGGGCTTTTTTGAGTGCTAAATCAATACTAGAGCAAAATAGAATGAAAGCAAGTCCTCAAATTCTATTAATCTAATCATTCTTTAATAAGCTATATTTATTCAGCGAAAAACACTACTGATTTCAATTTGATATAAGAAAACTTGTGCACTCTGAGTGGGCTTTCTTTTTTCTCAATTAATAGATGGTAAGAATAAGGTCGCAATTTTAGCTCCTTCGACGAGGATGAATTTACTACTCCTCAATAAAAAGAATGCTTTATATTGCCTAAGGAGCTTCTCTACTAATTAGTCATTTTTCAGTTTTCCAATAATATATATGATAATCACCAAGATATTAAAAAGGCATCCTAAGAATATACAGGGTAAATTAATACCAGAACATTGCTAATTAACTAGATATTCATTCTATACTGAAAATGATATAAATTAGAATCCTTACAATGAAATACAATTGATATCAATTTTTCATTCCTCACAATAAGCTTCATTTAGTTTTTATCTGATAGTATCAATTATATTAGCATAACTGCTCTAATCGAATTAAAAATTTAGCAATCCTTGAAATAGCTTGCAATTAATTTAAAGATACCGAAACTTAGATAGTTTCATTCCATAAAAAATTCAAAAGATTAAATTTGCTGAGCATTTACAGAAACATCTTCTGGCTCTGTTGGGGGAAACCTTTACGACTTCATTTCTCTTTCCCCATGAGGAAAAACATGCTTCAAGATTGAAAACAAAAAAATACTTCTTTAGCACGCGAAGTGCAATTGTCCACAACAAAATTTCCCAAAGGCTGAAAAATGAATTGTAAACGCATTTTCCGCTTTCAGAGAATGGATAAGCTATAAAAGCATTTCTAAAAACAAATATGTTTAGAGCCAAAATTTTTAGAAGTTCAAAATGTTTTATGATTGTCAACAGCTATATTTTTCCACTGATGAATTTTTGGGATAAAAGATTTTATTCCAATTCTTTGCTGATTCGCTGCTGATACTTGATTCCCCAAATCTGTTCTTCTTAGGTTTTTATATTGATTTGTATAATTTTCTAAATGTTTTTTGATTATAGTGCATATCCGATACAATCATAGGATATTTTCCTTCTTTCCCTCTTCTCTATACTTAGATTCACCATTTCTATTTAATGTATATAAAACCAAAATATTTCGAAATAATAAAAGAAATTATTATGTCAATAATTTTTTTATTTCCATCTTACAGGCCAAAATATTATTATAGGTGAACCTCTTTAATTATTTTAGGTTTATGATGCCACGATTCTTGCATGCTTTCAGGTATTATTAAAACCCAACAGAAATTTTAATTCAATGCCTTTTTGTTGAGCTTGAATAGCAGGAATACTATTTATTTATCAGAACTGATATTTTTACTATTTGGTATTTCTTTATATATTTTTAAATTGGACTGATTTAAGTTATGTTTTTATATTGAAAATTTATTATCTCTTTTGGAGAGCGGCATGATGTACAAATTTTCTGATTTCTGCTAGAGGAGTGCAATCCCGAAGAAGTAACACAAAAAAGGCATGTGCGGATATACGAGTAAGCTGTTGAGCGTAAAGGAAGGGTAAAAGGGTTACTGCATCTTACAATTAGCTCTATGATTAACGATTAATTATGATATTGGTTTTAATTTTTCGGTATTCAAATAACTAAATTTTATGTAATTAAATGTTCTTATTCTTTAATTTGAAAATGGAATTTAGTGATAAAATATAAAGTTAATCAAAAAAGTCTAGAAAGACTTAATTTTTTTATTTAGCTGTACACAGATAATTTTATCCTTGATATTCGGGCTTATCAAAAATTATTATAGGCAAAAAATTTTCTTTATTTTCACAAGCTCAGCTATATAACCTTGGGATCAGTAAAGTAGTTATTTCATATTTGTTATATTTGATTAACATATACTGGGCGCTCCTACTGCGATCTATTGAGATAGAAAAGCCCCAACTATTTTCTTATCTACCCTAGTATAGTTCGAGAAGTTATTTATGAATTTAATTTTAATTTAGGATTTACTTGATTTTTTGGTGAATTTGGCGATTTCACCCATTTTGCCATGCCAATAAAACTTCGCAAGCCAAGATGATTTTGCTAAAATTACAAAGCTATATAGCAAGTCACAAAAATTTGAAAACAACTAAAATCAATTGAGAACTGAGTGGAAAGTAATAAAGCATACTAGTTGGTATTCAAGTTTAAAATTTAATTTCCCTTAAAATTATTATGTTTCAACAGTTTAATGAGAAAGCTCTATTTATTTTATACAGTCTCAAGTATAGGCTATAAGCACTTCGTATAAAATTTGTAACAGCTAGCTAGTCTAAAAATGTGGATAATCAAAATCGTAATTTCAAACGTCATTACTGAATCTTTACCGAAGCTCTAAAATCATCTATTATTTAGATACTGCTGTGCTAAATTTTTGGCTTAGTCAAAAAAGAATTATGTTTCTCCGTCTATAAAAATGTTTAAATTAATTTTATGTAATATCATGAATAAATATTTCAATGGGTTTACTTGTTCAAAATTAAATGATTAAGACTGAGTTAAATATTTTTCAATATAATTGAATAAAAATATTTTAAGCAGCTCTATATAATAAATTTTATGTATGTTATTAGTATTGCAGACTAATCTTTTAAACAGCTCAGATTAAAATTTTAACTTTCTTGTTTGATAGCAACTTTATAAGATCTGGACTTGTGGTAGCTCTGTAAATAGCAAAACTGGCACATCCCCTTAGCATAGAGTTGGCGATCTAGATGTGGGCAACTCCAAGCCTTTTTTTGTCTCCCGTTTCTATGATAACAATTGCTGCACATACTCCTAGCGTAGTGGCGTCTATTCACATGAGGACAAGCCGTGATCCTCTTTTTTGGAGCTTTTGCTGAGCAGCTTTTAAGGACCTCGTCAGTATTTTCCTTAGGCCCTTTTTCTTTTTCTTCTTCAACTTCGCTATCTTCAAAAGAAAATATATTAGGAAGTCTCAGGCTAGATACTTCTTCTGAAAATTTGAAGATTAAAGAAAACATCCCTGAAAAAACATTGAATTCATCTACGCACTTTTCACTCATCTTTATAATATTATATTATCCACCAATTCACACTATAAATGGAACATCTAACATGTAATTACGATTAAAACATTAAAGATTTAAAAAACTGAAAAGTCAAATAAAGTTTCTATTTATAAAGATTGATTGAAATTATTTTAATTTTAAGTTTATATCTAATTAAACACATTCAAAATCTCACTGGAAATTTTAAAAATATAAGGCATTTGAATAAATAGGAAAATATGAAGTGAATTTAAAAAAACGCTTAATTTTCTATCCAGTAATAAATTTCTCAAGATAAATTTTTACCAAAATTTAGAAAATTGGATTAATGAATATTCACATATAAAATTGAAACATTTTGGCAAATTTTATCTTGTGAGGTATTGAATGTCAACGTCATCAATAGAACAAAATGGAAAATGGAATTTTTTTATGATTTGGGAATAATTGTAGAGACCTTTGGGATAATTGATATTTAATAAATGATTATAATTGCTTTTATTTATTACTCACATAATAGTTTATAGCTATGCATAATCAAATATAGAGCTCCTTCAAGTTACAGAATTCTGGCTTTTAATGTTAGCATATATTTATTAGAATTAAATATAATGAATCTAAAAATATTGCTTTTATGTTTAAACTCCTTTATTTATTATAAACTCTATAAATTATTTGTATACCTTTGATACTTTAATTTTGCATTTAGTTTTCATAGCCTGGTATTTGTAATAAAATTTAATGCTCCTATTAAATGATGTAGATATTAAGCCAAAACTGTACTGGCTCATAATTCTGCTGCCTTAATTGCTTGTTTGAAATATGAAAGAAGTCAAGAACTCTTAAGCATACATACTTCTAGTTATTATAAAAATCTTTCATCTTAGTAGGTATTTTAAAAAAATTCATTTAAGTATCCAATATTTTAATCTAAAAGCTAGCAAGAAAATAAAAACTTTGAAATATCAGGAAAAGTTATTTATGTTTATGGAATATCACAAATGTGATTATTTATGATATTTTTATATAGCATAGATATCGTAATGGACATAAATCTGAAGTTTATAATACATTTTTTGCTAATTTTATATGAAATTTACCTATAGCATGGCAAACTTAACTTTATAGAGTCTCTCTATATATAGTTTGATTCTTAGATTAAATAAAAGAGTTTTAATTAGATAAATTTTGTTTAAGTTTAATTTATTAATTATTATATATCTATTAGTTATAATGATAATATCAGACTTATTAGGGTTATAAAGAGTTTTAAAATTAATTCTCAAAAAAGCATATACTTTATTTAGATTTATGATAAAATTAAACTTATAAATTTGTATAATTTATATAAATGGCTGATACAAAGTTAATAGAGTGAAATAAGAGGCACATAAATGAGCCTAAATTTTATACAGCTTAAATCATACGATATTTCTTTTCTTGGAATAACTCTTCAATTAGTAAAATAGAGCATAAAGGGCTTCCTAAAAATAATCGTAAAAATAAATTTTTCTAATTATTATCTCCTTATTATGCACATTTGAAGCTTAAATAATTTTTATCTTTGCTGACTTATTACATTATCCATTTAATTTGATTGAGTATTATATAAAATTAATAAGTATATATATAAATGATAGATTTCGGGTATAGATATAGAAATCAATAAATAGAAAATTATTTCAATTCGTTTAAGCTAATTTCTGCACAAAGAAGAGATTTGTTTAATATCAAATATATTTCGGTTTTATTAAATTATAAATATCATGGTTTTAAATAAAACAATAATATCTAAAACTGTTTAAGAATAATAATTTATATCTGCATCTATTCAAATACAAAGTTCCAGTTCTCCCTTAAAGATATCTTTAAAAATCCTCATTTACTTATATTAAATCATAGATTAATCAAATATAGTAAAGAATCTGAAATCTTTATCTTTGATTAAGTTTTTGAAGTTTGTACGATATATTATTACAAAGTTTAAATTCTTTGTGCTTGATTTCTATTAGTTGAATATCAATTTCTGGTGAAGATTTTGATATTTATAATTATATTTCATTTTATCTAGTATAATTTTTTAGTAATTCTAATATAAATATTAATCGAATACTTGATTTCTATTATAGCTTGTCTGAAGCTAATATTTGGTGATTGTTGACTAAAATGGCATAATGATTTTATTAACTGATTTTCTTTATTATTGGTAGAAATAATAAAAGGTATGATATAAAGTAGCAATCAAACAATTACTATCATCCTAAGTGTTAATATTTGAGTTTTTCACTGAAAGCAATATTTGAATTCTTTCAAATTTCTTTCAAATTATAGCTTATTAACTATATGTATTTTGCTATTATAGTTATACATTATTAGCAAAATTAATGCCTCAGATAGAAAATATAATTTATATTCTTAGAAGTAACCCTTGGAAAAATGCATAAAGCCATTTTGAGTTGATTATCCATTTCTTCGATATTCAGCGCATTTAATAGAAACATAATTTCCATATTATCACTTCACGATAATAATTCATTTAGCTGCTTTGAATTTTTATACTTATTAAAACTTTTCAGAGGTTACATAAAACTCCTTTATTCCTATTGATTATTTGTCAAGCCTATATGAAATATATCCAAAATTGTCCTATTAATTAGTGGCTTTAATAAAATGGTGAAGATATTCATCGTTTGAGTTTATTTCTTCACTATCCTCAGCTTTAGTTCTGCTTCCTCAAAACTTGACTTAAGCGATCGCCAATTTAGCTTGAAATCCCTTAGTGAAAATACTCTGCAAGGGCATTTGTATCAGCCCTTAAAAATTCACACTCAAGTGGTCGAAGAATTCTTCAGCGACGATGAGGTCTTAAAAGTTTTGGGTTCAAACTTAGATGCTTCAGCAAAAATCATATCAAATTTATTACTCACCAGGCCATCAACAGGCCAGCTTAGACTTGGCGAAAAAAATCAATGCGCTAACATCCTGCTAAGCCATATTGGTCAAAGAGAAGAAATTGATGCAGATATAGCTATATTTGCTGTCAGTAGCCAAGAAAAAAGTGAAATTATTACTTCAAAAAAATGTGAGGTAATTGAGAATAAATATATAAAAGCTATTGCCTTAGAAATTAATACTGAGAAATTTATAAAACTTGAAGAAATTTCAAAAATCAAAGAACTTTGCATTGCAATTGCAAACGTCTTATATGGAGACAAAGAGGAAGAAAAGCAAGTTCTGATTAAGGAAATAGGTGAATCTTTGGCAAAAGAGAAAAAAATCAAACAAAGAGACAGTTTAAGAGCTTGCTATAATTCGGTGAACAACTGTGTAGTTTGTATCGATACAAATAACTGCCAAACTTGTGCTAGTGGCTATTTTCTAAGCGGAGGGATTTGCTTGCCTTGCACTCCACCATGTGCTAGCTGTTCTGGATGCTCAAATTGTTGTTCCTCATGTGAAGATCCAACTAACATGTCTTGGGATGGATTAAATTGTAGATGCACTGATACTAATAAATATTTCAACACAACAACTCTTGTTTGCCAATGCAAAGGAAATTATTTGCCAGATGGAGATGCTTACATTCCATGCGCACCGACATGCGGCTCATGCTCTGGTTCAGCTTCTTTTTGCACATCATGCATTGATGGCCCAGACATGACTTTATATAAAGGAACTTGCACATGTAATGACCCTAATGCCTCTCTAGGACCTGGATCACATTTTTGTTCTTGCAATAGTGGATTTTACATAGATAGATCAAAAGGCAGTAGTAATCTTTGCTTGCCTTGTGCAGCACCTTGCGATGTTTGCTTAAATGCAGCTACTCAATGCGCTACATGCATTAATCCTGCTCAAATGACTTTAAAGAATTATACTTGCATATGCAATGATCCTAATGCCTCTTTTAATTCTGGATCGCTTACTTGCGAATGTAATGCAGGATATTTTTTATCATCAGGAGTTTGTACTGCTTGTGGGGCGGCTTGCACCTCATGCTTATCCTCAGGGTGCGTAAATTGTATTGATCCTTCTATAACGTGGATCAGTGGAGGCCAATGCATATGCAAAGACCCAAATGCATATTTTAGTACTACAACTAATACATGCGAGTGCAATATTGGGTATTTTTCGGAGTCTGGAGTATGTCAGAGCTGCGAAGCACCTTGCAGCCAATGCATAAATACTCCAACTTTTTGCACGCAATGCGATGATCCCTCTAATATGGCTTTAAACTCAACCTCAGGCGAATGCACTTGTACAGAACCTTATAATTCTTTTAATACTACAACTCTTTCATGCCAATGTGATGGCTATATTTATTATGGAGGAAATTGTGCTCCTTGTACTGCACCTTGCCTTACCTGCCAACAGGCACCAACTTATTGTACATCATGTTATGACTCTACTCATATGACTTTATACGGTTCTGTTTGCGCATGCTCAGCGCTTAATTCTTATTTCGACACTGTATCTAACACTTGTCAATGCAAGCCGGGATACTTTTCAAATTCAGGTGCTTGCTATCAATGCAATGCAGTTTGCTCTACTTGTTCAGGTTCTGCTGACTTTTGTACTTCCTGTAAAGATTCTGCTCACATGACTTTAAATTTGACTACAGGAGTCTGTACATGCACAGACCCTAATGCTTATTTCAATCAGGGTTCTAATAGTTGTCAATGTTATTACAACTATATTTACACTGGAGGAGTTTGCATTCCATGCACTCCGCCTTGTCAAACATGTGACATTTGAAGTACATTTTGTGCTTCATGCTATGATCCTAATAATATGTATTTAAATACTGCTGCAGGAACGTGCAGATGTTGGGATCCTTATGCTTCCTTCAATCAGACTTCTCTAATTTGTGAATGTATTGAAGGCTATTATATGTCAAGCTCAGGAAGATGCCAGCGTTGTATCCCACCTTGTGCTCATTGCTCTAATTCAGCTACTTTTTGCACAGCGTGTGATGATTTAGAGAATATGAGCTTAAATGTGACTGAAGGCACTTGCAAATGCAAAGATCCTGATACCCATTTTAACCCATGGGTGCTAGCTTGTTGGGAAAAATGCTAATCAGGGATGCATAACGATAAATAATATAATCAGTCTCAACTTCTAAATAATCCAATAAATTTCTTTTAAAATTTAATATAATTGCATTTTATTTATTAATTTATAATTGCTTTTGGTATCATAGATGGAATTATTTTATGATATCTTTATACAGCATATATATCATAATAGACCTAAATTCGAATTTATGCTAATTTGACCCAAATAAAAGAGCATAAAATGTAAAACTTAATGTTATAGAATCTCTCTATATATTGTTTGATAGAAATGAATGAGTTTAAATTATATAAATTTTGTTTAAGTTCAATTTATTAATCATTATATCTTTTTGGTTTATAATGATAATAGTAATTTTAATGTAAGTGAAATGCTTATTTTCTTTGTAACTTGCCTGAGGCTAATATTTGGTGTTTTTGACTAATTGAATTTTATCAATAGCATAAGTATTTTGAATAGCTGATTTCTTAGTTATCAAAGCTTAGTAAAAATAATAAATAAAATTGATATCAAGCAGGATTCAAACAATTGCTATCAATTTATAAGTATTAATTTTTGAGTTTTTCATTTAAAGCAATATGATAATTTTTCAAGTTTCTTTCAAGCTATGGCTTATCGCATCAAGTATTATGTGTTATGTGTTATGCATTATTATTTTTATTATTAATACAATTAATAGCTCAATTTATAAAATCGAATTTATATTCTAAGAATTAAGCTCTTTGAAATGCATAGAGCTATATTGAGCTGATTATCCATTTCTTCGATATTGAGCACCTTTAAGTCAATAAAGATTTTCATATTATCCCTTTATGATAATAATTCGTTTAGCTACCTTAAATTATTTATAGTATATATATTAAAACTTCTCAGGGAATACACTATAATATCTGAAAATAAAATTATTCAAGATTGGGATTTCTTTCGATGATTTGAGTTTTCATAATAAAAAATTATTTCTAGAAAATCTAAATATTTAAAACAGAAAATCCATAAAACTTCCTTTATTCCTATAAATTTACAAGATCTATATTTAATTTATCTAAAATTGACCTAATTAATTAATGACTATAATAAAATGATGAAAATATTCGTCGTTTGGGCTTCTTTCATCATTATCCTTAGCTTAAGTTCTGCTACCTCAAAGCTTGACTTAAGTGATCACCAATTTAGCTTGAAATCCCTTAGTGAAAATACTCTGCAAGGGCACTTGTATCAGCCCTTAAAAATTCATACTAAGGTTATAGAAGAATCTTTCAGCGACGATGAGGTTTTAAAAGCTTTGGGCTCAACCTTAGTTGCTTCAGCAAAAATCATTTCAGATTTACTATTCACTAAGCCATCATCAGAAAAACTTAGACTTGGTGAAAATAATCAATGTGCTAACATCCTCCTAAGCCAGATTATCCAAAGAGAAGATATTGATGCAAATATAGCTATATTTGCTGTCAGTAGTCAAGAAAAAAGTGAAATTATTACTTCAAAAAAATGTGAGGTAATTGAGAATAAAATTATAAAAGCTATTGCCTTAGAAATTAATCCCGAGAAATTTATAAAACTTGAAGAAATTTCAAAAATCAAAGAGCTTTGCATTGCAATTGCAAACATCTTATATGGAGACAAAGAAGAAGAAAAGCAAGTGCTGATGAAAGAAATAGGTGAATATTTAGCAAAAGAGAAAAATATCGAGCAAATAAACAATTTAGGAGCTTGCACGTTGAACAACTGCTTAGTTTGTGCCAATTTAAATAATTGCCAAACTTGCGCTAGTGGTTATACTGTTATTGGAGGAGCTTGCGTTGCTTGCACTCCACCATGCGCTGAATGTTCTGGAACTTCAACTTATTGCACATCTTGTTATGATGCCAATAACATGATAAATTACTCAGGTCAATGCAGTTGTGGAAGTTATAAGGCTTTTAATATTGCAACTTTAACGTGTGTCTGCAAAGCAGGATACTATAATGATAATGGAAATTGCTATAAGTGTCCAAACCAATGTTCTACATGTTCGACTTACCAAATTTGCACCTCATGTTATGATCCATCTACCATGACTCTTAATGGAGGAACTTGCAGTTGTACTGATCCCAATAAATATTTCAACACAGCAGCTCTTGCTTGCCAATGTTATGGAGGATATTACTCAAATGCGGGAGTTTGCACTCAATGTTCAGTTTTATGCAATACATGTTCTACTTCAGCTACTTTTTGTACATCATGCAATGATCCCTCACGCATGACTATATCTTCTTCTGGAAATTGCGTATGCACTGATCCCAATGCCTATATGAGTTCAAGTGGTTATTGTTATTGCAATCCAGGATATTACTTAGATACCACACACAGTAGCATAGGTACTTGCACTTCTTGTGTAGCGCCTTGCTCTTTGTGTATTGGCTCAGCTAATGCTTGCACAGCATGCGTTGATCCTGATCACATGACTCTAAATGGATCAGCTTGTATATGCTCTGATCCCAATGCCTCTTTTAATTCTGAATCGCTTACTTGCCAATGCGATGCAGGATATTTTTTATCATCAGGAGTTTGCACTGCTTGTGGACCATCTTGCATCTCATGCTCATCCTCAGGGTGCATCTCTTGCTATGATCCTTCTAATATGTCGATAAGTGGAGGTCTATGCACATGCAAAGATCTAAATGCTTATTTTAATCCCGAAACTAATACATGCCAATGCAAGACAGGGTATTTTTCAGCATCCGGAATATGTCAGAGTTGTACAGCACCTTGCAGCCAATGCATAAATACTCCAACTTTTTGCACACAATGCGATGATTCTTCTAATATGGTTTTAGACTCATCCTCAGGAGCCTGCACTTGTACAGATCCTAATGCTTCTTTTAATACTACAACTCTTGCATGTCAATGCAATAATGGCTATGCTAATTATGGAGGAGTTTGTGTTGCTTGCATTGCGCCTTGTGCTACCTGCAATAATTCGCCAACTTATTGTACATCTTGTGATGACGCTACTCATATGACTTTACAGAATAATATTTGCTGATGCACAGATTATAATGCTTATTTCGACAAAATATCTAACACTTGCCAGTGCAATTCAGGATTCTTTTCAAATTCAGGAGTTTGCTCTAAATGCGGGAAAAATTGCCCTACTTGTTCAGGTTCTGCTGACTTTTGCACTTCGTGTAAAGACTCTGCTCACATGACTTTAAATTTGACTACAGGAGTCTGTACATGCACAGACCCGAATGCTTTTATCAGAAGCTATTCAGATATTTGTGAATGCAAGTCAGATTATATTTCAATTAAAGGAGTTTGCGTTGCTTGCGAATTGCCTTGTGCAACATGTGGCCCTTCTACTACATTTTGCCAATCGTGCCAAGACCCTACTAATATGCTTTTAAATACTGTTGCAGGAGCATGCAGATGTTGGGATCCTTATGCTTCTTTAAATCAGACTTCTAAAACTTGTCAATGTATTCAAGGATATTATATGTCAAGCTCAGGAACATGCCAACCATGTGCCCCACCTTGCGCTCAATGCTCTAATTCAGCGACTTTTTGCACAGCGTGTGATGATTTTGCGAATATGAACTTAAATGTGACTGCAGGCTCTTGCACATGTAAAGATCTCAATGATCAGTTTAATCCATGGGCGAAGGTTTGTCAATCTAATCCTGGCTGTAATTGCAATCAATGTGGGAACGTAATAAACTATTACAACTACAGCAATAGCCTCATCATTAATCTCTAAATACATTTAAGTAATTATTTCTTTTTAAAATTTACTATATAATTATTTTCATGCATTGATTATATGAATATGTTGCCAATAAAAATAAAACACGAAATAATCTTAAGATACAAAAAAAAATTAAGCAATTTAAAAATATAGATAAAAATTTAAAGCTAAATTCTTAAATGGAAATTAGCACAACTCTAGAAATAATGGGCATAATTTATATAAATAACTACTTTAAGATTGCATCGTGAATAAGACTCAGTTAAATAAGCCTAGTGTTTTATTCAGCTTAAATCTTTGATATTTCTTTTCTTACAATTTTTATAATTTTACACAAATAGCACTCTTATGATTGGAAATCCTTTCGAATAATTCTTCAAATGTGGAATAAATTTTAATTTCATCATACAAATAATTGTAAAAATCCTCACAATCAGCCCTATAATTTATGCGTTTTTCTAATAGTTTTGCTTCAAGTTAAAGGGAAACAAGTAATCTTTTTTAGCTTATTATAGAAATCCATTTAGCTGCTTTTAATCTTTATCTTAAGTTATTTGAAAATCCTAAATCCTAAAAATTGATAAATTTCTTAAATGTATATACCTATATAATTTTATCTATCCAAAGTTTTCCTGATTAGCTGATGGTCATAATAAATAATGAAAATATTTGTCATTTGTGCTTCTATTTTCACAGTCCTCTATTTAAGCTCTGCTTCCTCAATTCCCTTATTAAATGACCGTCAATTTAGCTTAAAATCCCTTAGTGAAAACACCCCGCAAGGTCAGTTATATCAGCCTTTAAAAATTCATACTAAGGTTATCGAAGAATTCTTCAACGATGATGAGATCTTTAACCCTTTAGCTTCAGCCCTAGTTGCTTCAACAAAAATCATTTCAGATTTACTACTTACCAAGCCATCAACAGACAAGCTTAGGCTTGGCGAAAATAATCAATGCGCTGATATCCTGTTAAGCCAGATAATACAAAGAGAAGAAATTGATGCAGATATAGCTATATTTGCTGTCAACAATAAAGAAAAAGGTGAAATTATTACCTCAAAAAAATGTGAGGTAAATGAGAATAAATTTATAAAAGCAATTGCTCTAGAAATTAATGCTGAAGAATTCATAAAACTTGAAGAAATTTTGAAAGTCAAAGAACTTTGCATTGCAATTGCAAATGTCCTATATGGAGAAGAGGAAGAAGAAAAGCAAGCACTGATCAAGGAAATATGTGAATATTTGGATAAAAAGACAATGATAGATAAAATAGAAAACTTAGGAGCTTGCCAAGATGGGATAGGCAACTGCATAACTTGTGCTAATACAACTCATTGCAAAACTTGTGCTAGTGGCTATTTTGTAAAAGGAGGAATTTGTATTGCTTGCACTCCGCCATGTGCTCAATGTACTGGAGCGGCTACCTATTGCACCTCATGCTATGATCCACATAACATGAGGTCTTGGCCAGGAGTTTGTGCTTGCTATGATCCAGATGCCTCTTTTAACCCTCAGTCGCTTACTTGTGAATGCAATCCAGGATATTACTCAAATAATGGAACTTGCACTGGATGCTATTTTCCATGCTCTAATTGCACAAATTCTACTTTTTGCACAGGATGCATGGATCCTGTTCATATGACTTTATCTCCTGCCACAGGGACATGCACATGCACAGATCCAAATGCTTTTATTAATATTACAACTTGAAAGTGCCAATGCAATAAAGGCTACTACTCAAATGGAGGTATTTGCGCTGCTTGCACACCACCTTGCTCTTCATGCTCGAATTCATCTACATTTTGTACCTCATGCGATGATCCTGGCAACATGGGTCTATGGCCTAGCGCTGGAACTTGCAGTTGCAGAGATCCCTCTGCCACTTTTAACACTGAATCACTTACTTGTGAATGCAATGCAGGCTATTTTTGATATTTCAGCCGTTGTCAATTATGCCAGCCACCTTGCAGCACATGCGCCACAAATATTGGTTGTGCAACATGCTATGATCCTACTCATATGACTATAAATAATGGGCAATGCACTTGCAATGACCCAAATACTTTGTTTAGTTATTATACTTTAACATGTCAATGCAAATCTGGAATGTTTCCATCTGATGGAAAATGCCTATACTGTGACGAGCCTTGCAGTGAATGCTTAGATACACCAACATTTTGCACAGAATGTGAAGATATCTATAGGATGAAATTAGATAAAGTTAAAGGAATATGCACCTGTAAAGATCCTAATGCTTCCTTTGATAATAGTTCTCTTAGATGTCAATGCAATGAGGGGTATCTTAATGTTACAGTTTGCACTCCTTGTGAAGCGCCTTGCGCTACTTGTACGGGAATACTGAAGTATTGTACATCATGTGATGATGCTGCCCATATGAAGCTAACTGATGGAATTTGTAGATGCATAGACCCTAATGCTAATTTCAGCGACGAATCTAATACTTGTCAATGTAATCCAGGCTACTTTTCATTATCAGAAGTTTGCACTAAATGCGATCCAATATGTTCAACTTGTTTAGGTTTAGCTGATTTTTGCACTTCATGTGAAGATTCGGCCCATATGACTTTAAACTTAACTACAGGAGTTTGTACATGCATAGATCCTAATGCGAGTTTTGATCTTACATCTAATAGTTGTCAGTGCAATTCGGGATACTTTTTAAATTCAGGAATTTGCACTGCTTGCACTTTGCCTTGTGCTGAATGCTCTTCTTCTACTACATTTTGCACTGCATGTGAGGACCCTACGAATATGTATTTAAATACTGTTGCAGGAACGTGCAGATGTTGGGATCTTTATGCAAATTTTAATCAGACTTCTAAAACTTGTCAATGTATTCAAGGATATTATATGTCAAGTTCAGGAAGATGCCAGCCTTGTGTTACACCTTGTGCTCAATGTTCTAATTCAGCGACTTTTTGCACAGAGTGTGATGATTTTGCGAATATGAACTTAAATGTGACTGCAGGCACTTGCACATGTAAAGATATCAATTATCAGTTTAATCCATGGGTGAAGATTTGCCAATCTAATCCTTGCTGCAATTGCAATCAGTGCGACACCACAAATAAATAACTTCATCTTTAATTTCTAAATTCATTTTAATAATTCAATAAAAATTTTTTAAAAGTTTATTATGTTCTTATTTAAATACAAAATTAAAATTTTTTTTAGTATTCAGTGATGAGATGAATATGCTAGCTTGCTGAAATAAAATTATAGATAATATAAAGATAAAAATTAAAGTAACACAAGCTTTAGATCAATGAATGTGCACTTTTTGTGGGTTGCTTTTCTTGGAATTCTATTTCAATAAATTAGTCTGTTTATATTTTAAAAAATTCTTATTATTCAAAAAAATATAAATTACTCGCTATATGAAGTATGAACCATAGGCACAATTTCCTTTATATAAATGACAAGGAAGAGCTAAAGCAAGTTGAAGGCATCTAAGCATTCATTTCTAATAATTCTATCTTCATCTTAGCACCACCTTCATAATCCAAGACCCATCAGCAACTATTGCAGTATCTGAGAATTTCCATCTAGAATCAGGATAAAGGCCAATTCAGCATCTCCTCCACACAGAATCAGCTTCTTTTTTGTAAAATCAATATCAAATCTCATTACTCTAGTGCTTTAAAGCTTTTAAGAATCATTCATTTTTTATAAATTACAATTGTTCATGATTATAAGCTGCAAAAGGTATTCGTTGAATGGGAAAACTCTCAAATAATATTTTTATATCAATATTTTATATAAGAGTCTATTTTTAATTTTAACTTTATAATAATTTTATTTATTTTTTCAGAATTTAAACAACTTCCCCTTCTCTTAAGCCCCTTTATCTTTGATAAAGTCATGATTTTGCGAAATTTAAACTAAAAATAAAAACCTAAAGTATTTTAATAATATATATTTTTCTCTAAAATATTAGAAGCGGCGAATATTTTAGAGAAAGACCAAGTTAGAAGCGCAAAGTTTTACCTAAAATATAGAAAAACAGACTCTTTCCTTGAATAGCTATTATTTCTTTCTAAGATATTAACCTTTTTTAAGTATTCTCTGAGCATGATGCTTCAAAGGTTCTGGTGAAAATAAAGAAAAGAAATGCTATATATTTTTGGATGAAAACTGTCTAAAACATAATACGATGAGAATAAAAATCTCATTAGTTATATCTAAATAATTTCATAAATAGCATTTATATTTTAAAAATTATTATACGTTCTATAGAAGGGATTCATTTTCTCAAAGTTTAAAATTTATCAAAGAGGGAGGTAAAAAATATATCATCCCATAATTTTGTCGACCATGATAATGAATATAGTTTATAATTTTATTTTTATTTGTAAAATAAACCTTCAATAATTTTCATATTTATTCTCGTCATTTTTATTCACTATAAATATGCCTATTTATGTCTGTTTTGATTGCCAGCTATTTTTCTAGCTGGAAATGACAACAATTTTTTGATAGCACTCCCAGAATATTTGAAATCACTTGACTTAAGCTTAATACAATAAATAAAGAAAATTAAAGAATAATTTATGGCAGATGATTTTCCATTTCCCCCACTGTAGCTTAGGCTCTAGCACACATCCTAAGCATCTTCACGATGTACCTAATAAGCTCACTATGATAATACACCTTTGAAATTAACCTAAACACCTGATTATTTATATAATGAATTTTCAATAATAATATTAATGTTCAGAGTTCATTTCGAAGCACAATTATCGAAGACAATAAGAACTTGGTGCTGGGTATGCAGAAAAGGAATTAAAAAAACGACATCAACATTCACATTTACCATTGGAGCCACTCTGAAAATTATCACCTAGACTGTTATACCCCAAAAGTTAAGCAATATATCTGTAAAACCGATATTTCAGTTTATTTACAAGACAAAGATGCTGAAAAATTCTATGCGTGGCTTGAGAACTGGAATCAAAATTATCCTCCTCTTGACAAGCCTTACCATGCTCCTCCAAATCTAATTAAACAAGTAGAATCAACGCCATCGAGATATAGAAGAGCTTGAATAGAAGTTTTTAGGTTTATTTCTCCCCATGAGGTCTCTTGAACTCTTTCATTAGTTTGTAGGGAGTTTTATCATATTACGTGAGATGAAGAACTTTGGCATTTTTATTGTATAAATGAATTTCAAATCTCTGAGCAATGCACAAGCTGAAGAGATAAATATATATCAATGGCTTTTCAAGTATGCATAGGGTGCAATAAAATACTGACAGGAAGCAACTTTTATAGATGCCCAATGCTAAAAAAGCCACTCTGCTTGAACTGCAGGGAAAATACTCATAAGTTTAGGCTACTAAATAAGTCAGATATTAAGCTAAAGTACGGAGTATGTGCAAATTTATTAAATTTGAAATTTTATAATGGCGACTGAAATACAAAAATAAGCTATGTTTTTATGATTCAAAAAGCATTAGATGAGTATCATAATTTAAACAAACAAAAGCTGCTGGAAAAATTTGAAAAAGACCCTTGTTATAATGAGCTGAAAGAGATTACTGACTCAATTAATATTCGCAAAATTCATAAAAACATACTTCCTGATGAAAAATTAATTGCAAATCCTTTTTATCATTGCTTTGATAAAATTTTAAAATATATTAAAAATAAAGAAGGAGGCTTCAAAGAAATCAAACCAATTAGAAAAACAATAATTTTAAGCTAATTTCAATAGAAAATGGTCATTCAAAATTATTAGCAGAATTCTCAACAGCTGAAATTGTAGTCTATAGAATAAGCATGATATCTCTGAAATTAAAAGAAATAGGCAATATTATTTAAAAATGATCTAAATATTATGATAATTTGCTCAACGATTAAATCTCTGTAAAGCTCAGTGCACTCTAGTGGAAATGCTTTATATATTTTAAAAATGTTTATAATGCAATTAATTTATTCAAAATTCTGTGCTGGAAATTTTGATTTCTTTCATCTTTCTTTTCAAAACTTAAAAGCTCATAAATATGCAATTTAGCTTTTATAACGGCTTATTATATCATTTTAATATCTACTAGTAGGCGAGAAATACAAATAATCCCTTTCGGAAGATTTGTCAAACTCTGTTAAGATATTAACCTTTTTTAAGTATTCTCTGAGCATGATGCTTCAAAGGTTCTGGTAAAAAGAAAGAAAAGAAGTGCATTTAGTCGTTGATGCATTCTAAGTATTTTAATGATTGATTAAAGCCAAAGATAGATAAATATTGCTCTCTGCAAGTATAAAATAACAAAATGTTTGATAGAACTCATTAATTTAGGTAATTTAATTTTATTTTGTTATCAACGTTTTATTGCCTTTTTAAATTTTATACATTTTTCATAAATCTCCAAAAATTTAATCTTATTTTGATTCTCACATTTTTTATAGGATTATAATTTTATGAGGTTTTTAATAGAAAGATAATCTTTGATTCTATTAATTTGGGCTTAATTTAAACTTTTACTGGCTACCTAATAGCACTGGATAATTTTGTTTTTGCTGATGACTTCTGAGGTATATAGAGCACTCTTTGTTTGCATATCGAAGAACATTAAAAGTTTAGTTGATAATTTTTTAAAATGGCTATTTATAAATCCTTTTAAAAATTCTCATCAACAAGCGCATCTATAGCGCTGAATCCTTTATTTTCACTATATAATCATTCAAATTTAAGTTGATAAATTATAACAGCTCTGATCACAGGAAAATTTTGACTTAGGCGTAAGTCCTCTAACAAAATAAATTTAAAAATTATATAATTTTAAAAAATGATTTATAAAGAAGATCTTCTATCAAGCTTCAAAAGAAGTGAATAGATCAAATTTAATGGTCTACTATCATATGTAGTTTTCATTTTGAATTTTAATCTTACCCATATTGTAATTCTATTTTGAAAATTTCGATTTTTCAATTTCTGTCATAATAATTCTTAGCATATGCAGCATAATCTATGAAGTATTTAAACATCGATATATTTTCAATTATTTATATCAGAAATCTATTGTAAGTATTTATAAATATTAAGCTATTTTTTATAACTATCTCTGATTTTAGCATTTATTTCATATTCATCTTCTTGGTATCCACTTTAAAAGCTCACACAATTTTCGATTCTTTACTTTTTAGTAAAAATCTATTTAATTAGCTTGAGTTATAATATAAAATTGATAAATTGACTTGTATTTTCTGCTTCAGTAGATAAATTTAGTATTACTTCAGATAAGCTGATCTAGTAAATGTATATATTGCATATATCTTTTAGACTTCCCTTTCAATAAATATTCATGGATAAATCTAGATATTTATCATTATTAGGAATGATTTATTATTATGATTATAATAATCTAGAGACAAAGCTCCTGAATTTTCGAGAAATAAAAATTTATAATTTTCGTAATTCCTATAAGCTTATTTACTATATCTAGAATCGAATTTAACTTTAAAAAGTCATAATTAGTTAGTGGTTATAATAAAATGGTGAAAATATTCGTCATTTGGGCTTCCATTTTCGTCATGCTTTGTTTAAGCTCTATTCAGACAGAGCTTGGCTTAAATGCTCACCAGTTTGCCTTAAAGTCCCTTAGTGAAAATACCTTGCAAGGCTACTTGTATCAGCCTTTAAAAATGTATACTAAGGTGATCGAGGAATCCTTCAGCGATGAGGAGCTCCATAAAGCTCTAAGCTTTACCTTAGTTGCCTCAGCAAAAGTTATATCTGATTTACTACTAACTAAGCCATCAACAGGCAAGATTAGGCTTGGTGAAAATAATCGATGTGCTGGCACCCTTTTAAGCCAAATAATTCAAAGAGATGACATTGATGCAGATATAGCTGTATTTATTGCTAGCAATAAAGAAGAAGGTAAAACTATTACCTCAAAGAAATGTGAGGTAAATGAAAATAAATATATAAAAGCTATTGCTTTAAATATCAATGCTGAGGAATTCAGTAAACTTGAAAAAATTTCGCAAGTCAAAGAAATTTGTGTGGAAATTGCGAATGTCTTGTATGGAGACGAAGAAGAAAAGCAAGCATTGATGAGTGAGTTAGACGAATATATGGCGAAAAAGAAAAATATTGAAGAAATTAAATTAGGAAGCTGCATAAGTGGGCAAAACAATTGTTCTCAATGCTTGGATAGCAATAACTGCATTTCTTGTGATTCTGGATATTTCTTGCATTATGGAGATTGCAATCGTTGTATTGCACCTTGTGATCTATGCTCTAGCCAAACTGCCTGTATAACTTGCAAAAACCCATCTCAAATAACCCTAAATTCATCCGAAGGAACTTGTACTTGTAATGATCCGAATGCCTTTTTTAGTTCTTCATCAAATACTTGCCAATGTAGTCCAGAATATTTTTCAGGCAGAGATGGACTTTGTGAAGCATGCTCACCTCAGTGTAAAACTTGCAGTGGGTATGCATTCAACTGTCTAACGTGTATAGATCACACTCATATGTCTGCAATCCCTGATTGTAATTGCCCCACAAATTCAGCGTTAGTTGGAGCTAGCTGTGTATGCAAGTCAGGCTACTATTTTAGTTCTAATAAAGTTTGTTCTACCTGCGCTCCTCAGTGTTCTACTTGTTCTGTGTCAGCAGCATCATGTATTCAATGTAATGATCCCACTCATATGTCAGCTGCACCAGTATGCGCTTGCCCAGCTAATGGAAAATTTTCAGGAAGGACTTGCAAATGTGATGCAGGCTATTATTTCAGCTCGAGCACTGTCTGTTCTGCTTGCAATAACAATTGCGCTACATGCCAAGATGCTTTTACTTGTGTAACTTGCAGCGATACCACTCACATGTCAGCAGCTCCAGCATGCGCTTGCCCATATAATGGATATCTTTCAGGAACGACATGCGTTTGTAATGCAGGCTATTATTTCAGCTCGAGCACTGTCTGTTCTGCTTGCAATGATAACTGCGCTACATGCCAAGATGCTGCCACTTGTGTAACTTGCAGTGATCCCACTCATATGTCAGCTGCGCCAGTATGCGCTTGCCCAGCTAATGGATATCTTTCAGGAACGACTTGTGTTTGTAATGCAGGCTATTATTTTAGCTCTAACACCGTCTGCTCTCCTGCTTGTAATACCAATTGTGCTACATGCCAAGATGATTTTACTTGTTTAACTTGCATTGACACCACTCATATGTCAGCCGCTCCAACATGCGCTTGCCCATATAATGGATATCTTTCAGGAACGACTTGTGTTTGTAATGCAGGCTATTATTTTAGCTCTAACATCGTCTGTTCTGCTTGCAATAATAACTGCGCTACATGCCAAGATGCTGCCACTTGTGTAACTTGCAGTGATCCCACTCACATGTCAGCAGCTCCAGCATGTGCCTGCCCAGCTAATGGATATCTTTCAGGAACGACTTGTGTTTGTAATGCAGGCTATTATTTTAGCTCTAACACCGTCTGCTCTCCTGCTTGCAATACCAATTGTGCTACATGCCAAGCAGGTTCTGCTACTTGTTTAACTTGCATTGACACCACTCACATGTCAGCAGCTCCAGCTTGCAGCTGTCCAACAAACAGTTCTTTAACTAATAGTAGTTGTGTATGTAATAGTGGATATTACTATAGCTCAAGTAAAACTTGCTCTCAATGTGCTCCCCCTTGTACTAAATGCAGAACTTCAGCTACTAAATGCACTGCTTGTGTTACTGGGACAATTTTAAATGCCACTACTGGCACTTGCACATGCATAGATCCTAATTCCAGTTTCGACAATAGCTCTGGTGCATGTGTATGCAATCCTGGATACTTTGAAAATTCTGGAGTTTGTGCTACCTGCAATAATCCTAATATGGCGTGAAACGCAACTACAGGAAATTGCACCTGTGCAGATCCAAATGCTTCTTTTAATCCTGGGACACTTCAGTGCCAATGTAATAAAGGCTATTTTAATATTGAAGGAGTTTGCACTGGCTGCTTTGCACCTTGCTTGACATGCTGGACATTGCCTAACTTTTGCACATCATGCTATGACGCTACTCATATGGTTCTATATGCTGGAGTTTGCAAATGTGTTGATCCTAATGCTTCTTTCAATCTGACTTCTCAAACTTGTCAGTGTAATCAAGGTTATTATTTATCAAGTTCTGGAGTATGTCAGCCTTGCATTGCACCTTGTGCCCAGTGCCTTAATTCAGCGACTTTTTGCACAGTATGTGATGATTTTATGAATATGAATTTAAATACAACTGCAGGCACTTGCACATGCAAAGACTCTAATGTTCAGTTCAATCCATGGTTGAAAGCTTGCACTTCTTGTCAATGCGGGTCCATAACCAATAATATCTTTAACTTCAACTAAAAAAGTTTAGATAATCAATATAATTGTTTTAAATTAATTTCGGTGGCTTCTACAGCCTATTTAAAAAATTTGAAATGCATTGCATTACTATTGTGCAAAAAGTAACTTACAATATACAACTCTGAAGGAGAAATTTTCAATCTTAAAATTTTTGTAATTTGGAGGCTTAAAGAGGCTAAATATGAAAGTCTAAATTTTAAAACCTTAGGAAAAAATATAAATATTGTTTCAGTAAGTCATCGAAAATGTTGGAGTAATATTTTAATAATGCAAAATATAACGAAAGTTTGCCTTTGATAATTTGCTATGGTTTAATTATAATTGCTATGAATTTGTGAAGATATTGCCGATTATTGCTAATGAAGGGGTTTAGAGAATTTTTGGTTAAAATTTAGTAGAAATATTTTATTGGATGTAATTTATGCCTTTCTAAAGAAAATTTTGATATATGATACTTTAAAAATTGATTTTATAAAAGTATAAGTGCTATAGATGATTATGAAGAATTAATACAGAAATGTGAATTAAATGAGCCTACTATAGATGCATTACAATTCTTGGTTTTTAAATTAAATCGTATGATAATTATTTTCTTAAAATTTTTATTAATCAAATCTCTTTACATCATAATCCTTTGTATAAATAGAATGGTTTAAAATGATTAACTCCAACATGTAGAAAATTATTGCAAAAATATATCTTTTTAGCAAAAATCTCACTTGCTTTAAATTGAAGGAATAAAAGGTTTAAAAACTAAAGATTTATAATTTTCTTTATTCCTATATATTTATTAGCAATATCTAGAATTGAATTTATCCAAAATAATCCTAATTTGTTAGAAATTATAATAAAACGATGAAAATCTATGTCATTTGTGCATCTATTTGTATTATCCTCTGCTTAAGTTCTGCTTCTTCAAAGCAAGACTAAAGTGGCCGTCATTTCTACTTAAAATCTCTTAGCAAAAATACACTTCAAGGCCTATTATATAAGCCCCTAAAATTTTACACTGAGATAATAAGAGAATCTTTCAATGGCAATGAGATCCTTATAGCTTTAAATTCAACTCTAAATGCTTCAGTAAAAAAATTATCGGATATTTTACTAACGAAACAATCAACAGAAAAGCTCAGGCTTGGTGAAAATAATCAATGCTCCGACATCCTTTTAAGCCAAATAAGCCAAAGAGAAGGTATTGATGCAGATATAGCTGTATTTGCTATCAGTAGCATAGATAAAAGCCGTATTGTTACCCCAAAGAAATGCGAAATAAATGACAATAAATTTTTAAAAGCTTTGGTTTGGAAATTAATGCTGAGGAATTTATTAAACTTGAAGAAATTTCTCAAGTAAAAGAGCTTTTCATTGCAATTGCAAATATCTTATTTGAAGAAGAGGATGAAGAAAGGCAAATACTTATGGCGGAAATAAGTAATTATTCGGTCGAGCTAAATTTAGGATGCAGCCTTAATTGCAAAACTTGTAACAAAACCACATCAAGTTGTTTAACATGCGCAGATCCCACTCATATGACCGCAGCCCCAGAATGTGCTTGCCCAACTAATTCATATATCACACAATCGCTCCAAATAGTCCAATGTGTATGCAGTGGTGGTTATTTCTTTAGCTCAAACAAGGTCTGTTCAGCTTGCAGTCCTAACTGTGCTCTATGCACTAATACTTATGGAAATTGTAATGCTTGTACTGACACTACTCATATGTCACCTGCCCCATCATGCGCTTGCCCAACTAATGGAGCACTCTCAGGAACTAGTTGTACTTGCAATGCAGGCTATTTCTTTAGCTCAAACACTGTCTGTTCTGCATGCGATCCTAAGTGTGCTACGTGCAATTGAAGTGCTGATCATTGTATAAGATGTATTGATCCCACTCATATGTCAGATGGTCTATATTGTTACTGCCCACCTGATTCAACACTCAAAGCAAAGACTTGTGTTTGTAAGTCTGGTTATTTTTTCAGTTCAAATATTTTATGCTCTCCTTGTAATGCTAATTGTGCTATGTGTAATACAAGTGCTGATAATTGTGTAAGCTGTACTGATTATATTCATATGTCAGCTCCTCCAGCATGCGCTTGCCCAACTAATGGATTTCTTCAAGGATCTACTTGTGTTTGCAGTGCTGGATATTTCTTTAGCTCAGATAAAGTTTGTTCTGCTTGTAATTCCAATTGTGCTACATGCAGTGGAACTGCTGGAAACTGCAAAACTTGTAGTGATACAGCTCATATGACAGCTGCTCCAGCATGTGCTTGTCCAGCAAATTCAGTCCTTAAAGCAGGGACTTGTGTGCTTTTGTTCTTATCTGCTGATTAAGAAATATTTTAATCTCTTACTTTTATCCTATAGGTCTTACATTTTTATCTACCTTTAATTAATAAAATAGAATGGATATAAGTAATGTGTTGTGCAGTATGCTAAATTTAATGATTATAAGATTGCTCTAAATTGGGGAATAGAAAAATAAAATATATGGGTTTGCATTTTTAAATCAGAAAACTGATAAAAATAGATATTATTGTCAAAAAAATTATTTACTCAATGGTTAGTTAAAATAGTAATAAATTTTCTGAATATTTTACCATTTAGCTGTACTTTATATTCGCCAAAAATTTAGAATATAAAGGATTTAACAATTTTTACAATTAAATTAATAATTATTTGAATAATTTTTTTAAAATTTTCAGAATTCATTTTTATATGTTTTGATAATTTTTATTAGTTTTATTTGCAAAATATCTTCTAATTTTAGATGGGATAGGACCTAGCTTATAATTTCTATCGTTTGGCAAGATCAAATTTTTCAATGCTTTTAATGAAATAGAGCTGCGGTTTCGAGTTTTGATAAATAGAGAGCCATGCTTATTGCGGACTTGAGCTTGGGAAAAAAAATAGAGCCATGCTATAGTGGATCAATCAGAATTTTTATAAATTTAATATACTCTTAATTGAGCCATAGATTTCTAAAGTGGATTTCATACATATGAAAATTGCTAAATCAAAGATGGGTAAGATATCTAAATTTTTAAATAGAAACATTCGATCAATGGGAGAAGGGTGTAGAGAAAAGTAAATTTAATGCTCTCTAAAATACCCCATCTTCAATTTTAGACTCGATGAGATACTAGAATGTATAGGTATAAGTATTAAAATGAAAAAGGACTTTAGCTATATAGCTCTTTTATTTAAAAATATTTAATTCCCAAGGAGCATGATTTTTCCACCTATTTTGCTCAAGAGCAAGGGAGTTAAATTTTCTTCAACCTTTCCTTTGTCATTTCTGGCATTGTCCAGCTCTAATAAAAATTTAAAATCAATATAATTGGAAATAGAACCTTAACTTTTTCCTAAAGAATTCAAAATCCATTAAAATTAAGAATTAAGTAGAAATAAAATAGTAATTAAAAATGTTTCTATCATTTATAGTAAAAATTCATAGTTTGAGCTATAACTTCTTTTAATCTATTTTTTTGTGATATGAATTGCTCTCTAAATTAATCTATATATAAATGGAAAAAGAGTAATCATAATATTGGCTTTTTAATGATCAATACTTTAAAATATCTGAGTTTAGCGTTTTTAATTTGCTTAAATTCATCAAGACATATTGAATATTGAGTTATCAAAAAATGGTAATTTTGTGTCATAGATAGTAAAACCATTTATGACTTAAAAATGAGAGAGAATGTTTTTTTTGATGTCAGTGGACTTCAAAAAATTAATGTTTTTTTTGATCTTGAAGGTAGGGAATTAGTAATCAGTAAAATATATTTGCTACGTAAACAAGTTTATTACTTTATTGTTTTTAATGCTATGAGATAATCAATACCTATATTCTCCTATTAATGACATAAATAATTTCACTTTCAATAAACCGAATTCAGGATTATTTAAGTTGTTAATAAGCTATTAAATTAATAATTAAATTTATAAAACGAAGTCTTCTTAAATCATTATAATGGTAAAGCTAGTAACTGATTGAACTTAACGCTATGAAATATAATTATTTTTTACATATTACTAATTATTTTATTAGAGAAATTAGAAAAAAAATTGGATGCGATATCGCAAATAATTGTGCTATAAGAAAAATTCATCTTGCATAGTGCTGCTTTAAAATATTAAATCCAATCATAAAAGGTCTTAAAATATAATTGCTTAGTTTTGCATATTTTTGCTTAAAACAAATAAAAAATATTTTAAACTCGTTATAGAATTGTCCATTTTGCCTTATTAATGTTTAAATTCCTAATTCCATTTACATTTTAATTCGTGGACGTGATAATGCTATCGAAGAGCGAAAATTGCGATGATAAATTTTCAATTTTTTCAGGAATGTTTTCATTGATCTTCAAGCCATTAGAAGGAGGATCAAGCCTAAGACTACCAGAAATACAGTTCTCTGTCCGAGATAGAGATGCTGAAGAAAGAAAATCACAGGAAAATGATAAAAATTCTCTCGAATGCGATTTGAAAAGACCTCAAAAAATGAAGATCACTGCTTGCCCTCATGTAAATAAACGCCATTATGCAAAGAATATGTGTAGCAACTGCTATCACAGAATTGGAAGACAAAAACAAGCTTGGACATGCCAGCATAAAGATCGTCAGAACTATGCCAAGGGATTGTGCAAAACTTGCTACTTAAGAAGTTATCACAAGGCAAAATTTTCCAAAGTGAGGAAAGAAGAGCTTTAATTTTTATTTGGATAATTTAATAATTGTTTAAAAAAATTATGATATAGATAAAAATAGTTTAATAGAGTTCTTTTAAGAAATAGTTAGCATTACACTAGAACTCAACAAATGATAAATCCTTAATAAATTGATAAATCGCAGTCATTAAATTTGGAATATGATAATACCATGTTTTTTAGTCTGACTTTTGCATAAAATTTTAATTATCAAAAAACAAATATGAAATTAACTCCTTACTGATCCAAGTTTATTAACTCGAGCTTTTAATAATAAAAAAATATTTTGCTTTAAAAAGCTTTTTATAGGCCAAATACAATTGAATAAAATAATAACAAAAAATTACTGAAATATAGTCTCTTTTATCATAAAATATTTTTTGTTTTAAGATCATCTTTTGGAATAAAAATTATTGAGCGATATAATAATTGAAGTAGTTAAACTGCATAGCCAATAATTTTGAAAGTCAAATAAACTCTCTTTGTAAAATTTTATTTGATAAATAATTACATATGAAAATGAGTCTTTTTTATTTCAGGCTGAGATTTAATTTGTAATGCTCCTTTCATTATTTGTATGCAATTCGTCAAGCTCTTTGCTAAAGCAATTGACTGATGACCCTAATATTGAAGATCCATCTGATTATATTCAGTTTTACGGTCTGATTTATTAAAAAATACTCCAGCAATTGAGCTTGTGTATGCTCATAGTAAATTAATGATTATTGATAGTGAATGCCTAGGAGTTGATTATTTTGATGAGAGGATACAAAACCCTATATCAAAAGAATGGTTAGAATTATGAAGTATAGCTGCTAAGTAAGGTTGAATCGTTTTCATAAACGATTTTTACTCTATTAAGTGCGTCTTTAAACAAACATTAATTTTTCGTGATAGAAATTTTTATGGCTTATTAATCTGTGATAGGGAAACACCTCTGAATGTCTCACAAATTTGATTTTTTAAAATCTATTACTATTATGCATTATTATACCATAGGGATGATTCCAATTTGATCCATAAGGAGAGAGCTTCGGAGTCCATGTTCTGTCATCGTCGCCTCTTATTTAGCTTTAGGTTTCATTTAGCTAATAAATAATAAAGCATTAATTAATTTCCTACTGAAAGACATTTGATAAGTACCTTTAAAATATCACAAAACACAAATTTTAATAATCTAATAAATTATATTAATTATTGGTTAAATAATTAAATCTGTATTAGCTTTTCTAAATACTTTGTGTGAAATTTGTTTTAAAATAATAGAAGCGATCTATATAAAAGACTTTAAATTATTATAATAATATTTTCTTATTATTTTTATAATTATTTTTGGTATCTTGATATTTACCTTTGAGACCATTTTTATAGATTATGATAAGCTTTTGATTAAAATTCTAAACTAAATTTGATTGGATTAATATTTTTGCAAGACATTCCTGATTAAGATTATTTCTATTTATAAATTATCTCTCATGCTTATTGAGAACGAGATGATCTTTCCATAATCTGAAAATATTTAAAAAATGAGGGTTTTGTGCTGCTAGCAATTAGACTTGACATTACTTGATATTTTAAGCTTCAAAGCTTCTAATTATGATAATATTCAATTTCTATATAAATATGATGAATTTCGAAAATGATTAAGACATATACTTATAATTGATTTTAACTAATAAAAAAAGAGAAATGTATAAGCCAAAAAAAATTAAGCAGTGTCCATGCACCTAATAGGGAAACCTGAAATTTGAAATATCAGGAAAAGTCTCATTTCATATTGCATAAAATTTCACTAATGTAATTATTTTTTAATAAATTTATAAAGCATAAGTATCATAATGAATCTGAAACTGTGAATCTTTATAAAATTTCACTAATGTAATAAATTTATATAGCATAAGTATAGTAGTGAATCTGAAATTGTAAATCCTTCTTGGTTTTGGCTAATATTATATTGATTTATTAAAATAAAAATCTATCTTAGATTACATTATAATTTATTAGAATATACGCTTTTATGAGATAGAGCAATTAAATTCAATTATATATAGCGGTGTGAAACTGGCATAAAATAGTAAATTTAAATGATAAATAAATATTGTCAAAGAAATAGAAGAATATAATATGTGCTAATATTTTTACAGTAAATTAGATATCAACATATATAAAGTTAGCTTTATCTCTCCATTAAAAAGAATGCATTGGAGGGTTCACATTAGAGTTTCTTTCTAATTTACTTTATTCTAAAGAATTAAATGAAGCAGTTTCAATATATAAACGTTGGCCAGAGTTCAAAATATTAATTATTATACTTGTATTGGCTTATAATAATGATATCAACCTGCAAGTGTTATAAATATTTTTTTTATAATTGTTTCAAATATGCAAGGAATTTGGTGAGGAATAAAAATGAATATGGATTTTATATTTATATTTTCAGTTATTTAAAATCATTATTTTGATATGAAACCTATTTCAAATTCAAAATTGAAATCTTTTGATTTTAATCTATCCTTTGGTAATAATTAGCAATTTAGATTATAACTTATAAGCTTTTTGTTTGATGATATGTTGTCAGGATTTGAAATACCTGAATGCTCCTTTGGTTATTAAGATTTTTGTTTTTTATCTCTAAAACATATAGCATTTCATAATTTTGTTGTTCATGATAAGGAATATAGTTTGATCATTAATTTTTATTTATAAATAATCCTTCAAAAATTTTCCATACTTATTCTCGTCCTTTTTATTATTATAAATATACCTATTTATGTCTCAACAATCTTTTAATATCAATCCCAGAATATTTGAAATCGGTGACTTAAATAAATAAAGAAAATCAAAAAATAATTTGCGCCAGGCTCGCATAATTATTTAAATATAACTCTTAATTTTCCTGATTCGATCAAAATTTACAAAAATTGTTGAAATTTTTTATTTACTTTGTATAGGTTGCCGAATAATGATCATACCAAGTATTGATATAAAAAGTATACATATAATCCTAAAAGAGGTAGAATATGATTTTATTCACCATTTATGCTGTGCTGTTACAAATATGAAGATCATTTTAATAGCCATTTACCAAAATTACTAAAATTTAAAAAAATTTCTTTGCTTATCTTTAGAAGGATTTCTAATTCTTTAAAAGTCCTCTTAATTGAGATAAATATATTTCTTTTGCACCTTATCACGCAGCCATTAATTCGTCATAATCTTCGATAAAAATTCCAATTCTGATAAATAAATCCCTTACCTATCCTTAATCTCGAACTATAAGTTATATTTAATTTCTTCACAATTTACAGCACAACTAATTTCTTCACCACATCTATCACATATAAGCATTTATTCCCACATTGTTTGTGTGGTAATAAAAAATGTTGAAAGGAACTGCCATTTGGGCCTGCGTGCTCACAATTCTCAGTTTTACAGCTGCTTCATCCAAGTTCAACGCTAAGAACTTCATCAGCGACTCTCAGCTCGTCTTGAAATCGCTCGCTGAATTTCGTCAACAAGCTCATCTATATAAGCCTTTGAGGATTCACACTCAGATGATTGAGGAATCCTTCAACATTGACGAAGCCAGTAAAAATATACAGCCAGCCTTAGCCACTTCAGCTAAAATCATGTCTGATTTACTACTCACTAAGCCTGCATCAGGCAATCTTAGACTTGGTGAGAATAATCAATGCACAGATATCCTGTACGGTCAGATGATCCAAAGTGAAGACTTATCTGCGGATATCACTATATTCGTGGTTAATAACGAAGTAAAAGGAGAAATTGTAGCCTCAAAGAAATGTGAGGTGAATGAAAATAATACTATTAGGTCTATAGCTTTGGAAATTAATGCTGAAAAACTTATGAAGCTAGATGAACTTTCAAAACTCAAAGAATTTTGTATTGCTATCTCTAAAGCCTTATATGAAGACAAGGAAGGGGAAAGACAAGTGCTGATGAGTGAGGTAGGAAGAGTTTTAGCAAAAGAAAGAGAAATAAAGATAGTGCCAATTCTTGGAGCTTGCAATAATGGTCAAAACGGTTGTACGACTTGTGCTGATGCAAATAATTGCCAAACTTGTGCCGCTGGCTATGTTTTAATTGGAGGAGCTTGTTCAGTTTGCACTCCACCATGTCAACAATGCACTACATCTCAAACTTACTGTACAGCCTGCTACGATACCTCGAATATGCTCCTCAATGCAGGAACTTGCACTTGTAAAGCTGCCAATTCTGCTTTTAGTACAACTTCAAATACATGTGTTTGCAATGCAGGCTATTACTCAAACGCAGGAGTTTGCGCTGCTTGCACAGCGCCTTGTGCTTCTTGCTCTACATCAGCTACTACTTGTTTATCATGCTATGATTCCACTCACATGACATTAACTGGAGGAGTCTGCAGTTGTAATGATGCCAACGCTTCTTTTAGCACAACTTTGAATGCATGTGTTTGTAAGACAGGCTACTTTTCAAATGCAGGAGTTTGCGCTGCTTGTGCAGCACCTTGTGCTTCTTGTTCTACAGCAGCTACTACATGTTTATCATGCTATGATTCCACTCATATGACTTTAACTGCAGGAGTCTGCACTTGCACTGATACTAATGCTTCTTTTAGCACAGCTTCTAATACATGTGTTTGCAAGACAGGTTACTTTTCAAATACAGGAGTCTGCGCTGCTTGTACAGCACCTTGTGCTTCTTGCTCTACATCAGCTACTACATGTTTAACTTGCTATGATGCTTCTCATATGACATTAACTGCAGGAGCTTGCACTTGCACTGATACTAATGCTTCTTTCAGTACAACTTCTAATACATGTGTTTGTAAGACAGGCTACTATTCAAATACAGGAGTTTGCGCTGCTTGTACAGCACCTTGTGCTTCTTGTTCTACGTCAGCTACTACTTGTTTATCATGCTTTGATTCCACTCATATGACATTAACTGCAGGAGTCTGCACTTGCACTGATACTAATGCTTCTTTCAGTACAACTTCGAATACATGTGTTTGCAAGACAGGCTACTATTCGAACGCACAAGGAGTTTGCACTGCTTGCACAGCACCTTGTGCTACTTGTTCTACGTCAGCTACTACTTGTTTATCATGCTTTGATTCTACTCATATGACTTTAACTGCAGGAGTTTGCACTTGCACTGATACTAATGCTTCTTTCAGCACAACTTCGAATACATGTGTTTGCAAGACAGGCTATTTTTCAAATACAGGAGTTTGCACTGCTTGTACAGCACCTTGTGCTACTTGTTCTGCGGCAGCTACTTGCTTAACATGCTATGATGCTACTCATATGACATTAACTGCAGGAGTTTGCACTTGCACTGATACTAACGCTTCTTTCAGCACAACTTCGAATACATGTGTTTGTAAGACAGGCTACTTTTCAAATACAGGAGTTTGCACTGCTTGTACAGCACCTTGTGCTACTTGTTCTGCAGCAGCTACTTGTTTAACTTGCTATGATGCTACTCATATGACTTTAACTGCAGGAGTGTGCACTTGCACTGATACTAATGCTTCTTTTAGCACAACTTCTAATACATGTGTTTGCAAGACAGGCTATTATTCGAATGCACAAGGAGTTTGCACTGCTTGCACAGCACCTTGTGCTTCTTGCTCTACATCAGCTACTGTATGTTTATCATGCTATGATTCTACTCATATGACTTTAACTGCAGGAGTTTGCACTTGCACTGATACTAATGCTTCTTTTAGCACAACTTCGAATACATGTGTTTGCAAGACAGGCTATTTTTCAAATACAGGAGTTTGCACTGCTTGTACAGCACCTTGTGCTACTTGTTCTGCAGCAGCTACTTGTTTAACTTGCTATGATGCTACTCATATGACTTTAAATGCAGGAACTTGTAAATGCACTGATACTAATGCTTCTTTCAGCACAGCTTCTAATACATGTGTTTGCAAGACTGGCTACTATTCGAATGCACAAGGAGTTTGCACTGCTTGCACAGCACCTTGTGCTTCTTGCTCTACATCAGCTACTGCATGTTTATCATGCTATGATTCTACTCATATGACATTAACTGCAGGAGTCTGCACCTGCACTGATGCTAACGCTTCTTTCAGCACGACTTCGAATACATGTGTTTGTAAAGCGGGCTACTATTCAAATACAGGAGTTTGCACTGTTTGCACAGCACCTTGTGCTACTTGTTCTGCAGCAGCTACTTGCTTATCATGCTATGATGCTACTCATATGACTTTAACTGCAGGAGTTTGCACTTGCACTGATACTAATGCTTCTTTCAGCACAACTTCGAATACATGTGTTTGCAAAACAGGCTACTTTTCAAACGCAGGAGTTTGCACTGCTTGTACAGCACCTTGTGCTACTTGTTCTGCAGCTACTACTTGTTTATCATGCTTTGATTCCACTCATATGACTTTAACTGCAGGAGTTTGCACTTGCACTGATACTAACGCTTCTTTTAGCACAACTTCGAATACATGTGTTTGTAAGACAGGCTACTTTTCAAATACAGGAGTTTGCACTGCTTGTACAGCACCTTGTGCTACTTGTTCTGCAGCAGCTACTTGTTTAACTTGCAATGATCCTACTCATATGACTTTAAATGCAGGAACTTGTAAATGTAGTGATCCAAACGCTTCTTTTAGCACAACTTCTAAAACATGCGTTTGTAATACTGGATATGTGCTAAATGGAAATGCATGTGCTGCTTGCGGTGCAGGTTGTAAAGTATGTACAAGCGCAACTGTTTGCACAACATGTTATGATACAACTAATTTTTCAACTCTTAAGAATGGTGTTTGTGGGTGCTCTGATCCTAATCAAATTTTCAATGCCCAAGGTTTCTGCACATGCAATTCTGGATATTTCTTAAATGTAGATAAATGCGCAGCATGTGGCAAAGGATGCAAAACTTGCTCAAGTGCTAAGACATGCAATACTTGTTGGGATGCCACGAACGGAGTAGTAAAAACCGATGGAACTTGTACCTGCAAATTAGATCGTCAAGAATATGATGATACTACGCATGTATGTAATTGCCTTGTTCACACATATGCAGATTACACCACTAATAAATGTGAAACATGTAGTATTGGCTGCAGCACATGCACAAGCGCTACAAGTTGTCAACAGTGTTATGATTCTAACAATATGCAAAATGATAATGACGGGACTTGCAGTTGTACGAATGAAGACCGGAGATTCTCAACTTCAAATGATAAGTGTATCAATAGAGATGATAGTTCAGTTGGGTTGGCTTTCTCTTGGATCTTGCTTATTTCTGCAATGATCTTTTCAATTTAGATAACTAATTCTAATTAGATAATTTGTTCTAAGACCTCCTTTACGAGTAAATTTCTTTCTAAGTAATAATTAAGCAGAGTTTACAATATACCTATTAAACAGTTTTGAAATCAATAAATTAAAGCTTTTTAATAATTCGTTATTAGTTCATGCGATTCCATCTTTTTGCTTGAATAATTAGCCTTATAATTAAACGCTTTTAGTTATTTTTAGTATGCCTAGCTAAAAAATTACATATCTTTTATGATTATAAAAACTCTCTATGTTCTTTTATCTGGACATATAGATATTAATATTAAATAAAGCTTTGATCATTGGACCTAAAAATGAAGTTATTTATTATTTTGATATGCATGCTGTTCAAATTTTTTATACCTTTACTGGCTAGCAAATGAGTTTTTTTGCAAGATACTTTTATATTAAATTATTAGCAATATGCAAAATTTGCAGAAGTTTTTTTTCAAATTAAGATTTAGGCTTTAAAATTTTCTCTTAAAAATGGGTTTGAAATATTTTTTGCAATTTTAATTTATTGTATACTATGAAACATAATTATCATTTAAAAAATTACCATTATTCTAATAGGAAAATTTGAAGAAATTTTGGCACAAATAGTTGTGCTATAAAAAAAGTTAATCTTACATAATATTGTTTTAAATATTAAAATTAATTGATAAAAGTGCAATTGCTTACTAAAATGTCTTAAAAATTCTTTATTCTTTTTTCTTCCTGTAGCTTAAAAAAGCATTTTACTAATTTTTGCTTGAAAATATAAAATATTATTTTAATACTCGATATAGAATTCTCCATTTTACCTTATCTATTTAGATTCTAACTCCATTTATATTTAAATTTGTGGACGGGACAATATGTTATCCATGAGTGAAAATTGCGATGATAAATTATCAATTTTTTCACGAATGTTTTCCTTAATCTTTAAGCCATTAGAAGGAGGATCAAGCCTAAAACTACCTGAAATACAGTTTTCTGGCAGGGATAGAGATGCTGAAGAAAGAAAATCAAAGGAAAAAGATAAAAATCCCCTCGAATCTGATTCGAAAAGTCCCCAAAACATGAAGATCACTGCTTGTCCTCATACAAATAAACGTCACTATGCCAAGAATATGTGTAACAATTGCTATCACAAATTCGGAAGACAAAAACAAGCTTGGACATGCAAGCACAAAGACAGTCAACTCTATGCCAAGGGATTGTGCAAAACTTGCTACTTAAGAAATTACTACAAGGGAAAATTTTCAAAACCGAAAAAGCAAGAGTTTTAATTTTTAGGATAATTTAATTATTGTTTAAAAAGCTTGGTATGTAAGTAAAAATAGCTTAATAGAGTGTCTTTAAGAAATATTTAACACTATACTAGGGCTTAACAAATGATTAATCCTTAATAAATTAATAATTCACAGTCATTAAATTTGAATTTTTATAATACCATATTTTTTAGTCTGACTGTTGCATAAAGTATAATTATCAAATAAACAAATATGAAATTAACTTACTTACTGATCCAAATTTATAAAGTTGAAATTTTAATAATAACAAAGTTTTCTACTCTAAAAGGCTTATTATAAGCTAAACACTGATAAGAAAAAAAATAGTAAGCTATATATTGAAATATTATCTCTTTTACCATTAAATAACGAATTCTTTTTATTTCAAGATCATTCTTTGCTAAAATTTCAATCAAAATTATTAAGCGATATAATAATAATTCATGTAGCTACTGAAAATTGCTTATACAAAATTTTCGAAAAGCCAAATAAAGTGGTTTTAGAAAATTTATTTGGTCGAATAATTATAATATGAAAATAGGTCGTTTTTTATTTAAGACTTAAAATATAAAATGAATAAAACTTTGCACATTTGCATAAATTTTAAAATGATATGGATTTTTTAGCCTTGCTTAGCTTTTTCTTATTCAACTTTCTTAGAAATATATTTCAATTATTATTTATTAATTTCTTTCTGAATTACAATAAAGGAAAGCTATTATGATATGAATTGTAGCGGATATATCTTCTATAAGCCAAAGCTGCTTATTTATTATTATAATCATTTCATTTTTTACATAACTATTTAACCTTATTATAAGCTCTTTTAATGTTAAAAAAGCGCTATCATCTCTTACATAAATTTTTCGTTGGGTTCGGTATGTGGGGTTATTTTAAACACCTAAAGCATTTCAACATGTGAAGCCATATATTTATTCAGTATCCTCATGTGAAAATTTGCTATTATGCCAATAATAGCCCCGCATGTCAAGCACTATAAGAACTTCTTGCAAAATCTTATATTTAATGCATCAGCAATTTTAACATTAAAAAAATTAATAAAATTCTTATCTTTTTATCTGAGCATATAAAAATAAATCTTAGAATGTCCGCTCATCATCTATATTTGAAGGTAGAGCATCTTTGCTAATAGGGATTTATCTCAGAACTACTCTTCTTCAGGATTTTATAATCCATCGTGCTTTATTTTTATTTTATCTAAAATCTAAGTGATTTTAATATATTTTGAATTTCATCTGATATCTTAATGACTTTAATTTAATTTGAATTGCATCCGAGATCGTAATTATTTGGTTTAATTTATAATTGCATGATTTTTTTTCATCAAAATATAAGAAATCAGCATCTTTATTTGAAAATTTTAATAAAGTTTAATATTTATAAGTTTTATTCCAATAAAATTGAAAATTTTAATTCCATTTTCAAAATTTTAAAGAAAGAGTAATGAGCAAAATCTAATGCCTTATCAACAATCAGAATTGTTTGTGGTGTTTTTAAGCTAAGACACAAGATTTATTTTTGATATTTTGGTATTCCGACCTTTTTATAATTTTTAAATTCTTGAGGTATTTGATTGAAAAATAAGGTTTCTTTTGCTATTATTTCAGAGTTTATAATCCCAAGCAGTTTCCTTACTTAATTTGGTGAATTTTTGTCATATAGCTGAAGACTAAAGTTAAAAATGCTACAACTTATGCTAATAATTACTTATTTTGATTATTCAGTAATACAAATATTTGTTTCATAAATAAGATTATATGTCGATAACTCTATTCTATGTTTAATACGTGGATAGCATAATATTATTGATGGATGAAAACTATGAAATTATTATATTAAAAATATTTTACATAGATCCTAACTAATAAGAATATGACATAAAAGGGATAATAACAATAAAGGGTGAAAGTAATAACTTTAAATGGCCTAAAATGAGTTTCTAAAATGAGACTCGCAAAAACTTTTAACAAAAATGAGTAGAGTAGAAAACTTGGATTTTATCTTATAAACACTGACTAATAATATATGGTGCAAAATCCCTATTGAAGCTTTAATCGTAAATCGCGTTAAAATGTAATCAAGATAGAATTTGAATATTTATTTTATTTTCAAGATACTTTTATAAAATCAGTATAGAAAAATTGAAAAAAAAAGTTATAGGATATTTTAAAGAGGGAGAGGAAATGTTTCTTTATCTTTTAGCGATTATTCAATTAAATCATAATAATTTAATAAAATTATGAATGAGTTTTGTAAATAAGTGATTTTGAATCAAATATTATATACCAATTAATTTTTACTGCGAAAATTCATGCATAGCAAGAAGCAAAAAGGGCTATAAAAGATTAAGCAGGCCCTATAGACCCATGGATATAAATAGACATCAACAAACTGCCAAAACCATTTGGAGATGCAATTAGATCTTGTCCTAGCCCAATTGCAAAGCACTAGACCAATAGAGTAGGATTTTCAAATATTAAAAGACTGCCCAATAGAACCGTAGCATAACCTCAGAGATTCTCAAACCTTAGTGTTAAAATTTTATATATCTGTATAAAAATAATTATGCTAAAGAAAATTAGCCAGAGGGTATCATTTTTCCTACAAATAATAAATTTTAAAAAATAAAAATCTTTTCAATTATAGTTATTATATTTCAAAGTTTCTTGGAATTCTTTATTCTTCTTCACCTCCTTGATAAACTAAAAAATTAAATTTTATACTGAACATAATAGAATGGCGATTTTGGATTTAAGTTGTCATTTTTTTAACTGCTGCGATATTATGCCTTTCCATTTATATTTCAACTTGCGAATAACATGATATTATAGATGGCTGAAAACATCGAGCATAAACTTTCAATTTTTTCAGGAATGTTTTCCTTGATATTTAAATCACCAGAAGAAGGATCGGGCCTAAGACTGCCTGAAATAGAGTTTGTTGACGAAGATAGAGATGTTGAAGAAACCAAGATACATAAAGAAGTTAAAAATAGTGCAAGGACCAAATTCAAAAAAATCCCAAGAAAAAAGAATACAGCTTGCCTTCATATAAATAAACGGCACTATGCCAAGGGTATGTGCAACAATTGCTATCATAGAATCGGAAGACAAAAAAAGGCTTGGTCATGCACACATATAGATCGCCCACTCTATGCCATTGGAATGTGCCAAACTTGCTACTTAAGGAATTACCACAAGTCGGGATTTAATAAAACCCCTAAATAAGAAGATTAGATTTAAGTTTAACTAAGCTGAGTTATCTGCAAGAATACCGATAAAGTGAATTAAATTCAGTTTAAGGACTTAGGATAAGAGATAGCAGAGGTAATCAATAATTCGCCATAGATACAAGAAATATTTTTATGTCTTTGGTCAAGATTAAAAAATTTTAGTTGAAATTCTATAGATAAAAGACCATTGGATTGTAAACAGAAAGGTTTAGATAAGTTTTGATCTTAGATTCTATGTAAAAAAAATTTTCAAAAATGCTTACATTGTCGATGTCATCAAACTGGCCTGGACATTTTGTCGCCTATTAGAATTTTTTTATTATTTTACACTAAGTAGAAGAGAATAAATAATTAATAAATAAATGCTTCAGCAACTAATAATCTTTCCCTGTATCGATTAATTAAATTCATTATATTTGAATATTCCTCATATTTTAACCTCCTGTCACAAAAAATTTATATCATCACCAGCCTGACCTAGAAACAGAATGCCTGGGGTTGTTTAATTTTAAAATTTGTATGAGAAGGATTAAATCTGCCAAGTTAAATTGAAATGAAAATAATAAGAATAAGATTTTTTGGCTCAAAAGCACATAATAATTGTGCATAGGAAATATTTATCAGGTATAAGAAAAATGAAATTACCTGTATTACTGATCAAAGTTTATAAAAAGTCGATATTGCGATAATAAGAAATATTTTACCCAAATGCACTTTTTATAAGAAAATATCTAAGGAGATTTGCAAAAAGTAATAAATAAAAATATTTTACTTCTTATAAAAAATAGCTTATTGATGGCATAAAAATTCGCTTTATTTATGGTTATGATCTGGCATATGAATTTTTTGATATAAAGATTAGTCTTAATATATTTATTAATCAAATTCTTAAAGAATATTAGATTATAAAAAATTGAGGCAAGATGATCGTAAATACAAACAAAAGTTCTAGCAAATTCGAAATTTCCAATAATAAATTAATTAGTCTACTTAAAAAGCCAGCTTAATAATTTAAATGTTAAGGTGAAATTTTAAACTTTATCTTCAAGACTCAAAATATATTTTATATTTTTATAAAAAATGCCTTCCTAATTTACTTAAAATTTAGGATACTATAAATTATTTAGTTTAATTACTTTTCAAATTTAATAATCAACAATAAATTTTATATTTTTAATTTTATTTGTAGTTTTGATTTTGAGATATCTTTTTTTGAATTAGGCTGATATTATATGTATGACGCTTATAAAAAATTTACAAATAAAAGTCGCTTGCTTATTTTTATAATAAAATAAGACCATCTTTTATATAATAGTCAATCATATATAAATCCCTTTTTAAATTTTATTAAGCGAAGCTTATTTAAAAAGTATTTCTTCTATTTCGAAAAATGATTCGACTTATTTTCATCGTTATTATAGCAATATTGAACTCTTTATCTTCTTTATCTGATATTTAAAATACAATAATTTTTTTAAAAGATAAAAATATTAATTTTTCGTTTATGATAAGCAGATATTTAAACAGATTTGTCTAATACAGCGCACAGAATATTAAATAGCTATTTTTGAAATCTCTCTAATAATCAATAAAGAAATCCAAATCAATAGTAATTAATTATTTTCTCATTGATATGACTTAGTTTAAACTAGGCCAATATTCTCAAAAAATTTATACTTTAATTTTCTTTTGTGTATAAGTCCCTCTTTGGGAAGCAATGTGAAGTATTATGGATCTTATAATTGGCAATTATAACAAAATGAAATTACCTGCATTACTGATTAAAGCTTAAAAAAATTGATTTCGCTATAATAAGAAATATTTTTCAAATGAATTTTTTTTAAAGAAAGCTAATAAAAGCAATAAATAAAAAATATTATATTTTATTGAATAATAGCTTATTTGCAGTATAAAAGTCCTTTATTAATTGATAGGATCTAAAGATTATTATTTATTATATTTATTGTTAAAATTGTTAAATATAAGAAATCTGAGATAGATAAGTTGATATGATAAATGCAATAGAAAATTTCCAATCGATTTTAAAATTTAGCTTGTAAGCTTTATAATAATTGTATAGGGTATTGAAGGATTTGAGAATCGAGTAATGACAGAATTTTGCAAAATATGCAAAATAATTTGACAAAAATTAGTATAATTTGTATAAATATATGCATTTTAATTTTAAATTTTCTCAATGATTACTTTTGTATATCATCTAATTACTTTTTCTAATATAGTTGGCTTTGGTAGCGGCATCTATTTATTTTTGAGTAAATTTTTGCAATATCAAACATATTCTGTAATCATTGCTGAAATATTTTATATAAGTCTATTTAGCTTGATTTTCAATGCCATTCATTTTTAATCAAGTGATAATGTATGATGCTTGGTTTATATAAATCTTTTCTTAACCTTTAATCATCTCATTAGAGCTTATATGAATTAAGAAAATTTGAGGCTCTTAGCCTTTTCATAACTAAAAAATGTTTATTTATTGATGATTTCTTTAAGCCAGTTTGATAAATTTTTATTACCTATTTAATTTTTTTATTATTATATATATAATTAACTAAGCTCCTAAATAACTATCACTTCAATATGTCAAAGCAAGAGAATAATGCTTTATAAAACATTCATATTAAGCATATTTTATCCACCCTTAAAGAGGGTTTTCCAATAGTTTTATTCCAGCATGATAGCTGCTATAATGGTATGCCTAAATGTCAATATTAGTTGCGATTGAATGATTTTCTATTTTAAATAGTTCTAACAAAAACCAATGATTTGGGAAGTTTTCCAAATGAGTTAGCTAGTTGAATAAAGAGCATTTTTATAAAGAATGACTATAAATAATTTTCCTCAAAGAATAGACTCAAAGTATATCAAAGTAATAATTATTAAATATTAAATATAAAAATGAATTACCTACTTTACTTATCAAAATTATATAGCCAAAGTTGCGAACATAAAAATTGTTTTTGCTTAAGTATGCTTACCTATCATTATATATAAGAGAAACATAGCAGCAAGTTGATCAGTAAAAATTCTAAACGCACTTCTTGGAATTTCTACTATATGTTTCATTTTAAAAATACAGTTAATGACAAGTATTAAACTACAAGAAATTCAGATAAAATAAGCTGAAATTGATTGCCCAAAACAAATATATATATTATTTTGAAAAAATAGTTTAAAAATACTGAGGCGACTTTTTGAGTTTGTCTTTAAGAAAAAATTAAAATTTTAATAAAAACTTGCACCACTTGTATTGAATTTGAGCGCTTACTAATTCATAGCCTTAGCCTAGTTTTGCTTAATTTATTTTCCTTGCACTAAATTTGATTTTTTCTTTTATAATTATTTCATTTCCTATTGATGAACTTTTAATAAGTAACTTTTCAAGCACAAATTTTAATAATCTAATAAATTTTGCTTTTTTGCTTAGCTTTTCTAAAAATTTTGTGCGAAATTATCTTTGAATAATAGAATCTATCTGTATAAAACAGCTTTAATTATTATGATAATATAATATTCCATGTCTTCCTTTGTAATAATAAAATAAAATTTAAATAATGCTTCATTATAGAATAAGAAATAAAATATATATTTTACTCCCTGCTAGTTTATTAGTAAGATTTATTTATAATTAGTTTTGATATCTTTATATTGAAACTTTGAGACCATTTTTATAATTTATAATCAACTTTTGATTAAAATTTTATACTAAATTTGACTGAGACTCAACATTTTTAATTCTATTTCCTTTTGAAGATTGTTTCGATTTAAAAAGTTTTTTTTCCCTCTGTTATCTCTGATGCTTATTGCGAATGAGGTGACCTTTCCATAATCTGAAGATATTACAAAAATCCTTATTTTGGGCTATTAACAATTAGACTTAGAATTATTTGATGTTTAAAGATTCAAAGCTTCTAATTATTATTGATATTAAAAAGAGAGTTTATGGGAAGCTCCAGATTCCAAATGTACTTTTATAATTAAATTTTAAAATAATCAGAACTTGATAAGGTTATCGGCTTTATGATAAAAGATGGGGATATAGAATATTCAATTTCTATAGTAAATACGATGAATTTCGAAAATGATTAAAACATGGCAAGGATAGTTTAAAGTGAAATAGATCTTATTTTTAAGTCATATCTTTCTAATGGCTTAATAACAAATTCCAGGAATTTATGTGAAAATGCTGCTTATATATGCATAATAGATAATTATTAGTTAAGAGAACTCAATTAAATGAAATTTATAACATAATTCCATTTTAACTCAAAAATGAGTTGAAAAAGATTTATAATTGATTTTGGAAAATAAAAAGAATTTGTTGAAAATTATCTAAATTGCTATTGCTGAAGGACAGAAATGGGAAATTCAAAAATATTTATCGATCTCAAGCACTAATCATAATATCTAATCGGAAAGTCTGAAATTTGAAATATCAAAAAATTTTCATTTCATATTTTAAAAATACCCCTAATGTATTTACTTTGTAATAAATTTATATAATATAAATATCGTAATGAATCTAAAGTTAAGAAACCCTCTTGATTTGGGCTAATTTTATATCAATTTGCTGTAATAAAAATTTAAGTTATGTTTTATAATAATTTATGAGGATATAAGCTTTCCTTTTAATGGTATATAGTAATTAAATTCAATTATTGTACATAATGGGTATGAAATTAGCAGAAGATAGTAAATTTAAATGATAAGAATTGCTAAAATTAATAGAAAAATGTGATATAGGGGTTTCCTATAGATATATGCTAATATTTTATATTTTAAATTCGATATAAATATGCATAAAGTTAACTTTATCTCTCCATTAAAAAGTATGTATTGGTAATTAATATTAGAGTTTCTTTCTAAGTGATTTTATTATAAAAAATTAAATGAAGTATTTTTAATATATAAAAGTTAGCCGGAGTTCGAATTATGAATTATTATATCTGTATTGATTTATAATAACGATATCAACGTATAATCGCTATCAAAAGATTTATTATATAATTATATAAATACAAGGAGTTTGGTGAGAAATAAAGTTGAATTGGAATTTTATATTTTTTATATTCTGCTTATTTAAATTCATATATTTTTGCTATGAAACTATTTAAAATTCAAAAGTGAAATCTAAAATTTTAATCTACTCTTTGTTAATATTTTACATTTTTTAAACTATAATTTTATAAGCTTTTTGCTAGATAATATTTTGGAGCAGATTTCAAATACCTAAAAAAATATATCATCCCATATTTTTGTCCATCATGATAAGGAATATAGTTTATAATTTTATTTTTATTTGCAAAATAAACCTTCAACAATTTTTCATACTTATTCTCGTCATTTTTATTCACTATAAATACGCCTATTCATGTCTGTTTTGATTCCCAGCTATTTTTCTAACTGGAAATGACAACAATTTTTTGATAGCAATCCCAGAATATTTGAAATCACTTGACTTAAGCTTAATACAATAATAAAAGAAAATTAAACAATAATTTATGCCAGGCATACATAATTATTCAAAATTGATCCTTAATTTTCTGAATCAATCGAATTTTTTAGAAATTGTTGAAATTTTTTATTTTCTTTGTATAAATTGCTGAATAATAATAATATAAAGCATTGATATAAAAAATATACAAATAATCCTAAAAGAATTGGGTACAAGCTGTTTGCAAGCCATTTATATGTAGAAATAGTTTAATAGAATGTTGTGCTACTTAAAATATGAAGATCATTCAACAGTCATTTGTAAAAATTACTATCAAATTTAAAAAATTTTATTAGGCTTGTCTTTAGAAGGATTTCTAATCGTTTAAAAGTTCACTTAATTGAGGTTAATGTATTCCTTTTATACCAAGCCACGCAGCATTTAATTCGCCATAATCTCCAACAAAAATTTCAATTCTAATAAAAAATCCCTTTACCTACCCTTAATCCTAAACTATAAGTTATATTTAATTTCCTTCTAATTTACAACACAACTAATTTCTTCACCATATCTATCACCTAATTTATTCAAAATCATCCATATAAGCCTTTATTCCCATATTGTTTGTGTGGTAATAATAAAATGTTGAAAGGAACTGTCATTTGGGCCTGCATGCTCACAATTCTCAGTTTTACAGCTGCTTCATCCAAGTTCAACGCTAAGGACCTCACAAGCGACTCTCATCTCGTCTTGAAATCGCTCGCTGAATTTCGTCAACAAGCTCACCTATACAAGCCTTTGAGGATTCACACTCAGATAATCGAGGAATCCTTCAACATTGACGAAGCCACTAAAAATTTACAGTCAGCCTTAGCCACTTCAGCTAAAATAATGTCTGATTTACTACTCATTAAGCCTACAACAAGCAAGCTTAGGCTCGGCGAGAATAATCAATGCACAGATATCCTGTTCGGTCAGATGATCCAAAGTGAAGACTTATCTGCGGATATCACTATATTCGCGGTTAATAATGAAGAAAAAGGAGAAATTGTAGCCTCAAAGAAATGTGAGGTGAATGAAAATAATACTATTAGGTCTATAGCTTTGGAAATTAATGCTGAAAAACTTATGAAGCTAGATGAACTTTCAAAACTCAAAGAATTTTGTATTGCTATCTCTAAAGCCTTATATGAAGACAAGGAAGGGGAAAGACAAGTACTGATGAGCGAAGTAGGAGGAGTTTTAGCAAAAGAGAGAGAAATAAAGATAGTGCCAATTCTTGGAGCTTGCACTGCTGGCCAAGGAAATTGTGTAACTTGTGCTGATGCAAATGATTGCCAAACCTGCGCTGCAGGCTATGTTGTAAGCGCAGGAGCTTGTGTAGCTTGCACTCCACCATGTCAAGAGTGTGCTGGAACTCAAACTTTTTGTACAACTTGCTACGATACCAACCATATGATAGCTAATGCAGGAGTTTGCAGTTGCACTGACGCTAATGCCTCCTTCAATTCTCAGGATTTAATTTGTGAATGCAAGTCAGGCTTCTTTGGAACTGCTGGTAGTTGCACTGCTTGCAACACCAATTGCGCTACATGCCAAACAAATGCTGCTACTTGCTTAACTTGCAGTGATACAACTCATATGTCAGCTGCTCCAACATGCGCTTGCCCAACTAATGGAGCACTTTCAGGAACTACTTGTGTCTGCAATACCGGCTATTACTTCAGTGCAGCCACTACTTGCAGTGCTTGCAACACCAACTGCGCTACATGCCAAACAAATGCTGCCACTTGTGTAACTTGTAGTGATACAACTCATATGTCAGCTGCTCCAACATGTGCCTGCCCAACTAATGGAGCACTTTCAGGAACTACTTGTGTCTGCAATACCGGCTATTTCTTCAGTGCAGCCACTACTTGCAGTGCTTGCAGCACCAACTGCGCTACATGCCAAACAACTGCTGCCACTTGTGTAACTTGCAGTGATCCAACTAATATGTCAGCTGCTCCAACATGTGCCTGCCCAACTAATGGAGCACTTTCAGGAACTACTTGTGTCTGCAATGCCGGCTATTTCTTCAGTGCAGCCGCTACATGTACTGCTTGTAACACCAAATGCGCTACATGCCAAACAACTGCTGCCACTTGTGTAACTTGCAGTGATCCAACTAATATGTCAGCTGCTCCAACATGTGCCTGCCCAACTAATGGAGCGCTTTCAGGAACTACTTGTGTCTGCAATGCCGGCTATTTCTTCAGTGCAGCCGCTACATGTACTGCTTGCAGCACCAACTGCGCTACATGCCAAACAACTGCTGCCACTTGTGTAACTTGCAGTGATCCAACTAATATGTCAGCTGCTCCAACATGTGCTTGCCCAACTAATGGAGCCCTTTCAGGAACTACTTGTGTCTGCAATGCCGGCTATTTCTTTAGTGCAGCCGCTACATGTACTGCTTGTAACACCAAATGCGCTACATGCCAAACAACTGCTACCACTTGTGTAACTTGTAGTGATCCAACTAATATGTCAGCTGCTCCAACATGTGCCTGCCCAACTAATGGAGCACTTTCAGGAACTACTTGTGTCTGCAATGCCGGCTATTTCTTCAGTGCAGCCGCTACATGTACTGCTTGCAACACCAACTGCGCTACATGCCAAACAACTGCTACCACTTGTGTAACTTGCAGTGATCCAACTAATATGTCAGCTGCTCCAACATGTGCCTGCCCAACTAATGGAGCACTTTCAGGAACTACTTGTGTCTGCAATGCCGGCTATTTCTTTAGTGCAGCCGCTAAATGTACTGCTTGCAATACCAACTGCGCTACTTGCGATACCAGCGCTAACAACTGTTTAACATGTACAGATGCAACTCATATGACAGCTCCAACATGTGCCTGTCCAGCGGACAGCACCTTTACTGAAGGAAATTGCATTTGCGATACTGGATATTATTACAGCACAAATACTGTTTGTTCTGCTTGCACTTCTCCATGCTCTGCATGCTCAACTTCAGCAACTACTTGTACTGCATGTGAAGATGGATACTATCTGAGTGGATCTACTTGTCTACCATGCCAAGCTCCATGCAATACTTGCTCCACTTCTGCGAATGCCTGCACAGAGTGCGATGATCCAGATAATATGACTCTAAATGAAGGAACTTGCACATGTAATGATGCAAATGCCAGCTTTAGCACTACATCTAATACATGTGTTTGCAATAGCGGCTATTTTGATAAGAATGGAGTTTGCACTCAATGTACTTCTCCTTGTAATGTATGCACCTCAGCAACAGACTGCCAGGGATGCATAGATGGATACTGGGTTAACGATGGGACATGTCAAGCTTGCACACCTCCTTGCACTAAATGCACTTCAGCTACTACATGCACTGCTTGTATTAATGGAGCAGCTTTGAATGCTGGCACTTGTTCATGCACTGACCCTAATGCCAGTTTCAATGATAACTCTGATGCATGCGTTTGCAATCCTGGATACTATGCAGGCACTGGCGGAACTTGCACACCTTGCAATAACAATTGCGCTACTTGCTCTGGAACTGCAACTACTTGTGAATCATGCAACACTGGTTATGTTCTAAATGGAAATGTATGTGATGCTTGCGGTACAGGTTGTAAAGTATGCGAAAGTGCAGCTGTTTGCACAACATGCTATGATACAACTAATTTTTCAACTCTTAAAAATGGTGTTTGTGGATGCTCTGATCCTAATCAAAGTTTCAATGCCCAATTTTTCTGCACATGCAATTCTGGATATTTCTTAGATACTACTAAATGTACAGCATGCGGTGAAGGATGCAAAGCTTGCACAAATGCTAAGACATGCAATGCTTGTTGGGATACAACGAACGGAGTAGTAAATACTAGTGGAACTTGCTCCTGCAAATTAGCTGGTCAAACATATGACGATACTGCACACGTATGCAATTGCCTTGTTCACACCTATGCGGATTATGACACTAGCAAATGTGAAACATGTAGTATTGGCTGCAGCATGTGCACTAATGCTACAAGTTGCCAAGAGTGTTATGATTCTAATAATATGCAAAAAGATACAGACGGGACTTGCAGTTGTACGGATGAAGACAAGAGATTCTCAACTGCAAATGATAAGTGTATCAATAGAGATGATAGTGCAATTGGGTTGACCTTCTCTTGGATCTTGCTTATTTCTGCAATGATCTTTTCACTTTAGATAACTAATTATAACTAGATAATTTGTTTCTAAGAAGATGGAATTTTTGATGGAATTTTTAAAAGTAATTTCTAGGCTACATTGCTTGCCAATCTCCTTGTGCAAGTTGCGAAACAACTACAACTTTTTGTCTTACTTGTATAGATACCTTCTTAGAAGTTGTAGCTGGCACTTGTGAATGTAAAGATCCAAATGCTTCTTATGAAGCAAGTGAAAATGCATGCATCTGCAATCCAAAATATTTCGAATTTGATAACATTTGTACAAGCTGTGACACAGAATGTGCCACATGCGATGTCATTGCCTCAAATTGTACTTCCTGTGCCGATGGCTATTTTAATCAAGATGGCTTGTGTATTGCTTGCACATCGCCATGTGCTACATGTTCTGAATCAGCAACCACTTGTCTTTCATGTGATGACTCTAGTAATATGGATTTAAGTGGAGGAAACTGTCAATGCATATCTATCCATGCTACATTTGATCCAAACCAAAAAATATGTGTTTGCAATATAGGATACTATGCAGATGCAGCAAATATTTGCCAGCCTTGTATTAGTCCATGTGAAACTTGTATAGGAGCAGCTACTGTTTGTGAAACATGCGTACCTGGATATTTCCTTGAAGATGGTAATACTGAATGTTCACAATGTGAGTCGCCATGCGCAACATGCTCTGGAACTGCTGAAACATGCCAATCCTGTGTGGACGATATAGAATTAAAACTTGTTAATAATGAATGTATCTGCAATGATAAAAATGCTGAATTTAATGTAACTACATCATCGTGTGAATGCGACCCTGGATATTATTCAAGCAATAATAACTGTGTTGCTTGTGCAGTAGGCTGCGAAGATTGTGATTCTAAAGGAGACTGCAATATATGCTCTATCGGCTACTATTTAAACGCTAACCAAGTTTGTGTTGCCTGCATTTCCGGTTGTGAGGAATGTGAGTCAGCAACGGTTTGCGAAAAATGCGTTGACGAGTATAATACTAATTTAGAAAAGGGCGTTTGTACTTGCATGACTAAAGGAGCTATATTTAATACTGAAGGAATGTGCACCTGCAATGGTGGATTTTTCAATAATACTGATACCGATAGTTGTGTTGCTTGTCCTTCTGAATGCAAATTATGTACATCAGGCACTGAATGTGACCAATGTTGGGATACTACAATGACTAAAAGTGCAACTGGGGTTTGCACCTGTCCATTCCAAAATCAAGACTTCAATACAAATACACATTTATGTGAGTGCCCAACCCATATGTATATAAATGTAGCTGGCAAACAATGCTCAGATTGTGGAGAAGGATGCAGTCTATGCACTGATGCCAAGACCTGCACAACTTGTTTTGATCCAGATCACATGACAAATAATGGAGATGGAACTTGTAATTGCACGAGTGCTAAACAAGAATTTTCTCTTGCTAATGAAAAGTGTAGAGACAGTGACAGCGGAGCTTATGGCTTGGCATTTACTTGGATCGTCTTGGTGATTTCAATAGCGCTTTCAGCGTTTTAGATAGATAATTAATATTTTTAAGATAGGCTTGAGGGTAATGTAATTTTTAAAAGAATGATTTAGAGCAATAAAGAGAATCATGTAGCATATTATTAAGCACAAATGTTACATACAAGTTGGTAAGAGCATTACAACAGTTTGAATAGCAAATATTTAATGCAGCTGCAAAGATGAAGACGAGACTAGTAAATCCACTAGCAAGTGCATGGTAGAAGAAACAGTGCAATTAGGTTGAATTTCTCTTGAATTAGATTTTTCAGAAACTTTTCGATATGCAAATCTCTTTTGACATATAAATATACAAATAAATCAGATTTTAAATGCCAGAAAGGTTTGATATGTATGAAAAGGCACCTAAAATTGCTTAAGATTTGATATTATAGTTTTTATACCACTGCATGAAGCAATTGTTTTTCGATGTATAAAAGAATATAATAAAGCAATTAAAATACTTCATTATATTGTAAATTTTTTCCAAATTTAATTCTCTGCATCTTTAAGATGGGGTTTTATGATTCAAATTTCACTTATTTTTTTAACTTTATCATGATCTACCTTAAAAATGCTGAATTTAATGCAACTTCATCATCGTGTGAATGTTATTATGGATTTTATTCAGACGTGTTGCTTGTGCATCAGGCTGTGAGGACTGTGGCTTGAATGGCAATTGCAAAGCATAGGCTTTTACTTAATTATAAGCAAAGTCTGTGTTTATTGTGTCTCTTGACTGTGAGGAATGTAGGTCAACAGCAGCTTGTGAAAACTGCTTTGATTAGCATAATGATCAATTAGTTGGTTGGTTTGTACTTTCATCACTAAAGCAGCTGTACTTAACACTGAAGAATATGTGCTTGCTATGGTAGACTTTAAAAATGCTGAGACCGATACTTGTGTTGCTTGCCCTTATAACTGTGAAGTATGCACGTTAGCCTCTGAATGTGATCAATGTTGGGATTCTACAAATGACTAAAAGAACAGCTGGAAAATTAGCTACACTTTTCAATATCAATAAATTAGTCCAAATACACATTTATGTTGGTGCCCAAGCCATCAATATGTGAATTTAACAGCCAAGAATGCTCAGTTTGTGGAGTAGAACGCAGCGTATATATGATGTCAAGACTTTTACACTTTAATGTGATCCAGATCATATGACAAATAATGAAGATGGAACTTATAATTGCACGAGTTCTAGAATTTTCTGAAGCCAAATCAAAGGTGTAGGGATAGTAGCAGCGAAGCTTATAGCTTGATATTTTTGTATCGTTTTTCTTATCGCTAAGGCTTTCAGCACTTTATGTTGAATCATTAATATTTTATGATAATTTTTGGAATTATGTAAATTCAAAGAAAGGTGGTCTATAGAGAGCAGAAATTGAATTATTTTGAGCAGAATTATGCATATTGTATCGATTTGAACTTTAAAATGATATTATTTATATTTTTACTAGAGTTGAAGACATATCTCAAATTGAAAGGAAAATTTTCGCCCTGATATTTTGGCATAAGACCTTATCAGAGTGATAAAGAAGCATTGAACCTATTAGCAGTATCAAAAAAATGTTTAGATAAATTTTTGAAAGAAATTAGAATTGCGAAAACTTGCAATCAAAAAATCAAGGAGACTGATCAAATAGTAGCTGAAAAAATAAAGGATTTCGCTGGATAAATGCCTAAATACATCAGATCCATAATTTATCTTCGTTTTATTAACTAGAAAAGATATAGAAATTCATTGAAAATTCGTGAATTATTGGAAATTTAATTCATACTCGCAAACATTTTCGACTTATTTTCCTTAGAGATTAACCAACATAGTAGAGAATGAGACCCTCATCCAAACTAAGCAAATTTAGCAGCCTGATAGACAAATAAATTCTAAGATTCTGTGAAAAATGCATATATTGGGGATTTATGAAAAATAAATTTTATGTGTTAAATTTGTTTTAATAAATGCGACACTTATGATTTGATCAAGTTTTATAGTAAAATCAATGTCTTAAATTTAATTCAGATTTTATAGACAGCCTTTCTACTTTAATATCTAACAAATATGAGCATTTTCTAAGTCAATCTGTTGGTATTTGCAAGGATTTTTCTTTTTGAATAAAAACGATGCATTTAAAAATCATATTATCATAATGATTAAAGAGCGGACTGAACAGAAAGAATTAAATAGATTAAGTCAAAAATTAAACTAAAGACTGAAATTTGAATAATTTAATTCAAAAACTATAAAATGCAAAAATCTGTGTATTTTTAATACTTGCGATGCATCAAATTCATCAATTATACAGCTAATTCATTCATAAAACTTTTAGAATCTGGAGAAATTATATGCTATGTATTCATAACTGATAGTTTAAAGCTTATTGAATAAAAATTATATGATAATAGGCTTTAAAAACAAAGTAATTAATATTTTAAATTTTAGAATTAAAACTTACCAATTTTTCTTACAAAAAAATAAGAGGAAGTCAAGAAGAAAAATAAATAGAGCATTCAAATGGGTGTGAAGAAATGACACAGCAAAAGTGGTAAACCAAAAAATTTTGATTCGCTATAGTCAATTCTTTTGATTTTATCATCGAATTCTAAACATTTTTTTTTATAAATTAAAGCCCTAATACCTTATATAAGAATAAGCAGATAGGAATTATTTTGATACCTTATGATGCTCGTCATTGCAAAAAGGTAAGTCCAATTAATAAACTTGAAAAATACATATTTACTATTAAAATTTTATAAAAGCAAAAAAGAGAATATTATTAAAACGTTATATGTGAGATAAAAATTTCAATTTATGATTATAATAAAATTTATTTGAGCTGATTACTATTAGATCATCTTTAGATTTATATTAAATATCCTCTAGAAAGCAGAGCAAGATAGCTTGAAACAAAATATAAGAAGGGGGATTCCACTTAAGAAATGATGTGGGTGCTTTTCAAGAAAATTTATTAATAAGGATATTTTTTGTATTATTATAGAAATAACTTGATAAAGAAAATAAAAATTTAATAAATAATCTTTTAATGTGGTTCCATTTTTAATCAGAATTGTAGAAAGGGAAATGTAGAAAGGAGATGAGGCATCCTATTTTTATTGTGTTTGGCTAATAATTTTATTTAATCCATCATTTGATTATCCATTAAAATCGATATAAGCCTTTATTTCCTCTATTACTATAGCATAATAAAATGTTTGGAGGAAATTCCATTTGGGCCTGCTGACTCTTAATCCTCAGCTACGCATGTGTTTCATCCAACCTTAGCGCTAAAAGCTTTGAAGGCAACTCTCAATTTGCCTTGAAATCGCTTATTGAATTTCAACAACAAAATCGCCTGTACAAGCCTTTGAGAATTCATACTAAAGTGATCGAGGAATCCTTCAGTAATCCAGAAGCCACAAAACTCATACAGTCAGCCTTTGCTGCTTCAGCTAAAATTATTTCTGATTTACTACTTACTAAGCCTCTAGAAGGCAAGCTTAGTCTTGCCGCCAATAATCAATGTTCAGATATCCTGTTCAATCAGATTTCTCAAATCCAAAATTATGAAGCAGATATCGCAATATTTGCTATCAGCAATAAAGAAAAAGGTGGAATTTTCACCTCAAAAATATGTGAGGAAAGTGGAAATAAATACATCAAGTCTATAGCTTTAGAAGTAAATTCTGAAAAGCTAATTGAGCTTGATGAGCTTTCACAGGCAAAAGAACTTTGTATTGCAATCGCTAATGCTTTATATAAAGGTAGAGATGAGGAAAGAAAAGTGCTGCTAAGTGAAATATTTGAAGTTTTAGCAAAAGGGAGAGAAATAAAAATAGTAAAATTCCTCGGAGCTTGTCGGATTGGGATGGCTGGCTGTTCAGCTTGCAATAATGAAGATGGAACCTGCACCGATTGTGAAGAGGGGTTTTCCTTAAATGACGGAGTTTGCAGTCTAACTTGTACTCCACCATGCGAAAAATGTTCTGAAAATCCCACATTTTGCACAGCTTGTTATGATCCCAATCATATGTCAAACAATGCAGGCACTTGTAAATGCACCGATCCAAATGCATTTTTCAATACTGCTTCAAATACGTGCTGATGCAATCAGGACTTCGTTAATTATCAAGGCACTTGTACTGCATGCACCCCGCCATGCGTTACATGCACTTATTCTCCTACTATGTGCACTTCATGCTATAACGCCAATCGTATGATACTAATACAAGGAAGCTGCGAATGTGCTGATACAAACGCTTATTTTAATACACAAACTCTTCTATGTACATGTAAGCCAGGCTATTTTTTAGTCGATGGAGTATATTGCTCTCAATGTGTATCACCATGTAAAACATGCTCACAAAATTCAGCAACTATTTGTGAAACCTGCTATGACGGCTATTTTTTAAATGGGTCTACTTGTTCTCGATGCGAATCTCCTTGTACTTTGTGCACAGCGAGTAGCTGTAATCAATGCCTTGTAGGGTATTATCTGAGTGAGAATACTTGCTATTTATGTCAAGAGCCTTGTCTTTGGTGCACAAATTCAGCGACTAGTTGTACAGCATGCATTGTTGGGAACTATCTGAATGGGGATAAATGCTTTCCGTGCCAAATACCATGCGAAACTTGTTCAGGTTCAGCGACGAAATGTACGGATTGTTATGATAGTAGTAATATGAGCTTAAATAAAGGGGTTTGCACATGCAGAAGTCCTAATGCGTATTTTGATATTAAATCTCTTACTTGTCAATGCAATTCAGGATATTACTCAAAAGAAGGATTGTGTATGCCTTGCGTCTCTCCTTGCAACGTATGTACTTGAACTAATATATGCCAGGGGTGTATAGATGGATATTGGCTGAATAAGCAAAATTGTCAAGCATGCTCACCTCCGTGCTCTAAATGCAATACTTCAGCTACTCAATGCACTGCATGTATCACTGGCACAGCTTTAAATCCGACACAAGCACTTGTTCCTGCGTAGATCCTAATTCCAATTTAAATCCTAGCTCTGGCACATGTTTATGCAATACTGGGTATTATATGAGCAATAACAGCTGTGTTCCTTGTGCTGCAGGCTGTGAAGATTGTGACTCCAAGGGTAATTGTAATGTATGTTCTACTGGCTATTACTTGAGCAGTAACAAAATCTGCCTTTCTTGTGCTTCCTCCTTTGGCTGTGTAGAATGTTCATCAGCAAAAACTTGTAAAAATTGTATTGACCAGCATAACACCCAATTAGTAGCCGGCGTTTGCAACTGTATAACGAAATCCGCAATTTTTGACATTGAAGGAATGTGTGTCTGCAATAGTGGACTTTTCAATAACACACAGACTAATTCATGCACTGGCTGTCCTTCAAATTGTGAAGCATGCTCATCAGCCACTGAATGTGACCAATGTTGGGATCCTACAATGACTAAAAATGATATTGGGGAGTGCGCCTGTGCATTCCAATATCAAGAATTTAATCCAAATACACATTTATGTGAGTGCCCAAGCCATCAGTATGTAAATGTGGATACCAAGGAATGCTTAGCCTGTGGAGAAAGATGTGATGTATGCACCGATGCCAAGACCTGTACAACTTGTTTTGATCCAGATCATATGACGAATAATGAAGATGGAACTTGTAATTGCACAAATCCGAAACAAGAATTTTCTGTTGCTAACGAAAGATGCAGAGATAGGGACAGTGGAGCTTATATTTTGACATTTACTTGGATTATTTTTGTTATTCCGATTGCGCTTTCAGCGTTTTAGATAGATAATTAATATTTTTAATAATGGAAAAAACGATTGAAATTGTTTATGTGAGAAATAGAATTATTTTGGATGAAATTCTGCATCAATTTATGCACAAAAGTGCTGTTTATACAAATTGAAGACGCATTTATTTTTAAAAGGAAATTATCGTCCTCTTAAATTGTATTATTTAATTATAGAGTTGATGAAGAGCATTAAATTAGTTTCAAAGCAAAGAGCCTAAAATTAATTTTACAATAAGGATGATAGCCGTTAAATGATATGAAAAAATTGATTTTTAAATGCTGCCAAATAAAGGCCAGCTGGGCTAATCTAATAATATAAGGCTAAAAACCTAAGGATTTCACTGGAAAATGATTTTTAAGATATCAGATCCGTTGCTTATTCGAGATTGGGTAGGATATCAAACTTCTAAATTATAATAATAATAATAATCTATTTTTTAAGCTTTGCAAAATAGATGATGTTCTTTAAGAATGCCTTACATTTGCAATTATATCATTAAAATATGCTAAAAAATTACACAGTTTTTTTTTTCTTTTTTCTTAACTTCATTCGCCGTTCTGCGTTCACATCTACCGATCTTTTTTCCATAGTCCTTATCTATTTGAAACTCAGTATAAACGTCACAAATTTTTGAGTTAAAAAGCATTTCGATACCTTTTTCACTTATTAAATTATCGCCAAAATGAATGACCCATATGTTTTTAAGTTTAAGTAATTCTTCAACATATCTATCATCTATTCAGCAGCTGTCTAAGGAGAGTATAAAAACTTCAGAATGCCTATTGTTCAGCACATCTACTACGTCTTTTATGCTTTTTAAGCTAAGCTTATAGCTATCTAAAGCCAATAAGCAAGATGAATACCATACAATAGCCCCTTCTATTTTGCTTTTAAAATCCATTTAATTTTAAATTCTAATATGTTTTAAATTTTAAAATCACTAGATAAGAAAATTGTCTTAAATTCAGAAACAAATTACAGTAAAAGACTCTGAGTATTTAAATTTAAAAACTTTATTATAATAGCGAAATAAATATAAAAAATTAAATAGCATATTACAGGGGCTTTTATCTGAAATAATATTTCTTAGTTTTTATCCTTTTCAGTCTATCTCGAATATTTTCTATCCTTCTAAAGCTTTTTTAATTAAATCTTAGTAATCTTCGGACAATTGATGCAAATCCTTTCTGTATATGCCTAGTAAAAAATACTGTAGGACATGTGCTTCTAAATTTAACTTTCACTTATTTCTTCGTTAATTTTAACTGAGTTAAATATGCTTTTTAAGATTACCACTTCCAGCTACTCTATTATAGAAATATCCTTCAGATGTTCATTTCTGAAAGAAATGCATAATATATATTAAATAGTTCTAAACTGACTTAATTTTTGGCTGAGTTACAAAATCAATATATTATGAATTTTCCAGGAACTATATAAATCCATTATTCCAAGAAAACTCAGTCGTCGGTATAGTTTAGTGGTAGAATCTTACGTTGTGGCCGTAAGTACCTGGGCTCGATTCCCAGTACCGACATCTTTTTACAAATTTTTATTTGATTAAATTTTATTAAGTTCTATACTAAAGAGCAAGACTTATTATATTTAGAATGAGACTTAGTCAAATATTAAATCTTATGATCATGAAATAAGATTTTATTAATAAAACGCTTTATATAGAATTAAAATTTTTAATATATAGCTGCATTTAGATTTTAAATGTAAATTATATAAAAAGACTCTTAAAAGTATTTCTATTGATGAAAATAAACAAATCAAATCAGAGATTTATAAGTTTAATTAATCCTTTTATATTTAATTTTTTACTAATTTTTTGTCTATCATGTAATAATTATTTCAGAATTATTAGCCATAGCTCCGCAAAAATAATTATATTAAAATAGACCATTCCTCGTATGAATTATAGTAAATCTTCATCTGCTTCTTCATTTTAAATTACTTTCGATTATGCTAATAAAAATCTCAAGAAGGCTTTTTTCAACCTCAAAGCTAAATACTGAGATTAAAGAATTTTTCAAAGATTTTGAGAAAGTAAAAGACCAATACACTTCAAAGCCAAAAATTTCAGCTCCTTTACCTGAATGGAATGAAAATCTTAAAGAAGATTGGGATGAATATTTAGAAAGCTGGCATGAGGAAAATCCTTTTACATATAAATCAGTCAGATATGAGATTGATGGCCAAGATCCTCATTATGAGTACCCAGTGCCTAAAGAGCATGATTTTCCTCCCATTCCAGACGCCCCGACCTTGAAGCGTAAAATTTTGCTTCCTCAACTATTTTACCTCCAAAATCCTGAAACTATAGCTAGAGAGCTAATTGGAAAAGTAATAGAGCATCAGTCTAAATTTGGCACCAGCTCTGGAATAATTGCATGCACTCAGGTTTCTAAAAACTATCAAATTGAAGGAGAAAAGCCAGGAATTCTTGGGATGAACCGCAATAAAATGAACTTATATATATTTGCTGAAGACGATGAAGGCGAGGAATTCTGTATTTATGTATCTTCAGTCAAATTAATTGATGATAATTTTCGAGAAAATGAAAGTGTTACGAGTGCTTTAAAATTAAAGGCATGTCATCATAAAAAGACATCAACTTTATATGATCAAAATGCTCCAGTTAGAATCTATGAAGATGGATATAAACCTGTCAAAGTGAAAAATGAATATTATACAGCCACTGCTACTTATAAATTCTACTGTGAAGAATTTTCAAAAAAATAGATTAGGCCTTTTATAGGAAAAGTATGATTTATGCTAATTTAAAACATTTTTCTAGTAATAATTGAGCTGCATAGGAAGTTAGCTTGAGAAGTGACCTCTGCATTTATCATTTTCTGTATATTAAATAAATATTATGATATAGTAATTTAAGCTTAAAAAATAATTTATTTTAATTTACTATTGTCTTTAATTAGTTTTATTGCAGTTTTTATTAAAATTATAAATCACTAGCTTATTCGATTTTAGATTTAAATTATAAAAGATTATTTGTTGCTAATAAATTTTAATTTTTTATTAAATCTCTTTTATTGCTTATACATTGAAGTGCTACTTTAAAATTATTTAATCGTATAATGATGACTTAAATCGGGCTAATTGAACAATTCACCCTTTTCTCTCTACCTATATATCTAATTAATGATTATTTCTAGCAGTTGCTTAATTTATATTTATAGAACTCATCAAAAAGTGAAATTATAATTTAATAAATGCTATAAAATATTATACATGCTCTAGTGAATAATTTTTAGGTAAGTTGATTTAATTTTATTATTAAAATTTTTTGTTTTTTTTTTCTTGTTGGCAATAAAATCTCCAAAAAATTTAAACAATTTTCCTAAATTCCAAGAATTCCTGATATATATACTCTCATCTTTAATTAAATGTTTTTGAAATGGTATTTATTATCAAGTAATCGCCTGTGATTAACATAAAAATATGTGAAATTTGATTTATTTATAAATATAATGAACTTTAATTTAATTTCTAAAAAAGCAAGCCAAAATCAGATCAAAATAAGCAAGATAATAGACTCTGATGAGTCAACCCCATCTGCTATAAATTCAAGCTGTTCTCCAATGAACTTAAGTTGCAATGCATGTTCAAAAAAAATGGGCTATAAAAAGCCTAAATTAGCAAATTTAGATAAAAATATTCGACGAGTTCGGCATTTTACGTTTGCAAAGGATTTTACGCCTATCCTAGATTGCCAAAATTCCAATGAAAATTTATGGGATACGTCACCAATTTGCATCCAAAACCCAAAATCTTTTTCAAATGCTGCTTACCCAGTTTTTATCAATTCAGACAACGAATCAGTTTCCTCTAATTTAGTTTGCAAAAGCAATACCACGACAAAAATTGAAGATTTTTCGAATAGAAAAATATATGAAAAATTGAGCCAAATTGATAAAAATGGAAAAAATTTTATGGTTTATAGTGAAATTTTTAATCTAGTTATCAAAAAAGATAAAGAATTCGGACTTATTTTGACAAAAATTAAAGATGTCTATGATTCCATCATTATTAATCAAGAAAATGAAAAATTAAAACAAAAACAAGTTGAGGAAAATAAAGAAAGAAACTTATCAAACGAATATAAACTAATTGAAGAAACAATTAAAGATCTTGAAAGCGATAAAATCAATCTCCAAAAAGAGCTAGAAGCAAGGGAAATAGAAATTAAAAATTTACTTAACCAATGCACTATAATCCCAACTCTCCTCAGCGAAAATCAGCACCTAAAAACCCGCCTCTCTGATCTTGAAAAGCACTCCTACTTCCCAAGCATCAATACAAGCGAGTCCTTTCTCCTTTCAAAGTCTATTTACGAAAAACCATCTTTTACCCGTAAAAATTCCTCAAAAACCCAATTTCCAGTCCTTCATAAAAAATCTACTTATCTCAAGCTCCCCAACTTAGAATCCCAGACGAAGATTTTTATATAATAAATAACCTAATGTTTAAAGAGCAATAGCGAATACGTTAATTATGCAATGCATAGTAGCATTTTCCCATTTAACCACAATAAATCCGTCAAGTGAAGGGTTCCACAGGCAGGTAGAATTTATATGAAGCGAGCTTGAATTTTTCCTTGTGATTACACAGGTCGCACAAAACTTAAAACCTTTGTTAAACTCATGAAGATTCCTAATAATCGCTTGTGGGATGTTGCTGCACCATGATTCAACTTGGTCTTCTTGGTAAGGAAGTTCTGCTAAGGTCTCATCAACGAGTCTATTGACGAGTCTTTCAGCTTCTTCTTTCTATATAAAGATCACCAGCTGGGCAAATGGTATACGGCTCATTAAACTTAGATATTATAAATTATTAAAATAACGAATAATAATTATTTTGAGGATTTTGATTCCTCTAATTTTTTTCTGTGTTCTATAGCACGGAGAGTTTCATGCTTAAAATAAGGAAAAAAGAAACTATGCATAGCTAATTTTTGATGATAAAGCCTCATTTTCGCCCCAACATCTGTATCAGTGTCTGCAACTGCATAAATATCTCTTGAAAGCTGCACAAAAGCATGTAAAAGTCCACCTACCCCTACACTAATCATTAAAATCGATTTCACAGGGTGTCTTGGGTTGTATATCCCAAATCCAGCCCACACAATAAAAGGTCCTCCAAAGCCTATATATAGTGATTTTCTGGTCTTGCTAAAATATTCTTTATTAAAATTGTCCCATATAAGGTTAAAAATTTTTCTTGAGGTTTCTCTTGGGTCTTCTTTATCTTCGATAATCTCCTTTTTATTCATTAATATTATGAGAGGTTTAATATCTTTTGTCAACACAGTCGTAGGAGGCAAAGAAGAAGCCAAAGAAGGCCAATTGCTACTCCCATGGGAAGACTATAAAGAAAAAGCCAAAGAACTCAATATAAAAGGCAGCATCACCGACGTCCTGAAAGACGCGATTTTAGAAATTTCTAATAATGAGAAAAATCTTCTGATCTTCCGAAGCAATAAAGAAACCAGCTTTTTTGAGTTTAATTTAGACGAAAAAGTCGAAATAATTACAGAGGTTATGAAAATTGATGCAAATTTAAGAGAATTGTTCAGAAGTTTAGTCCCAAGGTGCACATCAGAAGAACTCTTTTGGAAAAGTTATTTTTATAATGTAGAAAGGGTAAAGGAAGAAATTTTGAATAAATTCTCAGGGAAAAAAGGTGACACTGAGCTTGATGATGTACACAAGGAATTAATGGACGAATTAGAAAAAGAGCTAAAAGCTGATATTGAAAAAAAGCCTCTAAGAGCAAGAGTTAAAGCAAAAAGTGAAGTGCAAGAGTTGAAGGATGAACTGAGAAAAGCATTGGAAAGGATTGAAAAGTTAGAAGAAAGAGTTAGAAAATTGGAAGGGGAGGAGAATAAAATTGAAATTGAAGAGGAGAAAAAAGAAGAAAAGGTTGAAGACATGAAGGACATTGAAGCAGCATTTCTAATTGAAGATGAAAATTTAGAGCCTGAATAAGAATTTTATTATGATAATTAAGGTCACTTTATTATAATAAATTAACTAAAAACGATCTTCTACATGAGTTTTACCAATTTCTCATATTTAGGCTTATTATTAGACTTTAATTGAAATAGGGACTAAATAATCCTGATAAACTTAATATTTTATAAAGAAGCTTCTTGACTCTTAATTACTATCGTATTACTATCTTCGTTACAAAATGGCTATTTATCTTTAGCCAATTTAATTATAATCGAATTTACAATTTTAAACTAAGCTTCTCTAGTTATCAGTTACACTTTTATGAGCTTCACTAGAATTCATGATTTTAACTTTGCCAAAATATCAGTTATCCCTTCCTCTTTTCCTCTCATTTACCCCATTCTTCCTTCTTCCAAAAATATTACCTAAACTTATCTTGTTTTAAAAGAATTTTAGCATCATTTATAGATATATCACCATATATTAAACTACGTTCATTATGTTCTCCGAGGTATGCGTTACAGCCCCAAGCAAAAAGAAAATCCTCAAACTGAATATCAAAAAAATAAACACGACTTGCCCTAAGAAAAAACTTCCCAAAAAAATTGAAGAAAAACCATGAAAAGACCAGCTCGCCCATGGCGAATTTTATTCAATTTCTGCTAAAAAAGGCCCATTCCGGCAGAGAATGGAAGATACTTTCAGCATTTTGCACGACCCCTCAAAGCCGTTTATCGGTTTTGGAGTATTTGACGGCCATTCAGGGATCCAAGCCGCAGTATACTCATCTCAGCATTTACTCAACAAAATCAGGTCATTCGAAGAAAACAGCTTAATTCAAGCTTTTCTTGAAACTGACCGCTGCTTTTGTGACTCAGCGCAAACTTTAAAAGATGGAACAACTGCAACTGTAGCTATAATAGAAAATGGGAGAATTTTAGTAGGAAATGTAGGAGACTCAAGGGCAATTTTGGTTAGTGAAAGCTCTTGTGAATTGTTGACTAAAGACCATGTAGCTACTGATCTAGATGAACAAGCCAGGATTGAAAAAGCTGGAGGCTATGTGATACCTGTAGGAAGAATTCCTAGGGTACAAGGGACGATGGCTATAACAAGAAGCATTGGAGATCAAGGGTTTAAGCAGTTTTTGATAGCAGAACCATATGTCGCTCAGAAGGAAATACAAGAAAGCGACTTGTTTTTAGTATTGGCAAGTGATGGGATTTTTAATAACTGGGATATAGATGGGCTTGGAAATTTCCTGAGGGAAAGAAAGGATGTAAAAATTGAGCTACTAGCAGAAGCTGTAGCGGAATTTGCAATAAGCAGTGGGAGTAAAGACAATATAACAACCATTGTAGTAGATCTCCGGTACTTTAAAAATTCAAGACTAAAAGAAAGGTTACTTGACGTTGATATGGAGTCTGATGAAGAAGACACCACAATGAACATAGAAACAACCCCAAAATTTGCCTCAAAAAAATTCATGTTTTAATGCATATAATCTTATAAAATCCTTTTTGTTTAGTAAATGGAAATGACAGAAAACAATTGAATAGAAATTGCTGTAAAAACTGCAGAGATAGAGAAATGGAGAATAGAGAAGGACTTAAAATCACTTTCAAGGAGTCTCGAGTTTATTAGATCAAGGTTTGATAAGCTTTTAATGTGTCATAATCCAGTAAGGAAGCCAAGATTGTTTGGAGAAATTAAAACTGGCATAGAGGAGTATAATAAAGATTTAGTAGTAGAACGATTATATTGTAACCAACATAAGCAAAATGCAGAAGAAATCAAAAAGGAATTAGAAAACTCCTATGGCATTGATACGAAACTAATAGAAAAAATTCAAAATTTAATTGAAAGCTATAGTAGAGTTTTAGATGAAATTGAGAATTTTAAAGAAAAAGCAGAAGATTTTAGCCAAAAATTAGAATCATATGTAGAGCCTCAAGCAGAATCTCCCAATTTTGATACAAATTTGCTTTATTATTTTAAAAAGAACTCCAAAATCATTACTAAAATCGACCTAGTGACACTTGAAAAAAAAGAAATTCCTTTGAATCTCCCAGAAGCTATAAATTCAACAATCTCTATATGTCAAATCCCTGGAAATAAATTATTTTGTTTTGGCAATGCAGGGCGCAAATCCAAATACCCTAAAATTACTTTTTCCCTTGATTCTTCTTTATCTATTAATTATCTTGCGCCGATATATAAATCACTTTCTGCTTCAGGCTCAATATATCATGAAAATTATGTATACTCATTTGGAGGTACAAAATATGGAGAAAGGTCTGTCGATAAATCTTATAAATACTCTATAAAGGACAATGTTTGGTTTAAATTGCCTTCGATGCCTGAGCCAGCTGACTATTGTTCATGTGCTGCTATGGGGCAGTTTATTTTAGTTATAGGAAATGGCCAAAGTCACCCTTGCTTGTATGACACTGAGGTAAAGTCTTTTTCGACCCTGAATTTCGATTTAAATCCTGATTTTGTATATGTAACTCTTAGTAGAGGAAGAAAAAGCTATATTTTAGAAAGTGATGGGTCAGCATATGAAAGTGGGGTAATGGATATTTTTGTATGGACTAAGCTAAATATTCCTATTATTTTCAAGGATAATGCTATAGCATATATAGCGTTCTCAGAGGATACAATGAGTTTTGTGACTGAATGCAAATTTATTTATAGATTCAGCTTAGGGGAGAGAAAATTTGGGGAAATTAAAATTAAAAATAGCTAGGAAAATAACTCTAATTGATATTGAGCAGAAATTTATATTTATTTAAAATAACCTTAACATCATTTCTTTGAATTCTCTTAAATCGATTTCTCCATCTCCATTTTGATCCACTTGCCCTACAAGATCTCTCCAAACCTCATCATTTGAAATCACCTCTCTCCCAAGGATATTCCTAATTTCTTTTGCAGAAATTTTTCCACTATTATCATAATCAAACAACCTGAATGCATTTTCCAAATTTTGTTTAGAAAGTAGAGATTCTCGTTTTGCTGAAGCCATAATGAATTCTGAGTAGTCAATAAATCCATTCCCATCTACATCAACTTCTTTCATTATCCTTTCTACTTCTTCCTCAGCTTGGTTTAATCCCATAGTACTTTGGTATTGTGCTAATAGCTCATCTTTGCTAAGTTTTCCGTCACCATTTGCATCAAGAGCTCTAAAAGCTTGGGAAAGCTGGGAAACTTCGTTTTTATTCATAAGCTGTGTAGCTATAAACGTCATTACTGCGTGTTGGAGCTTTTTTTCTGCTCGAAATGAGGTTAAGTTTTCTAAGGCTTCTGCTGTCAAAATTGATGATTGATTTGTGGCTTCTGGCATTAAAATCAGCCAGTTGCTTTCTAAGCATTCGGATGCTGAGGGTCTTTCTTGAGGCTTCATATTTAGCATTGATTTTATGAGGTTTTTTGCATTTACTGAGACACGGTCCCAGGTGGCACCTTTCATTTGGTAAACCCCTTTTTCTACCCTCGCTAGGATTTCTGAATCAGTTTCACCATAAAATGGTGGTTTCCCACTGAGCAAAATATATAAAATTACCCCACAGCTTCATATGTCGCATTTTTCATCATAATTTTTTTTTAACACTTCAGGTGCGATGTAATATGAAGTTCCATATCTATGCGTTAATCTTTTAGAATGGTCGATTACTATTGAAGTACCGAAATCGATGACTTTTAAAGTTGCAGATGAGTCTTGTCGATCTAATAAAAGATTTTCAGGCTTTAGGTCTCTGTGTACAATACCATTTGTATGGCAATAATTAACTGCACTTAAAATTTGTTTGAAAAAATGTGCAGCAACTGGCTCGGATAGGTTTTTGCTTGATACTATATAATCGAATAATTCTCCTCCTTTTACAAGCTCTGTAACTAAATGAAAATGTAGCTGGTCTTCATAGAATTCATAAAGTCTAACAATGTTAGGATGATCAGCTGTTTTCAGAACTTCCACTTCAGCAAAGAATTTATCTTTCACTAGTTGGTCTTCAGAGATGCTTGATTTTTTAATAGTTTTTATTGCTCTTTGCTGTCCTGATATTTTATGTGTCCCTACTCTTACAGACCCAAATGCCCCTGATCCCAGCTTAGGTCCCATTGTATAGTCTTTTAAAATGTCTGTTTCCTTATGGACTACAAATTGCCTGGGTTGGATTTGAAGATCCTCAGTACTTGAAACAACTTTTGATTCTTGCGATTTATTTGCTTTAGTAACGGTCCCTTTGCGTGCTGAATTCGAAATACAACCCATTTTTTTGTGAATTATTAAAAATTATAAATAATTGGTTATTTTGAATTCATTTAAAATTCACTGAATTTTCAAAATCGTAAATTGCAATTTATTTTTAAAATTAACAATATTCATTTGAATCACAAAAATCTTGCACATTTATAAATAACGATATTTAAATAGTTAATTTTACCATTTGAAATAATTTTTAATTACTTTTTAACCTTGCCTTTAATATCAGACCTTATTCGTTTACTTTATTTAGTAAATTGCTAAATTTGGCTTTTAATTCCGTCAAATTTGTGCTTAGCTGTATCGGCTGGTTTGAAGCAGACAAGCCATATCGTTGTTTCATCATAGCTAAGCGATTTTGAAATTCTTGAATATTTAAGCTTTCATCTGTTTGTGGCTCTTTTTCTGCGTTTTTATTTTCTCTAAGCTTGTGTAGATCTTCTGTAATTTTATTATAAAGTTCTGGTGAGGTTTGGCTTAAATAAGCTGCTAAATCAGTCTTTGGATTTTTTTCGACATGTTCAAAAAGCTCTTTTATTGTTGAATCATAGTCAGACTCTTCATTTAAACGAGAAAAGATTGAGGTTAATATAGGATCTTGTGGAGGCTTCAATATCTGTGGTGCATTTATCATAACATTTGTGCTATTTTTTGCGAGAAATGAATTAATTCATTTTTCTATATTTTCATCAGGCTTTTCATGGCTTCTTATAGCAGAATATGACTCCCAAATTGCTTCTCCTTTCAAATTGACGAACTCATTAATTATCGTTTTAATAGCTTTTATCACCATTTCATCATTATTAGCTGCAGCTTTTGTTTTATTTTCAGTTAAATACTCATGCATCACAATTAGCACCTTATCAATTTCTAATTGAATAATCAGGCTGCTTAAAATTTTGCCTAATTTTAATAAGCACCTAATTACAATTCCAGGAATTTTTTGTAATTTTGTATCATTTATATATTTCTTTAAAAGCTTTATAAGCACCACAAACACTATTGTAGGCTTACAATTCTCTAACACCTTCAGCATAGCTCCATTTAAAGTTTTCATCATAATTTCCCCTTCTCTATTATCTCCTATTTTTTCTAAATTCTCAATAAGCAGCCTTTTAAATATTTGTTCAGTCACTGCAAATAAAAAATTTTCACTGATTTCTTGCATTATTAATTTTGTGCAAAAAACCTTATGGACGACGTTTAAAAAATATTTAGCAAAACGCAAAGGAACGTCTTCTATTGGCTTTTCAAATACACTGATAAAGACTTTGGAAATTGAGTCTATTAATAAGTCAGCTTTTTGCTGAAATTCTGTTTTATAGGTTTCAAGACCATTTAAAATCATGTCGTTTATGCCGACAAGAGCATCGACACGTGAAGACATATCGCCGTTTATAAGAGTTTTCATGTATGTATCAAGGATTGTGCATGGATTTTGAGGGTTAGAGCGAAGATTTTCATTATTTAAGATAGATGAAGGGGTTGATAAAGCTTCAAATTCAGAAAATCGATTTCCTATTCATTTTACGCGGACAGTTTCTTGTTTAGGAAGGTTATTTTTAGTTATATTTGCAATCGAAGACAAAGTTATAGAGGGTTGAGGAGGCTGAATCATAGGATATTGAGCAGGGGCTTCAATAGAAATTTGAGAAATTTTTTCTGAATTTTGGCGAGAAATTTTTTCTAAGTTTTGATAAAAAATTTGTTCTGAGTTTTGGCGAGAAATTTGTTCTGAATTTTGGCGAGAAATTTGTTCTGAGTTTTGACGTAGAATTTGTTCTGAGTTTTGACGTAAAATTTGTTCTGAATTTTGGCAAGAAATTTGTTCTGAATTTTGATGAGAAATTTGTTCAGAATTTTGATGAGAAATTCGGATTGAAAAATTGTCCGAAATTTCATAAGGCTCACGAGAAATTTCTATATTGGGAACTTGATAAGATTGGCTAGGAATTGAAGGTTCTGCTAAATTTTGAATTTGAACTGATATATCTGTTAAGCCTGGAAGCGGAACTAGTGCCTCATCTATACTCTGAAAGTGTATCGAAGCTTCAGTTATGCTTGGAATTTGAATTAAAGAATCTTCTGTGCTTTTTTTCGAAGTTTCTGTTAGCGAACTGCTTATAACTAAGCTTGGAGTTGTAATATTTTCTGCAGAAAAACTCTTCGGCAGTGCTTCATCTTCAATTTTATCAATATTCAGCATATACGTGCCTCGCCTTTTATTAGCTAATTCTCTAGGTGATTTTACAGGAATTTTGATTTCTTCACTTTGTGACCGCAAAAAAATGTCTTCTTCAGTATCGACATTAACCTCCTTGAAATCTTCGAATTTAAAATTTTTATTTCCTCTTGGGGTTGCTATTTTATTTTCTTCATCTTTTTTTTTTAATGGCGGCTTTGATACATTTATGCCAGAAATTGAAGGCCCCGAAAGTGACTTAAACCTTTGTTCTAATAAATCTTTGGCTTTATCAGGGATTTCTCCTATCAAGGATCATATCTTGTCACCTATAGTTTTGTAGCATTCACCTATAGTTCCTACAGCGGAATTTCTGACGTTATTATCAGGGCTGATAACAGATTTGGCGATTGTTTTTAGATCTCGTGGCTGCACAAATCCTGATCCAAATTCTTGGACTAAGCTCGTTAATTCGTCTAAGCACTCGACCTTGCTTCTTGCGTTTTTAGAGGATAAGCCTTGTAAAACTATTAAAAACACTTTTTCTGGAGGGTGAATTTTAGCGGTACTATGGATAATATTCCTTATCATTTGCCTGAAAATTGCATTATTATGTCCCGATTTTTCACAAAAAATGGGAAGAAACAGCATTGCTTCTCCTTCACTTAACAAATAATTATCCTCTTGCAGAGCACTAATCAGTTGTGTAGCAAACTCAAACAAAGCCTTATAAATTTGTGGATTATTGCCTTCTGACAGCTTAAGCCAAATAAATTTAAAGACTAAATCAATCACATCCTCCATTTCTCTCCTTTGAGAATTCAATAAATTCGACAAAATTTGGATAGATTCAATCTGTTTTTTGAAATCTGAAGAATATAGCAAGTTGAATAAATCATTAGAAAATGCTGCCTTCATGTCTGCTCTTAGCTTTTCAACATAATCTTGTCTAAGCTCCTCTACATTTCATTTATGTTTAGCTTCATAATCCAGTCTTTTTTCTTTTCCTGGCATAGGAGTTATTGAAAGATCTAATGAAGCTTGTTCTTGTACTTTCGCTACAGGTTTTGGCGTTTTTAACACATCACTTTCATTAGTTCTTTTGCTAGCTGAGCTGCCTACTGAGCCCTTAGAATTCGACCTGGAGCTGCTTTTCGCACTTACTGGTGGCCTCCTTGGTAAATTTTCGTTAATAATTTCTACATTCCCTCTATATTTATCAAAAATCCCTGTAAGTGTTTTCATAACTGCTGGTTTAATATCAGTCAAAAGTGGCTGAAAAGTATCAAAACCTATCAAATTGACAATTTCCCCAAATAAAATTTCTGCGGAATTTCTGATATTTGCACTTCTGTCTTGTAAACAAGCCAAAATACTAGGTGCCATCGATTTAATGTCACATTTAGGGAAAATTTCTTTGTGGGCTAAAAGTCAATTTAGAAGTTCAGTACGAAGATCAGGGTTTTCTTGTAATAAAGGTTGAGAACAGTGAACTATTATAGATTCAGGGCCAGATTCTGATGACCATTTGTTAATAGCTGCAAGGGCGTCTTGTCTTAGCAAAGAATTACTATCAGATAAATTTGTGAGGATTCCTGGGATAATTGATTTCGATATTGACGTTGACTCAGGGCCAAGTGCCTGGGCAAATTTGCATGATAGTCCTAAAGCTTGCCTTACAAGTGACTTATTAGGATCAGCTAGCCTTGCTTTTAAAGCTTTAATAAATAAGTCAAGTCCTGTCGGCAAAATTCTCATCCCACTTTGGTCAATAATAGCTTCAACCGCTTCTAATCCTTCTTTTCTTACCCTTCAATTAGAATCCCCTAACTTTTTAAGTATCCCAGCGTTTATTTGTGAGCTTATATTTGTTCGAGGAAACTGTGAATCCAGCATTTTATTAGGGTCAATTTTATTTTCTTCTTCCCCTCTTGAAGTTTTGTAACTTGCATTTACAATTATTTCTGTTTTCGAAAATTCTTCTTGTAACGCCTTTAAAGTTTGTTCTTTAATATCAGAAATCAATGGAAGAGTTTTTTCGCCTAAATGTGAATATATAGCTATCATAAGGCTCTGTGCTGATTTTTTAATAGCAGCATTCGTTTGTGAGACCCCAGATTTTGCATAGTCAACCACTTCTTTAACATTCACCATATGAATCCCATATTCACCAATAATTTTACTTATAATTGAGCAGCATTCTGATACTACTTTTGGCTTATTACAATCATTTGTATTTTTTATGATAGAGGCTACCACAAATCTTGGTCCTACGCATTCACAAATACTAGAAATGCAAGCATTATATGGCTTAATTAGATTTATATCAGAAAGTTTGTCAAGAGCTTGAGGTAAAAATGCTATAGAAACTGCGCGTTTTGTAAGATTACAATTTTTAGCTATATAGGAAATAAGGTCAAATGCAGCTTTGTTGACGTTGAAATTGTTTTCTTTTCAGTCTTTTAATGTGTTTTTTATGAATTGTAATAGAGCTTCACTGTTTTCTGAAGCTTCTTGCTGATTATTTGTGACTCATTCTAGAAGCTGCTGGAAGCCTGCTTGTTTTTCTTTTCAAGTTGTGCTGTTTTTGAGTTTTTCGAAGGTTGCTGCAGGGATTAAAGGTAAAATTAAAGCTTCAATATCTTCAGATGATAGAGAAAATTGTATTTCTTCGTCTGGTTGTGTAGATGTTGGACTTTTTGGTGGCAAAGATGGCTTTTTTGGGTTCGATGGTGGCTTATTACCTTGCTGAGGAGCTGAGGTCACGCTTTTTCTATGTCTTCTTTGCACCTCTGGTTTTTCTTCTTCTACATCAATTGTCCTATCTACACTTTTGTCTCTTTTTGTAACAGCCACAACTCCTCCAGCTTCTTCAATTTTCTTCATTTTTGCTGGTGATAGGTCTTTTAATATTGGATTAATAATGTCAGGACATTTATTCAATAAGCATGCAAGCATTTTAAAGCAGGAATTTCTGACATCAGGCTTGCTGTCATCTGTATTTTTTTTTAAAATTAATGCGATGGATTTGGCGACTTTGCTTACTTGGTCATCACCCATAGTAGTAAAAACACGCTCGAGCCATTGGGATGTGTTTATTTTTACTGATGGAGTTTTGTCTTCTAAGGCTTCTTTTATGTCTTCTATTGCTTGCTCAATGTTTAGGCTGTACATAAGATTATCAAGAGCTGTGTGGGCTTCTTGGAGGACCAGACTTTTGTTATCTTTGAATTTTTGCAAAAATACTGACAAAAATTGCTTAGCATAAATATCAAAATATTTTCTTTGGCCTTTAGCAAGGAGTCCTATCATTTTCATAGCTTGCATCATAACGTTAACATTTGCATCATTAACTAGCCTTTTCCCTAGTGTTGTCAAAGCAATTGGATTTTTTTCAGCCAATTTTGGATAGTTTAACTCTGCATTCAATTCTTCTAATGCTGCCTTCTTTTCAACCCACTTTTCCATAGCTAGAACTCCATCTGCCCATCTTTCATTATATTTATTAAAAACATCTTTTGCGTCTGCCATGTCATAAATATCGATTTCTACCTTTTTTTTCCCTCCAGCTTTACTTTCTTCCATTTTTGGTTCTTGCCCTATAATTCATCTGGTAGCTGTAGGAGGCTCCGTTATTTCTTCAAATACTTTTTTCAGCTCATCTTGCTGGGCTTTTTTTAATTTCTCAACACTGGGTATTATTAAATCTCTTACCCATTTATAAGTTTCTTTATAAAAATTCAAAGCTTCTCCTCTTACTTGTGCATTGCTTACTCCTGCAAATTTTTCCATAATAGAAACAAAGGGTTTAAAAGAGAATGCTTTGGCTCCATAGACTCCCATAATAGAATTTACACTTGAAATAGCGGCTGCTTGGATTTTTAAATTTTTGTTATTCAAAGTGGCAGTCAAACCATTAATAAAAGGTTCCTGAGTTGATCTATGAATTCCATAAAAATCAAGCAAAATATTAGCAGACTTTTGCTTTATGCTTGCTTTTGTATTAGAAATTCCTTTTTCGATAAGTGCTTTTGTGAGCCCTTCACTGCATGATAGTATCATATCTGGCTGCTTTTCAATGTAAATACTAAGAATTTCAAGACCATTTTCTTGTGCTCCTGCATGAGAGTCAGAAATGAATTTAATAACCTGATCTAGATAAGCTTCAAATGGTGGATTTGGCTCATTTCTTAATAATCCAGCTAATTCTTCTAGAGCTTTTACACGAGTTTTCCAAGCTTTTGACTCAATTCGTGTTTCTAAAGGCCCAGTTTCTTCAGCTTCAACTTCTCCAGGCTGCTCTTCAGGAGGAAGATTATAATTTCCGGTCGAGCCTATCGGCTTCTCATCAGGATGAGAGCTTAATGGAGATTCATCTAAAGGAAGGCTATATGAACCTTGTGAAACGAGAGGTCTCTCTCCTTGAGATAACCTATTAGGAGCTCCTTCTTCTGGAATAGAAAAATCATTTTGATCTAAAGAAAATTCATCTTGTTCTTGCATTTTAAATCGAGTAATTTATAAAAAAGTCATAAGAAAAAAATGTAAATAAAAGTAAAAATATTTTGGCTAATTTCTGAAATTTATTAGGCTTAAAGATCTAATAGAAAATTACATATAAGATTTTAAAATTCTATTGAAAAAAATTTATTTATTATGTATTGAAATATATAAAATATGATTTAAATTACAGATAAGCTGCTTCAATAGAAACTATTAATGAATTTAACTAAACTTATACGTTTTTATCAAATAAATGTCAGCTCGAAAGGGGAAAAAGGCTGCAGTCGGCCCAAGAAAGATAACAGTTCTTGACCAAAATACCTTAAAAGCTTTAGCTGATGAGAGAGGTGGGGATCTTGAAGATTGTAATATAACTGAGCTTGATTTTTCAGGGGAGCATTTTGAGTTAGAAAGTTTAGATGGGCTTCGCTACATTGCTTGGAGAAACTTAAAAGCTTTGGATGTTTCTAATAACACCCTTGACAAGCTTGATAAAGTCCTCAATAAATTCTCTACCTTCCAGACGATTATTGCTATGAACAATCTAATTACTGTTGTCGAACTATCACTTCCTAATCTAACTGAGATTGATTTATCTAGAAATTATTTGAGGCAAATTCCTGATCTATCAGGGGTTCCAAAGCTAGAAAGGCTTTTGCTAGGTTTTAATGAAATAGGAGGAGGCTATGATGAGTTATCAAATGTCCCTAATTTAATTTTGCTAGACTTAAACAACAACAGATTAAATTTTTCGCCTGTCGAACTGAACAGATTTATTGAAACTTTAACAGGACTTAAAAACCTTGATAACTTAAGGGTATTTAATAATCCTTTTTGTGACAATATTCAACAATACGAATACTATTTTATCTACCGAATAGACTCTCTCACAACCTTAAATAATGAGCTAGTAACCAAAGACCTAAAAGCAGAAGTCAAAAGAACTAAGCTAAAACCTATAGAACAAGTATTCAAAGACGCCACAGCTGCTCGACAAGCAATCCAAGGCGTTGTCGAGATGGAAACCGAAAAAATGCCAAAATTAGAAGATTTGCATTCAAATTTACAAAGAGCCAAAAATGACCCCACACAATGCTTGATTTTATTTAAAAAAGTATCAAAAGACGTAGAAAATATAGTAAATAGACCTGCTGAAAGATTTATGATATTCAAAGCTAACACTCCTGAAGAGCAGAGCGCAATTCGTATGCATATTGACTCGTTTTTACAAGAAGCTGTTATGATGATTGAAGATATGCCAACTATGAGAACCCCAGTTTTAAGGCTTTTAGCCTCACTGACTGAAGTAGAAGAAGGAAATTTCGGCCAAAAATGCTTAAAAATTTTACAAGACTTATTTGTGTCTGGACCAGAAATCGCACAAGAAATTGAAGAAATTTTGAGAAAAATCATTATCCCAAAAATAAGACAAAGTAAAGTGGAAAATATTTCTAAAGATTTACTTAAAGGTGTGATTAGGCTATCAAAAGACCAAGATATCTCTGATATGTTAAGAGACTTGATCGATACTATGGCTGAATGGATGAGAACAGAAGTAAACGCAGAAGAGCTTAGAATTGTTGAAGGAGAGCTTGAAGAAGACTTAAAACGCGATATTCATAGCTACGCTATAGCACTGGTAGCTGCCACCGCCAATGAAAGTAGAAATGCAGAAGCTATGACTGAAAAAAGGATCGCAGACTACACTGCAAGACTTCTTAAAGTAATGGAAAGAGAAACAGAGCCCAGCAATATTTTAGCCAAGCAAGAAGGCATGAAAGAGACAATTAGCAGGCTGAAACATGTCTTAAAAGTCATCGAAAATATGTCAAAAAACTACCCCAAATCTGCTTCTATTTTCGTAGCTGATGAAATCCATCAAAAATTATTAAGAGATATATGGGAATATTTAATGTTCTACAAAGCAAATGGCTACACCTTTGGAGGCGGCTCCGGGGCAATCTCAGAATCTGCAGAAATGATGTACTATAAGCTGCTCACTTCTTATATAAACGCCTTAGCCGGACTTTGTAAGGAAACTAAATGCGTTGACTATATCAATACTTTGGCAAAAGAAATTCGTGACGAAATTCTTAACGTTTCAGTCATGCCAAAAACCGACCCAGTCCTTCTTACCGCCATTTTGGAGTTGATTTATGCAATAATTTCCTCTCCATCAATGATAAAAAACGAAAATGCCAGCACATTTAAGCATTTTTCTAACTCTTTACAAAAACTTCTCCCATTTTTGTCATATATGGGAGGGAAAAAATACAAAGACATTTGCATTTTAGGGGAAAAATACGCTAAAGGGACTATGGTTGGGCAGGATCCTATTATAATTTCTTCCCTTACCAATAAGTATCTACACAACTTATTTATTTCGATTATTCAGCTAATACAGTTTTTCTGCTATAAAAGTATAGATGAGTCCATCCCTAAAGAAATAAAAGCATGCTGTTCATCGGTCTCATCAGCTTTAAATGCAAATAACAGAGAAGAATACTTATTTAACTGCTTAGAAATCCCTAATGACAGTGTAAAAATCGCAGTTGTGCTTTGTTTGGACAAAATTCCTATATCAGAAATTGATATAGAAGAAACAGGACATATTGTAAGGGTGCTAGGGTCTTATAAAAATTTAGGTGTAGGTAGGACTGAAGAAGTTTTAAGCTTAATTTTTTTACTTCTCGCGAAAATTGTAGATGATGAAGAAAAAGGAGAGGATTTTCGAAGCAAGTTTGGAGAAATGGTTGTCACGGAGTGTTTAAGTATTCTGCATAGAAACCAAATTAGAGATTTAAGAAGCCAAGAAGACGAAAATTTAGAAAAAATGTATTTGACGTCAACTGCTGTCCTTTTTTTAAAAAAATGCTCAATGCACCAATCACTGCGACCTTATTTAGAAAATTCAGCCGTTGAAGAAAAAATGAGGATGATTTTGAAAGCAGAAGAAATGTTTTCTACTGCCAAAGAAGCCCCTGTAGACATAGAAAGGACGTGACTTGGAAGCAGTGTCGAGCCTTTACTGTTAAACTGCGTAGGAAATAACCATTTATGGCCTTACTCAGAAGTATCTTTTAGAGTTATCCAAAGAATTGCAGACGTTCTTATAGGAGCCCCAGAAAAAGAGCTCTTTAAACCTCAGGAATCCGAAGAAAACAAACTAGAAGCTCTAGTAGACTACAATATAGAAATAAATAAAGAAAGAATAAAAGAAGAATGCTCAGCTTGGGTTGTCTCAGAAGAAGAGGGAGCCATGGCTACGTCCAGCAAGGACCGCATACACTTCCAGCACCAAAAATTCTGCCAAATCAAAGGAATTACCACCATTTTGACATTTTTAATGGGAAAAAGCTCGCTAAACAGCTTAGAACTAGAAAAAGAGTTGACAGCAGAATATGACCCTATATACGAGCAACAGACCTTATTAAGCAATATTTCTAATAAATGCAGCGAGCTTACAGTTGAATATGAAGAGCAGGTAAGACGAGCCGATGAAGAAGAAAATAGACAAATGGGTATGGAGGATTTAAATAGGCCAGAAAAATTAGATGACACAGGATTACTCATGAAGGCTATGGAGGAACAAGACATAGGTTCAGACGCCCACAGTTACGCTATTAGGAATAATGATTTTTTTATACAAAATTACAGGTGAATTAATGCTGAAAAATATATGTTGAGGTCAAGAATTTTGGCTGCGTTTTTACGGTGCATATATGCTACTATTGAATTTGGGGACTTATCAATTAGACTTCATACGCTAGAACAAATAAAACACCCAGTAACGCTCCGAAATATCACCAAATTATGTGCGACGACTGGCTGAAAATATGCTACTTTGGCAGCGAAATATTTAAGGTGTGTAAAACATATCATAAAATTGTCGCCAATTTCGAATTTTCGGCCAAAAGAAGACGTGGTTTTGCTAGAAATAATTTCTCATGCTGTAAAAGATATATTGGTGCTTATGGATGTAAAAATAACGAATAGAGATAGGGAGCCACTGTCTCCTGATGATTTTTTCTTATTGTCAGAATTAGCTTCATTAGGGTCTGGGATCTGTACGGCGATAGGAGCTTTTCAATGGTCTGATATTATTGATAGTGTTTATATAGAAAGAACGTCACAGATGATTAAAAGTGTCCAAGAGCAAGCTGAAGCTTATTTATTAGAACAGCTGATTCCAACAGATTCAATAAGATTTTACGTAGAAATGCTATTTTTAATAATGACAACCAATGAAAGAATGGTGCAGAGCTCATATTCGAAGCCAGAAAAAGATATGGTCTATACTGATATGGCGAAAGATTTCATCGGAAATATCATGGGGACTTATATAGCTATCAGTGAAGACTCAAAATATAGGGTGCTTGAGTTCTGCAAAATTGGCGAAATTTTTGAGAAAAAAATATTTAATCCGACTTACCTGCAAGAAATTTTAAATAGGTCAAGTACAATTCTGTTTGGGGCTGAACTGGCAAAGCTAATGAAAAGAAAATATTTGGAATATAAGCTTGCTACAGAACAATTAGAGCGTGTAACAGCTGTTGTCTGGACTGATATGGGCACCTATGGCTCAAACTCAATTAAAAAAATGCTGATTCTTGTCACAAGTACCTGCCTTCATCTTCTAAACCCTTGTACTCAGCCTCCCTGTCCTCTATGTGGTGAAGAAAGATTTTGCCCTGCTCCTCCCACTTATGAAGCTAATATCCAGTTCAGCGAGATCACAAAAATCATTTACATTCCTCGATTCCCCCAATTTGTAGCTATAAGATATGGCTCTAAAATGCTTATGTTTATTACCAAATCTATATCAGGCGGCAAAACTCTTGGAGAACTATTAAGTGACGTCAAGACTGAGCTATCAAAATCTCGGGAAGAAGAAGAAGGCTTCGCAGAAGAAGAAAAAGAACCAGAATACCAAGAAGATAAGTGCTTTATGGACTCATTAGAAAACTATTTATTTGTGCAGGATAAAGGGGATGCTAAACTTATGATGTTTGCATCATTTAATCCTAATAAGCCTATACCATTCCAAGGGTTGAAAATATTTATAAATGGAACATTATTTGTGGTGACGACAAAAAGCTTGCTGCTGGTTATCAATGTGTATTTTAAGCATTGGGAGTTTTTTAATCCTGACAATATTAAAAAGACAGATGACGAAGAACTTGCCAATATCCCAAAAACTCTTGTAAAAAATGGCCTATTCGCAATTGTAAAAGAAATTGATCTTGGAAAATCTACAAATGTGGTCATGCCTAAAACAGGCGAATTCAAATTTATAATAGATACTGATGCAAAATACACTTTCCAATTTGGGGATGATTTAGCATTAGAAATTTTCCAAAGAAACGTCATGAGAGATGTATATAAGCTCAAAGGAGGACAAAAAGTAAAAGAGAAGGACAAAAAAGGCAAGAAAAAGAAATAATTAAAGAATTTATGAATTTTTATTAGTCACAATAAAACTGCCCTTGCATTGACGGTTTCTTAGTCCAGCGGATTTTATTTGCCGACAGAAATAGCCTGCACCTTTAGGGGTAAACATGCGAGGCGTAGATATACTTGCATTTCTTGTTGAATTTGGAGCAATTTCTAAGAATTTGTTTCTTGGGCTTGGTAAGGAAATTCTTGAAGGGGTTTGCTCGATTTCTTTGGGTGTATGATTATTCATAAAAACTTTTAAGCTTCTTATATCTTTAGTAGTAACCTCGCTTCTGGTCATTACTAGTGAGACTTGATTTTTTAGAAAATTTAAGCCTTTTTCTTGAGAGTTTAGCTCAAGCTGGTTGAAAAATTGCTTGGTTTGCCTTGGAGATTTCCATGAATTAGTCCTAAGCTTAATCCTTCCTAGCAAGCTCGATGCTTTTTTATTCGATATTTTTTGATGAATAAAACAATAATCACAATTCGCTATAGCATTCTTCGTGCACGACGTAAAATTACATAAATGGCTTTTTCCTAGCCAAAACTCTTTAAACGTCTGCAAATAAATCATACCTTTTTTGTGGTCTCCAGCTGCCATTATAATATGTTTTACATGTGAGTCATCAGCGACCATATCATATTCTTTAAGTTCATGCAAAATTTCAAAATATCCCACCGATATATAATTTATTGACATCGAATTAAACGCTTCTTCAAAACCTGCATATTTTTCTTTTAATTTTTCTTTAAAATAGCTCACAAAATAATCTTCATCACTTTCTTCCTCTTTTGGGCTCCCAAATAAATTATTATCTTTTGATAAATCACGATTTGGCTGACTTTTTGGAGAAAATAATTCGCCATCAGACTCTTTGCCTAGTATAGCGAGGCCATCAATCCTATCAGTTATTTCGCTTTCATCTTTAGAGTTCTGAGGAAATAGTCCTTCAAATTCATTTTTTTCGCTGAGGAATGATCTTTTAGATATTTCTATTGGAAATTTTAGTTTTTTTTCGTTAAATAGATTAGAATCGTCAGACCTTTCGTTGTCTGCTTCTTTAATAAGCGTTTGTAAGCTTTCTTTATAGCCAGAGTATTTTTCACTGACTTCGTCAAGCATCCAGTATTTTTGTCTGGATTTTTCCATATGGTTTTTGAGTTTTTTGAAATCAATCACAAAATTCAGATTTTTATAACTTTTCTTCCCTAGTGTTTCGAATAGGCTGATTACATGCTCGTTAGAATATGAAATCATAAGAAAATTTAGGAAAGAACAAAGGTCTTTTGAGGTAAGCTCAGGGCCGGATTCTTTTTGTAAGGCTTCAAGTCCTGCGTCTAAGCTCCCAAACAGCTTTTTAAAGTTTTTTCTGAGGTGGTCTAAAAATGACATAACTTCATGAGTTTTGCAGTGCCCGCTGACTCGCTTAGGTTTTTTACACCCTATGACTTTGCATTTTTCTTTCAGAGCTTTATGTAATGCTAGAGTATTTAGTTTTCTTTGAAAAGACATGATACCTTAAATTACTGTTTGATATATTAACGAAAAAATTTCTAATAAATATAATAATTCTAATAAAATATAGATCGCGTCTCTTCCTATTGTTAGCCCATATTTCTTTTCCATCTATTATAATTACCATGCTCCCACAAAATCCTCTTGAAAAGCGCTACTCTTACTGGTTCACAGCTTCAGACTCCACCAAAACCGCCACTGACTACGGCGATTCCATCAAAATGATCGGCTCATTCGGGACTGTTGAAGAATTCTGGCAATATTATTCCCACCTCAAAAAGCCTGACGACGTCCCTCTAAACACTGAATACCACGTCTTTCAAGAAGGAATCAGGCCTATGTGGGAAGATGAAGCCAACAAGAAAGGAGCCAGGTGGATCTTGAGAATCAAAAAAGGCGCCGCGTCCTTGTTTTGGGAAGAACTATTGATCACGATGATCGGAGAACAATTTGACGTGGCTGACGAGATCTGTGGAGTAGCTGTTTCTGTGAGAGGAAATGAGGATATTTTTTCAGTGTGGATTAGGAGCGGACAAGACTTGTCGGTGAAAAATTCAGTGAAGGAGACATTGAAGAGGATTTGGAAACTTAATGACAATGTGTATTTAGAATATAAGGAACACCCAACTGCACAGAGGACTCATCCAAGACATAAGCACAATTATTAAAGCTTTTCGGGTTAATAGGAAATAAGGTTTATGTTTTAAAATAGTTAGATTGCATTTTTGTAATTATTAAGCTAAGGTTACAGCCATAATATATTGAACTAATGAAAAAGCAAAATTGCAGTTTTTGTATAAAATTTATGGATTTAATGCTAATAATCTTGAAATTTTTATATTTTTAATTTATTTATTAATTTACACTGAACATAGAACAAAGCTCAGTAGCCTATTTAAATGTTGTAGTATTTTCAAAAAATATAATTCTGATTTAGAAAGACTTTTTGCTTTTATTTTGCTTTACTTATATAAAATTTTCTCTTTTATAAGAAACTGCTGGCTAGCTATTACTTCCTCCTTTTTGTCTTTTACCTTATCAACTACAGCTAAATTAATTTATTTAGCCTAAACTCTTAATATAATATTTTAAATAATTTTTCTCTAAATAATTCATAATATTTTCAAATTTTTTCTTGTTTTGCCTTTATCAATTTTTGCATCACTCATTCCATTCATTTCTCTCAAATCATCCTTTCCTAATAACTTATTTCTTAATCATTTTTCATTATTTTCGATTATCTTCACCATGCCCATATTTATGGGAAATTGCTCAAAATCCAGCGAAACAACCGACTCAATCTCTTATTCCGAGTATCTTTCTATCAAAATCAAAGAAAGGGATTTTTCAGGCAAAGTTACCCAAAACGAAAAGGTCGAATTTAAAGTAACTTTCCCTGCATTTCAGCATTCTCAAGAATTTCAGATGAATCCTTACAAATTTTTTATATCAGGATGTGTCCTTCCAGGACTAGATCCCAGAGGTATGATGGACAAAGAATGCCAAGACAACCTTTTCTTTATCGAAAAAGAATCCTCAATCCTTGCAGCTCTATTTGACGGCCATGGCCGTGAAGGCTTAAAAGTAGTCGAGTTCTGTAACAAATTTATGAAGGAATATTTCCAAGCCAACATTGCAGCTTTTAAAAGTAACCCTGAAGAATCTGTAAAAAAAATCATCATAGAATGCGATAATGCTTTAAATAAACCAAATAGTAGAGTTGACTATTCTATATCAGGGACAACCGCTGTTGTAGCTTATATAGACAACACAGGGCTATATGTTGCTTCTGTTGGAGACTCCAGAGCAGTTTTAGCTACCGTCCCAACAAAAAATGAAGAAGTAAAGCAGCCGACAAAAATTGACAAAAATAACTTATATAAGAGATTTATAGAGCCAGGGAGGGTTTTAAATGCATTAGCCCTTACAGTTGATCAGAAACCAAATCATCAAGAAGAATTGGAAAGGATTCAACAGTCGGGAGGAAAAGTTCAACAACTTACGGATGATAGAGGGAATAAAGTAGGACCTTATAGAGTATGAAAAAAGAATGGAACCTTACCGGGGCTTGCTATGAGTCGGTCTATAGGTGATGGGATCGGAAAAGAATGTGGAGTTATCGCTACCCCAATTTTTCATTTTTTCCAAATTTTTCCTGGAAAAGACCAATTTATCGTCATGGGAAGTGACGGGGTCTGAGATGTCATGGACAACATCGAGGCTGTTAATTTTGTGGAAAAATTCAGGTCAAGGTCATGTAAAATGGTAAGAAAAGAAACAGTATACCCAGTCTCAGTAATTTTTATATAGCCTGAAAACTCAACTCCTGCACATTTATTAGCTGAAGAATCAAGATATAGGTGGTACGGAATCTGTGAAGACGAAGATGTCATGATTGACGATATTTCTGTAATAGTTATTGAAATAAGCTCATTGATGCCCAGCTTAAGCTTGAATAATTTAGATCTGGAAGACAGGAGGACAGTTAGGCTTAACAGCTTAGGGAATATTCCTAATGAAGCTTCACAAATGCAGCCTGGGACCGCAAGAAGTGACGCAGTAAGAGGCAGTTTTATTCCAGCTAAAGATCCAAAAGCCAAAAAAGCCAGGATTGATGCAAAAAGGGGGTCATATTTACCGGCGGGGAGTGAGGAGGAAAGCCATGAGACGTTAGATGGCGTGCCATTTGTAGAAGAAGAAAAAAAGCAATAATATTGATATCTAATAATACCGGAGTTGGGAAATGTTTTTCTCTCAAAATATTAATTCGAAAATTAATTATAGAGTTTTTGATAAAATAAGAGAAAATATTTTTAAATAGAAATAGCCTCGAAAGAATAAATTCAAAATGTTTCCACTAAATCGCAGCCGAACTCTTCCAATTGACCACGAAAACCCTCCTACACAAAGATCAGCAACTCCTCTAATTCAGGTAAATAGAACCCCTAATATTGATCCAGAATTTGCAAATTTCGAGCTTCCTGAATTAAAATTATCTACTTCTTATGCTATGAGTAAAGTAACCTCTAGACGCAACTCAGACTCCTCTGAGGACATAACAGACGAAGAATTAGAAGAAGAGAAAGACACAATTTTTATCATGCCAAACTCTCCTAATGACTTACTATCATGACACAAAGCGAAACAGCAAACAATAATAGACAATATCCGCCTTGCAAAAGAGGAAGAAATAGCGAACACTTCTAGGCTTTTTCGGAAGTCTTTTACGAAGGTTTTAGAAAACTCGATAGCTCAACAAAAGTTGGAATATATCAAAACAATCACAAGCTTGAGAAATGAGGCGTATGAAATTAAAGGCATAATTTCCAAAAGAGATTATACTATCACCTATTTGGCTGATATGCTTACTGATACTTATTTACAATTGACTGAACAGAGGATAAAATTAGGGAAAACTGAAAAATTCTCGCATGAATCGGAAAATTCAGAAGAAAAAGAACTTGAAATAATTGAGCCAAAAGACAAAAATCTGCTTGCAGAAGTTCAAAGCTTGAAGCTGCAGATAAAATCATTGAAAAAAGTCTGTGAAATGTACCAAGAAGATTCTTCAAAAGCTAATGAAAGAGTAAAAAAGCTAGAACAAGAAAAGAGAGAACTAATAAGAGTCTATGAATCAGAAGTAAACGACCTAAAAACACAATTAGATGCCAAAACCTTAGAATATCAAGAGTATATTAAAACAAAAAATAAAGAGTAACCTAGAAACAGGCTTGAAAATATTAGATTTGAAAGTAAAAAAGAAATCGAGCTAAGAGATATTTTATTAGAGAGATTTAAAGACCATGTAGAAGTCCTAAAAGGAGAGTTAAAAAACGCTAAAATTGTGCTACAAAGTCCGAGGCTAAGAATGCAATATCATGAAAAGCTTAAAGATTATATTGATGAGGTACAGAATTCCAGTCCTTTGTCAGAGACTCAAAAGTCTTTAGTAAGGAAAAATTCTCCAAAAACACCAAGACAGGAAAAAAAAACGAAATTGGTAATAAAGGCTGAGGCAATGACGGAGGCGAGCATATTGGATCGAAGCTATGTGGTTCGACAAATATCGCCTCAGAAGAGGCCAACAACTTCTTCAACGCCCCGATATTCGTTTTTACGAGTGAAGCCTGATACAGCAGCTAGTGAACGAAGACACACAAAAACTCCAGAATTATAATAATTTAATTAAACCTAACCTGACTCTAAATATTTATTAGAAATGGTAAGAATTACATAGTCCAGGCGATATGACTCTAAAACGACCACCTTCACCCCTGAAGGCCGACTCATGCAAGTTGAATACGCAATGGAAGCAATCAACAACGCAGGATCTACAGTTGGCGTTCTCTGTTCTGAAGGTATTGTCATCGGCGCAGAACGAAAACAGACCTCCAAGCTTTTAGAAAGGTCCAAACATAGCGAAAAAATGTACCAAATTGACGAGCACGTCGTATGTGCAGCCGCAGGGCTTACAGCAGACGCCAACATCCTCATAAATCACGCTAGGATCATCAGTCAACAATATCAATATACTTATCATGAGCTTATGCCTGTAGAGCAGCTCGTCAGGCAGCTTTGTAACTCAAAACAAGGCTACACCCAACACGGTGGGCTCAGACCATTTGGGGTCTCTTTCTTATACGCAGGCTGGGATCCTATTTATGGTTTCCAATTATATTGTTCTGATCCTAGTGGAAACTATTTAGGGTGGAAAGCCATTGCGATTGGGGCAAATAATCAGTCAGCGTCAGGGATTTTAAAGCAAGATTACGAAGAAAATTTCACCTTGAGGCAGTCTCTTGGATTGGTAGCCAAAGTGATTACAAAGTCAATGGACACTACATCGCCAACACCAGATAAGCTAGAAATCATTGTTTTGACAAGGCAAAATGGAAAAGTGGTTTATAAGACGCTAAGAGATGAAGAAGTGCAAGAAATATTGACGGAGTTTAAGATCGTAAGCTAAGTTCTCTTGGATTTTAATAAGATTAAGTATAGGAATGAGTGATTTTTTATATATAGATGAAGCATAGCTAGCAGACTGCTGGAAAATAGCGATAGCTTTGGCTACAAAGGCAGAATCTGTAATGATCCCCATTATTTCTATTGGTTTTATTTTTTCGTTCTGTTGTAATTTCATTATAGTGAATTTTAATGCTTGTATTGCGAGCTTTGTTTGGGATTTTTTTTGAGAGTTTAGTCAGAAATATAATATTTCGAGATACCAAAACCTAAGTTTACACAAATAGGTTTTCCTAATAATCAATATAAAAAAGGCAGAAAAATTGGGCCTAGAATTGAATGTTATATATGTATAATATAAACAATAAAAAATTGGCTATAATTATATGAGAACACTTTTTGAGATTTTTCAGTTAAGCATTCATGAGGTTCAGAAGTTTCTGATTATCTCCTTTCTCGTTGATGTAGGATTATCATATATCGGTTATGATAGTATGTATTATTGTATATCATATTTTTATTTTTCTAAATCCACTAGCAATATTTTTTATTATTTTAAGGATGAGCCGCATGAGGTGGCAAAGTGTGTCTCTTTTGCTTTGGAGTCAAGTCCAAAATACAAAGCTGAGCTTCTTCTTTATTCATCGCGTATATAATAAACTCCTGCCCCTTCGGCAAACAAATTGCCATAACTGTCGACTGGACCCCTCTGTAAAATTCTTTATCCTCATCAAAAACTCCTACAAATCCTATACTTTCAGTTCCACCTGAAATCAAAAATTCTCCAGACGCATCAAATTGGATACACCAAATTAGGTCCTCCTTTTTTACTTCTAGACATCTTATTACTTCACCATTCATTGAATAAACCACAATTAAATTTTCTTCACTGATTGCAGCTGCAATAATCCCAAGTTCACTTATAGCCACAGCTCTTGGCAATGACTGGGATATTTGTGGGAAGGATTTTAAGCAATCTCCAGACCTAATATCATGCATTAAAATTAGTCCATTGGACGACAAGGATACTAAGACCTGATAGCTGGGAGATGCTGATATTTGTCGAATTACTGATCTATGGCCTAAATAAATCCTTCTTGGCTTGATGGTTTTTAGTTTTTCCCCTATATGCAGTCATAAGCATATAGAAGCATCTAAACTGCCTGTAAATAGCAAATCGTCAATACTTGCTACACAAGTGACTAGCCCTGCATGATGGTGAATTGACTGGACTAAAATTCCTTTCAAATTGTGGACTTTAAAAGAGTTGTCTATATGGAACCCTGAAACTATGTATTTTTCTCCTAATAAACAATACTCATTAGGATTTTTATCAAGAATTATTCTGGGATCTTCGTTATTAAATGTATGTTTTCATAAGGACTCTTCGACTCAGTTTTCTAAGCCAAACTCTGTTGTAGCTTCTAATATAAATTCTTGGTAGCTTGTAGAGTCTAATTTCATTTCTCCCAGTTCTCTTTTAAAACTGAGCCTAAACCCTGATAAAGAATTATTTCCAGATGATTTTACACCAATAAGCCAAGAACTTGTAGTAAAAAGCGCAAAAATTTTCCCAAAAATTTTTCTTGTTCTTGTCCCTTGATTGTCTGTTTTTTCGGTGAATTTTTGTTGGAAAATTGTCCTTTGCCGCTTATGTATATCTTTTTGAGGATGGTGCAGCTTAAATAGCTGCACAGGGGTTTGGCCGAAATGGACAACTTGCTGTATTGTGGATTGTAGAAAACTTTGGTTTTTTTCTTTAAAAACTTGCATATTTTCTTCATAAGTGGAATAAAAAAATATATTTAAAGCAGACTCTGCAGCTGGGCCTTGCTGCTTATAGCCAAAAATTAAATCGATCCAATTATGCAAGTTTTCACTGACATAATCTGATTCTAAAGCTTTTCGGTGCTTCCTAATAAAATTAACTGCATAATAATAATCCAAATTTTCTACCCCTGAATGTGACCTCGCCCCAGTTTTAGCTCACAATGGGAGCTCCACATGTGTAATTTTTCCTTTTCCACATTGTCTAGTGCCTAAATCCAGGTTATTTATATTAAGTAACATTTCTGGCATGTAAAACATCTCAGGGATGAGCTCTTTTACATCCCCTGATGGAGATTGTGCACAGTCCCACGATATTTCTATAGAGTGGAAAAGACGGTCTGCAATGTCAAATTTCCCACCCTGGAGTTCTTTGGCACCTTCTGTGAAGGGATAAAGCCGAACTAAATAATAAAAAACAACCCCTGCATTAGAATAATGAGAGCCATAGTGAAAAGGCATTATTTCTTCACTCTGCCACATTTGGTATTTTTGTGAGACTTCTTTGCGGGTGATGTCATCTTGAGCGCCTATTGGAAATCGTAGGTCTCGATAAATTTCTTTGTTGTTAAGAAGTAGCTCACTTGAGGAGAATTCTTTGATTATCCATGGAAATACGGGGTATTGGTTTATGTCGTTAAAAGACCGACTTGCAAGCTTGTTTAGGATCATTAAGTATTCGAAGTTGTTTAGTTTTCCACTTTTTCAAGCTTTAGTGTATTTTAATATATATTCCTGGTCTATTTTTTCAATGACATGCACATTATGTTTATCCCAAATTTTCATTTCTTTTAAACAGTTATTTCTACATTCTGTACTAAAAAGATTAAACAAGCACGATTTCCCCGACTTAAAAAATACTTCGATCGCTGTGTGTCTATGAATAAATCGTCTTGGTAAGACTTCTGCAATTTCATCAACCCTCCAAATTTTTTTGCATTTTTTTTTCCTTCTTGTATGGTCCAATGCAGATCCAAAATATTCTTCATTATTAGGTTTTAGATCTCCCTTACTAGAAAACAGCAACCATGCGCTTGAAATTTCAAGATTTCCTCAGAAGCTTCCTGATATTTTTATCCTTTCACAGTCAAAATTGACTGATGGGGTGTTATTGTCCTCTTCTAAAATATCCCAATCTTCGTCTGAAATTTCGTTAAAAATGTCTTCATTTTCTTCTGTTTCAGCAATACTAGGGGCATATGAAGTGTCGTCTGAAGTTGCTTTGATTAAACGCTCGGTGTCTTCTTTTAATATAATAGAATACGAGCGGACAAGTTCAGAAATTTGCATTGAAAAGCGTGATGAAAAAGTTTGATAGACACTATTTACAGCTGAAGTTTCTTGAGGCTTTTCTTTAACTGTGCTTAAAAATGGCATCCTGCCCACTTTATCAAAAGTGGAGCGAATTTTATATTCTTTTTTTGAACCTGAAGTTTCATGCGTTTTTTTGGTGAATTTTTTATACTTTTTTTTCAAAAGAAGTTTACTTCTTTCACAATATTTTTCAATAATTATTTGTTGCTTTCTCAGTTCCTTCTGCTTTTCGTCTGCTTGCTTAATGGAGTCTTCTTTAAGGCCTCTTTTTTCTTGTCTAGTAGGAGAATCAACGTTTTGATGCTTAATAGAGCTATATTTATTGTTCATTAAGACAAGTAGCAAAAAATGGATTCCGTTAAGAAATTCTGAAGAATTTAGAAGAAAAATAAATTTTTCTTCAGATTCTAAAGAAAATTTTAATGAATTTGAAATTTCAATACATGCAGCTTGATAATTTTCTTGGCTCGGATTTTTTCAGGATGCTAAACTTTCAATTTCTTCCCTTTTCGTGACTTCTAAATTATCCAAATTAATTTGTTCCTTAAAATATCTAAAATTTTCTAAGTGTTTAATAATATTCCATGCCTGCACACTCTGAATAAACGCTTTTAAAAATTCAAAAGCCATTTTGTCATCAGTTGTTTTAACTAGTTCAATTGTTTCTGCTATGAAAATCATAGTGAGCATATCCAGTGAATAAAATTTGTTAAAGCCTAGCATCAATTGTATATAAGTTCCTATGTCACATTCAATGGCTTCATAAATTATTTTTTCTCACTCATGATTAGAATTCATATCAAATATAGAAGCAGGGATATCGCTTGTTTTAAGTCTTTCAAATGTAGAGGCTAACTTTTCACGTAACTCAAAACGGAATCTAGGGATAAACCAGACTCAATAAAAGTCTTTTTTAAAGCTCTCAATGTCTTCTTTGTCTAGAGCTTCATTTAATTGAGTTGTAAGGCTGTTTATAATTCGAAGATCCAAGCTTTCAATACATCTGAGGAAGACACTGAAAGCTCGGAATTTGATAGCGATTACTTTGACGTCATTCATAATGTAAAGCATCAAATTGCAGGTTTCGATCAGACAGTCTCTAGATATTCTTTTATCTTTGAGGATAATTAATAAATTACATAAAAAATCCCATTTTTCATCTTTTTTCATATTAAAAATCAGCCCAAACAGCCCATCTATATGTTCAGCTCCTATATCATTAGGTAAGTGCATTGATAAGATTTCTTTGCATTTTTCAGAAAAATTGTCTCGGTATTGTGGAGAGATTTCTAGTCTGGAAATATGGTCATAAATGGGAACAATTGTTTTTAAATTGCATTTAAAATATTTTGGAATGTACATTGATAGCGCTGAAATATATTTTTCTTGATGATCTTGGGAAAGTTTATTCCAAAGTTTCCCTAAAAGTAAGCTCTTTATTGCCTGAATTTGGTATGCTTCATTCCAGTCAAGATTTTTAATAATAAGTTTTACTGCTTCTAGAAGGTCTTCAGAAGGATTATTTATGATATCCTCAATCATTATTCCTAATAAATCCAAAAATTCAGCTGTTATTAGACTGTCAAGGGTTTGTGTTTGGCATATGACGCCGATCATATTTATAATCAAAATTACTTCTTCTGAGTTTGAGCATTCTTTAATTAAAGGCAAAAAAATATTTAATCCTCCATTTGCAGTAATTGCTTCTAAAATAGTCACACCATTAAATCGCTCACATCTTTCTTCTATAATTAATTTATTTGTATGTGAAAATTCTGGGTGATATGAGCGGGGATCTCATTTGAGCCACAAGGACTGCCAAATTTCTTTTATTACAAGAGAATTTCCTTCAAAATTCTCTGAAGTAGATATAGCTTCAAGATTAAAGCCAAGTTTATATTGAAAAGATAAGCTATAGATCTGGAAAATGTGTTTTTCTTGTAACAGCTTATTTACAATATAAATGGTGCTCATTTTTCCATTAAATGGCTTTTTTAAATTTTTATTATTCCCACACAAAAAATTATTCAAATATTCAGTTGGATATGAGACTTTTCCTTCGAATCCTTCAATACAAAAACTATTATTAATAATAAAATCACATTTAGCACCTTGTCTTATTGTAAATCCAACTAAATTTCATTGGTTTTCAATAACACGTTTATTACTTCAGGCTTTGAATCTTTCTCCATTTTTAATATGCAAAATTCCTTGATGTTTCATCATAAAAGACAGCTTATTTCCATGCCTGTCAAAAAATTCAAAAAGAGAAGCACTATTTTCTATACTATCTGGGAATATTCAAACAAATATCGAAAATTCTTTTCTAGGGAGAAATGACAATCTTTCATCGTTTTTACAAGCCAGAATACTTTCAGGGTCACGAAAATAAAAGTACCTGGTTGGGGATAAACCTAAGCGATTTTCTCCTGTTTGGCTTATTCTCGAAAATGCTTGCTCTATACTTCTATATAAGCTTCTATATATCATTAATTTTTTTTCTTGGAAATTTTTGGAAGATTGCACAATATTTATGATCCTTCTTAATTCTTGAGGTGTTATATGGTGACAAATAATCTTAGAAAGGACGTCTTCAATATAATTTAAATTCGAATTATCTGAATTTTTCTCCAGCGTATTCAAAATTATATCAATAGTCCTCCTAGCAGCCAAGTGAGCTCTATCCGCATCATATTGAATAATAAATTCAATATTATCATCCATTATTCTTGCCGAATCATTGCTATAATCAATATCAAACAAAAGCTCTATAATCAATGGAATCGCTTCAGGTGTTTTTATATGTAGCCCTGATTTTCTTCCATGGATTTTGGTATCCAGTAAAATACAAAACAAGCTTTCTATTGATTTTAAACAAATTTCTTTTCTCACTCCATCATAAGCACTTTTCATTATTGTATTTGTGATAAAGTCAAAATCAAACTCTTTAATTGCTTTTTTGCTTTCTAAATTTTTATATATTAGAAATCTTATACATTCAAAGGTTTTTCCTCAGAGATCTGATACCTTTTCAACTGGCTCTTTTCAGTAATCACTAATAAGCTTGATTTTTAACACCTTGATGGTGTTTAATTTAATAAAACAGGCTTGGCGTCTTTTAACTCCTGGATCTTCTAGGTCTTTTAGTACTTCTTGGATGATAGTAAGAAGCTGAAGCAGCACATCAATATCAGTGGCAGCGTTTAAATACCATTCAAACCTTTCATAAGCTTTTTCGCTATCAAATTTTAGCACCCTTGATATAAAGGAAGCACATATATCAACAGTACTAGGATTTTTCAATAATTTGTCTTGCAGCATTAAATCTATTAAAGCGTCTCCACCAGGGAGGTCTTCTTGGTAGTATTTTTCTAATATTAATTTCAATATACAAAATAATACAGTCATTTGGTCATAAGAATCTTGCTTAGAGCTTAAATTGATAACAATGCTGAGGATTTGTTCAATAATCCCATTTTTTATGCCGATTTCCATGAATTTTTCTTTACCTTTTTCTAAAAATTGCCCTTGGATTCAGCCATTCATATGGATAATATACTCTGCGTCGTCTTGATTTTGCTTCATATGGCTTACAATGGATTGAGAAATCCATTCTAAATTCATAGGGTTCCCAATCAGATCATTTCACAGCCCATTTCAACTTAGAGAAGCTGCTTCGCTTAAATTAATTGTGTCATCATTGACTGGGTATTCAATCTGGAAAAAAGGCTTTGAAAAAATCAAGCTGACAAGCCCAAAATCTTTAATTAACAATAATTTTGACTGAAACTTGCTGATACCTAAGTTTTCTAGGTATTTTTTTAAAAATTGGAGGGTATAAGTTTGGAGTTGAGGAGGGTGATTTTTCGTTTCAATCTCAATGTCCTATATAAGAGTTACTGTTTGCCAATATAGAGAAAATAAAACTATAGGAAGGCCTTCTAAGCAGCTGCTTATGATACTATTTGATATTACCTCTGAAGAATCTATTGAGTTTCTGATTAGCTCAAATAAAGACCTGTATAGTGATCCTAAATAACCTTTTTCATTTTCAAATGACTGAGAATTAGCTGAAAAGAAGTTTTTCATATAATTTAAAACAAAATAAAAGAAGGTCTCTTTAAGCTTTTCTTCATTGTCAATCACTATTTTGCCATGATCTATTTTAGAAGTATGTGAACAAGCTGATAAAATTTCGATTGAAAATAAAGTTTTTTGTAAAGCTAGCTCTGATGATAAAGAATTTTTGCATTTTTTAAAGTCGTCTATATGTAAAATATAATTAAATAAAATTGGAATCAAAGTGCTAAATTCATCAACTGCAAAAAAAGACTCATTTGTTTCAGAATAGCTGCTTATCGTAAAAAGCACAAACGTCAATAAATCTAAATGATAAGAAAAGCATTTATCCTTCATAACTTTCCTTGTAGTTTTATCAATTTCATAAGGAAAAAGTCCTAAAGTCCTCAATTTTTGACTCGCTATAAAATCACTCAGCAATAAGAAAAAGAAATTAAAGGTTGAGTGCAGCTGTGTGCTTGTCCTTTTTCAATAACTTTTTGCAATGCATAATATTTCAATTTGCAGTTTAATTATATTTATCAGCTCACTGATAGATTCCGGCTCCAGATCCTCCCAAAATAAGTTCTTGATTTTTTTACAAAAATCAATAATCAATGACGCTTCTCTTTTCTTTAACTTAATCTCTTTTTTGAATACCAAAAATTTCAGTAATTGAAAAAGAGGTATTAATTGATCAGAAAGCTCAGTCAAAATATTGGCAGAATCCACCTTTGTGAAGGACTCTACTTGGGCAAGCATTGTGTCTGATATTATCGAAAGCGTAGAAATCAGCTGCTGAACCAGCTTGGGAGGAATTTTTGCCTTTTTATTATTCAACTGATTGATTTCTGAGGTACAAATTTTCACAAAATCTGACCAAGTCATTACTGATTGGTTTGGGTCAGAACTTAAGGCTTGTCATGCTTTTGTTGACTCGACAAGCCCGTCGAACTTTACAGATTCAGGTCCTATATAAGAAAATCTCCTGTTAGCCATTTATTAAATACAAACTGCAAACTTCCTATAATATCAATGCTATAGAAACAAAAGTTAAGGAAAACTCATTATATTTTGATTTAAATTTTCCATTTTTTCAACAAAATTTTTAGTTATTAATGTTCAAATATTTCAGCTCACCAGCTGTAGCTTTATTTGATAGTAAAAACCTTTGGATACTTAAATCAATTTCTCGGACTTTATCATAATCAAGGGTTGCTAGAAGTTTTATCATAAAATTCACATCTTTGCATTGGTTGGGTAAAAATACAGAAATTGCTTCACTGGCGATGCACATTTTATAGAGACTTGGAGGGGATAGAGGGTCCTGCTTGTAAAAGGTTTTGGGAAAATAGTAGTCTTTGGCATCGAGGAGTCTTAAGGCTCGTTTTTCTCCGGTAAAAAGCTGACGTAAATAGTCTTGGTTGACATTGTTAATTTCGGGGAGAAGCCTTTGGTTTATGTGATTGAAAAATTGGTAATAGTCTTCTTTGGTGTGCAAGCGGAGACTTATGTCTTTGTAGGAAACGTCAATAGGTTGGTTTTCAGAGTGGTAAGGGTCAAGAACTTCTGGCTGTGGCGCTGAGTCTTCGTATTCTCCAGATTGAGGGTCGTTATTTTGAGTTTCAGGTGCTTGGAATTCTTCTGTCATTTTATTATAGGGGGATCTTAATTAAATTTATGAATTTTTGAAAGAGAATAAATAAAAATTAATAAATTAGAAAAATAATATAGCATATTTTTTGATTTACTTCAAAAAACTACTCATTATTATTTTAGCAATAAATTATCATTAAAGTATTTATTTTAGCAATACATAGTTTAAGGATAAAATTAAAAATGAGTCAATAATTAAAAATATTATGATTAATGATTAATTATTATTAAAGCGTTTTATTTCAGATGCTCGCTCAAATACCAATAACATTTTTGTAAATCTTCAAAATTTTAAGTCATGTTTGGTTATGCTTTCCCTTTTAAGATCTTCTTCCAATAATTTTATCTCAAAGAAAGTATTATTCTCTACTACTTCTCGCTTTATCATTTATAATTTTCAAGTTAAAAAGTCATATTCTTCCACATTTCTTATAATTAAATATATGGATAATCAAATCAATCTATAAAAATTAAATTAAGTTGCTCATCAAATACTGATCCATCGAACGGCTTTAATTTATCTTGCTTATTCTTTATTATTTAATCATATAAAACTGGCAGTTTATAGGCTTATGCTGAGATTAAATTGCTTGAATTGATTTGGAAAATTCTTTAGCACTTGGAATAGATTGAGAAAAAAGTGAAACTTAAAGCGCATTCTAGTATCACACATTCTAGTCTCATGCTTAGATACTCGATTCTTAAAACCTGTCTCATAATTATGTAAAAATATGACCTTGAAACCTGAACTGAATCAGCTCTTAGATCAGTAGAATGTAAATCTAATTAAGGAAAATAAATATATCATCTTTATAAAACAGATCTAATTAATTATTAAACTAGAAGTATTAAACTGAAATGCTTTAGCGAAAGCGTATGCTTGCTGAGAGCCGTCTTAGCTCAATAAGAACTGAAATTGCATTAATAATCGTCAAGTTCATGCTCTTCTTTCACATTAAACTCATTTATAAAAGTCTTAAGCATGCCATCCTCCTGACAAAATCAGTTGGATTTTGTAATCATTGTAAACTGAAAGCAATATAAAATTGTTTAGTTCTTTGTAGACGTTTTAGTGCCTCGGTCGTAGAAGCTCATCTAGCTTCATGTGCTACTTATACATCCTTTGAATGAATAGAAATAATTGCATTTTAGGTCACCTAACTTTTAGAAATTTCCATTGATGCAGATAGCGCAATAAACACACAAAATTATCCTAAACTTTATATTTAATTATACCCAAAATATTTTATTTGAGTCAGGAAAAGTTTTTTTTGAAATTAAAAATTAAACATTAACATCAAGTTTAAAATCAAGAATAAAATATTTGATAGATTCTTCTATTTCATTTAGATCATATAGAATTTTTCCCTTCATGGCAAGGAGCTTAACTTCATTAGGCAAATGAATAATACCTTCACTCACCTCTGCTAAAGCCTCAACTTTTTTCCTCATAAGATAAAGCGCTTGGCTTCTTCAAGAATGTAACTTTATTGGACCTGTATTGATCTTTATGGCTTCGTTATAAGCATCAAAAGCCTCTTCATTTCTATCTAATGCGATTAGAAAAGATACCTTTAATGAATGATAATTTCCGTCTTTTGGATTCATTTTAATGCATTTATTACACAAATCCAAAGCTTTAATTTCTCTCCTGAATTTCAAGTCGTCATCTTCTGAGAGAGCATCCTCTTCTCGATGCGATTCATTTTCTTCCACTTCTTTATGTCCTCACATGCCTCATGATGAATTTTATTTTGCTCTTCTAGGAATTCAATATATGATGTGATGTTTCCAGCTTTTAGGTTTTCTATTGCATTTTATAAATTTGCCTCGCATGCAGAAAGGGTTATAATTTTTTCAAAGTTTAGATCATCAGTCTTTCTATCAGGAACCTGCTCAAATTCCTCAGCTTCTTGATTAAAATAGAATTATTGAATCATTCTTGGCACAATTTTATGATCTCAGATTTGCAAGCTGTAAAATAGAGCTTCCCGTTTGGATCTTGTAGAGCTTTTTCAAAAAGTTTATCATAGAAGCTAGGATCTTTTCCAATTTGCACAAAATTTTCTCTCCATTCTCTGTTGCTTGACATCTTTCTAACCCATTTCAAAGCAATTTGTTTAATTATAAGATTATTGCCTGGGAAAGTTGAGTCTTCTGATTTGCTTGCTTCTTCTTTGTCAATTTCTGCATGATGTAATTCTTGATTGTTCTTAGTTCTTGCTTTTGAAGTTGAGTCTGGAGAGGGGTTCTTTTTTAGTTGACCAACTATCTTTTCTCATTCTTGCTTACCTTTTTTTTTAAAATAGCAGATTTTTCTATGTCTTTAGGTTTATTTTTGCCCTTTGAGATTTTCTTAAAGTTAGCTGGATATGTAGAATCTGTTTTTTGGGTCCGATCAATAAATTTTTCACTTTCTTTTGGAGTAAAAATGCTAGAATTGGCTTTGTTTGTTTTAAATTTGCTGAGCATTAAGAATATTTTGGAATCTTTTGATAGATTTATTTTGTTGAATTCTTGTTCTGGCCTAATTTTCTTTCCTTGAAATATTATGTCAAAATTTTTAAAAGTTTCAAAAATAGATTGTTTTAATTCATTAATATTGGAATTTTCGCTTATATTAATGGAAAAGGTTGGATATACTCTCATTATTAGATTATTAAATTAATAATTATATATATGTGACATATCATGAATTAATTAAGACTAAATAGATATAAGATGTTTAATCGCATTTTATAAAGCTAATTCTTGATAAATGCTAAATAAATATAATTTAAATACTTAATTTAAGAGACACTTTCAAAAATTTTATTGAAGGTTAATCAATAATGCTCAAAAATGGAGAAATGCAGATAATATTATTGATATTATATTCATCTGCTCAGCCAGAACATATATAAGTCAATATATTTCATTTATTAAAGGTAGGATATATAGTGCACTCGAGTGGAATGAAATTCTATACCATGAAGCCTTGATTCTACAACCTCTTTATTCACAATAAATCTATTAATCATCACTTTAAAAAATATATACATATGTAAGAATTTATTTTAATCTTAAGGAATCTTCATTTTAATCATGACATGCCAAATCTTATGACCTGAATTTTTTAAACAGTCCTCAGTCTTCATTTCACCCTCAAGGAATTTATTTTGACATCCCTCACATAAATCGAAATCTATGCAATGAGAGCATTTGTAGCGATTTCCTTCGACTTCCCCATCGCAATACCCAGAATCAGAGTTATCGCAGAAGCAAGCATGCTTTTTATTCTCTTGGTCAGATTGAAACTCTATATTTTTATGAGTAGAAGCCCCAAACTTAAGCTTATTTAATTGTCTTGTTTTTGAATGAATCACAAAAGTAGAATGTGGATGGACAAATTTAGCAGAGCCTGCTACATTATCTTTAATAATTTTTTCGCATTTCTCACAGTGATAATGAGCTGGATCGCAATATAAACACAAATATTGAGTATCATTGTCAGTAAATATTAAGTTGCAAATATCGCATTTTAGCCCTTTTTTAATAGAAAATCCTGGAAATTGTTCAACAAATATTTTATTTGCGTCAGGAAAAGTTTTTTTGAAATCTATAGCTGAAAGTGTTGCATCAAGTTTAAAAGCAAGAATAAAATATTTGATAGATTCTTCTATTTCATTTAGACCATACAGAATTTTTCCCTTTAGAATTAAGAGACCCGCTTTATTAGGCCAATAAAAAATGCCTTCGCTCAGTACTGCTAAAGCCTCAACTTTCCTTCCCATTAGATCAAGCACTTGGCCTCTCCAAATATATAAATTAATTGGACGCGTATTGATCTTTATGGCTTCCTTATAAGCATCAAAAGCCTCTTCATTTCTACCTAGTGTGGCTAATAAAGATACCTTTGACGAGTGAAAAATTCCGTCTTTTGGATTCATTTTAATGCCTTCATTGCACAAATCCAAAGCTTTTTCATTTTGGCCTGAATTGCAAAGGGTTACAATTTTTTCATAGTCTGGGTTATAAATCTCTCTATCAAGAAAATGCTCAATTACCTTTTGGGTAAAAATAGACTTATCGACTTGTACTTTACACAATTTTATGATCTCAGATTTGCAAACTCTAAAAAAGAGACTTGTGTTTGGGTCTTGTAGAGACTTTTCAAAAAGTTTATCATAGAGCCTAGGATCCTTTCCGATTTCCAAAATAGCTCCTCTTGATTCGCTATTACATGCCATCTTGTCAACCCATTCCATAGCAATATGTTTTATTGGAGTATTACTGCCTGGATAATTTTGGTCTTCTGACTGGCTTGCTTCTCCTTTGTCAGTTTCTGAATAATTTAATTCTTGATTTCCAGGATTTATAAACTTATTGATTTTTTTGAGATCTTGATTTAGATTGATTATTTGAGAATTAATTTGATCCATCTCATTTTCCATTTTTGAGTTTATTTCTTCTTTTAAGTTTTCGAGATTTTTGCGGCCTTTTTTATTCTCATTTATTAGATTAGAAATAGTATCTTTGATGTTTGCTAATTCATTACCCATTGATTCAATAATTTTTTTATACTCATCATTATTTGAATAGATAGCTTTATTGTGCCGTTCAAGAGTATTTTCTATGCTAAAAAAACTTTTACTTAAAACTTCAAATTTCTTATTGCTTAAATTTGTAGCTTTATTGTACTCTTCAAGGATATTTTCTATGTTAGAAAATCTTTTACTTAGACCTTCAAATTTTTCATTGCTTGAATTGGAAGATTTATTATACTCTTCAAGAGTATTTTTTATGCTAAAAACTCTTTTATCTAAAGCTTCAAATTTTTTATTGCTTGAATTGGTAGACTTATTGTACTCTTTAAGAGTATTTTCTATAATAAAGAGTCTTGCATTTAAATAAGTTTCAAATTTGTCTTCGATAAAATGCCCAATCATTTTTTCGACTTTTTCGTTGAGCCCACAAAATATTCTTGCACTGCTGTACAATTCTTGATTAGATGGGATAATTTTTTTTAATTTCTCAATAGCTTCATCAGGATGTAAACTCAGTAACCCTATAATAGGATCCTGCTCTGTTTTTGATAATTTTTGAATTTGAGAAATCTTTGTAATATAATTTCTTAGCTCAGCTGAATTTGAATCCAAATCTTTTAAAAGTCCTTCAATGTCGCTCTCTGATTCAATCAAGCGTTGACTAAAGGATTCTAGTATCTTTTCCTTCAGCCTGTTATTTTTTGACTGCTCTTTTGTAAAAAATCCAAGAATCGCTTCTTTTGTCCCTTTGCATGGTTCTATAAAAATTCTCTCAATGGCATGAGCCTTATCAGGCTGGGCCAAATGCTTTCCAAAATGCTTTTCACAGGATAAAATTTTAGGAGAATTGCATGGGCATGCATACATAACCTCACGCTTGCATCCTTGCTCGAAACATTGCGTAAGCTCCATATAATTATTTATCTTTTTTATTAAGAGTAGGATATAATCTTTTGTCCTTTTTATGAGAGTGTACTCTATTGGAATATAATCCTATACCAAAAAGTCTTGATTCTACAGCCTCTTTATTCGCAATAAATCTATTAAACACCACTTTAATAAATACATATATATTAGAATTTATTTTAATCTTAAGGAATCTTCATTTTAATCATGACATGCCAAATCTTATGACCTGAATTTTTTAAACAGTCCATAGTCTTCATTTCACCCTCAAGGAATTTATTTTGGCATCCCTCACATAAATCGAAGTCTATGCAATGAGCACATTTGTAGCGATTTCCTTCAACTTTCCCATCGCAATACCCAGAACCAGAGTTATCGCAGAAGCAAGCATGCTTTTTTTCTTCTTGATCAGATGGAAACTCTATATTTTTATGAGTAGAAGCCCCAAACTTAAGCTTATTTAATTGTCTTGCCTTTGAATGAATCACAAAAGTAGAATGTGGATGAGCAAATTTAGCAGAGCCTGCTACATTATCTTTAATAATTTTTTCGCAATTCTCACAGTGATAATGAGCTGGATCACAATATAGACACAAATATTGAGTATCATTGTCAGTAAATATTAAGTTGCAAATATCGCATTTTAGCCCTTTTTTAATAGAAAATCCTGGAAATTTCTCCAAAAATATTTTATTTGCGTCAGGACAAATTTCTTTGAAATCTATAGCTGAAAGTGTTGCATCAAGTTTAAAAGCAACAATAAAATGTTTGATAGCTTCTTCTATTTCATTTAGACCATACAGTATTTTTCCCTTTAGAATTAAGAGACCCACTTTATTAGGCCAATAAAAAATGCCTTCGCTCAGTACTGCTAAAGCCTCAACTTTCTTTCCCATTAGATCAAGCACTTGGCCTCTCCAATTATATGTATTAATTGGACGCGTATTGATCTTTATGGCTTCCTTATAAGCATCAAAAGCTTCTTCATTTCTACCTAGTGCGGCTAATAAAGATACCTTTGACGAGTGAAAAATTCCGTCTTTTGGATTCATTTTAATGCCTTCATTGCACAAATCCAAAGCTTTTTCATTTTGGCTTGAATTGCAAAGGGTTACAAGTTTTTCATAGTCTGGGTTATCAGTCTCTCTATCAGGAACTTGCTCAATTACATCTTTTTGGGTAAAAATAGACTTATCGACTTGTTCTTTACACAATTTTATTATCTCAGATTTGCAGACTGTAAAAAAGAGATTTCTGATTGGGTCTTGTAGAGCTTTTTCAAAAATTTTATCATAGAGACTAGGATCCTTTCCGATTTCCAAAATAGCTTCTCTTGATTCGCTATTACTTACCATCTGGTTGACCCAATACATAGCAACTTGTTTTATTGGAATATTACTGCCTGGATAATTTTGGTTTTCTGACTGGCTTGCTTCTCCTTCGTCAGTTTCTGAATAATTTAATTCTTGATTTCTCTCGTTTGGTGCTTTTGAAACTGGTTCTGGAGAGGTTTCCTTTTTTAGTTGATAAGATTCTATCTTTTCTGATTCTTTGCTACTTTCCTTTTTTGAAATAGTAGATTTTACTATATCTTTAGCTTTGTTTATATTATTGCTAGGTTTGTCCTTTGAGATTTTTGTAAAACCAACTGGATTTGTAGAATCCGATTTTTCGGTCCGATCAATAGATTTTTCACTTTCTTTTGGGGGGGAAATGCTAGAATTGGCTTTGCTTGCTTTAAATTTGCTGAACATTAAGAATATTTTGAAAGCTTTTGATAGGCTTATTTTACTGAATTCTTGGTCTGGCCTAATTTTCTTTCCTTGAAATATTACGTCAAAATCTTGTTTAAAAGTATCAAAAATAGCTTGTTTCAATTCATTAATATTGGAATTTTCGCTTATATTAATTGAAAAGGTCGCATATACTCTCATTATTAGATAATTATAATTGATAATTATATATATGAACTAGTTAAGACTAAAATAGATATAAGACGTTTAATCGCATTTTATAAGGGCTGATTCTTAATAAAAGCTTTATAAATATAGTTCACCCTTCAGCAAGTAAAGTGAGAAAGTCAAGTGGAGAGTTGGGCAAATCATCCAGTGAAATTTTCTAGTTACCAATACTATTTTATAAATAGCCACGTAGCCTCCAGCGTAGAAAGATATTTTTTTAATGTCACTAGTTCTGATTCATTAGAGCAGCTCAGTTTATACCGCTCTACAGAAGAAAACGAAGCCCTAAGATCGAATAATTAAGTAATAAGTTTTAAAAATATTTTTTTGCATAAGGAAAAGTGTCAACAAAACTCTTAACAGAAAATAATCCTTAATTTTAAATGCAAGCGCAAATTATTTTACTAGCTTCCTATCTTTCATTTAAATCATAAAGAATTGGCTTTTTCAGCTAAGTAAATTGCTGACTAAATCATTAAGAATCGTAGGATGAGCATTCATCTTTATATATAGCTTCATTATAATCATCAAAAATTTCATCCTTCCTATCTAAATCAGTTAGAATTCTAACTTTTCATGTGCGATAAAATCAGTTTTTTGGATCGTCCTTGATGCCTTCATTGCATAAATTCAAGACTTTTTCTCTATCTCCTAAATTATAGAGCTGCTCTATATTTTCAACTTCGATCTTTGTCTGGGTATCACTGAAATCTTGCTCAATTTCTGGTTTGGAATAAATCTGGGCTCATTTTTCTTCGCACAGTTTTATAATGTCAGATCTAGAAAGCGTGAAAAAATCAAATAAGCCTGGATGCAGTAATAAATATATTTTAAGAAATTCATCATAGAAAAGAGGATCTTTTCCTATTTGAATGATAAGACTACTCCATCCTCTAATGTCCCTTATGTGTTGAAACCATTGCATAGCATTTTGCTCTATTTGAAGGTCTTCATCAAGTATAACTTTATTTTTTAACTGATCTTCTTTTATATCAGTTTTTATATTATGATGTTCTTGATGACTCTCGATGTGTATTTTTGAAGCTGGCTTTTGAAGATACTCTTTTTGATTCTTATTTTCAGCTTTTGCTTTGCTCTCCTCTTCATTTTCTTCTTTTGAAAATTCAATATGATTTGTAGAATCAGCTTTCTCAGCTCATTTAACAGACTTTCCTGCTGCCTTGGAGTGAAAAACCCTATGTTTGGCATTATTTGCTTTTAATTGTTTGAACATTAAAAATAATTTGGAATCTTGTGACACGTTTATTTTGTTTAATTCTTGGTCTTGCTTAATTCGCTTTCCTCTAAATATAATGTCGAAATCTTGTTTAAAAGTGTCATTAATAAGCTTTCTTAGATCATAAATGTTGGAATTTTCGTTTATTTCAACGTAAAAGTTTAAATTGATTCTCATTTATTATTTTATTATAGTTCATTCATTATGTTATAGAAATAGATTATATATAAAATACCATTTCTTAGTTGGCCTCGTCCATATTTAGTTATAACTAAATACTTTCAGTTCCAAAATCAAAAAATTTAAGCAGCAACAAGAACTAAAAGCAATCAACGAATTTGACGGCCTAGGCACAAAGAAACACACTTTTGAATCAGAAATTCCAGCATTACCCTAAAAAGGGATTTGGCAAGCATAGAGAGAATCAAGAAATTTTTAGGTGGTCAAATTTGTATAAAAACAAAAGCTTCAGCGGCATACTACTCTTTGACAAAGAAGAATTCGCCAAGTATTCCAAGAGCGAACAATCAAATGCTTCCCAAATCGCAGAGAGAATTATGATGATAATTAAAAAAATCTAGATAATCACTGTACAATGTTCATAATATTAGTAGCATAGAAAAGTAAGAATTTCTTGTGATCTTAATAAATTAATTCAATATTTAACCTTGCAAAATACATATAGATAAATGTGAAGCTTTATTCTTAACTTATTAGTATCAAAGTCTTTGGGGCTTGAAGTTTCCCCAGAACGGTTCATTTATAGGTGCAGTTCCTCCTGGGTATGAGCGGGCTAATTTTTCAGCATACATTGACAACTGGGATTACAATTATTATCAATATAATCTTAGATACTAAATCAATACATATTATTGGAATACCAACAAGTTTGGACAATTTTCTTCTCTTGTGGAGGAAACACCCCAATATACTTTCATCAGCAATACTGGCTTCATTGACTACTTGGCTCAAGAGATGCAAGCACTTGCTGTATATGCAGAGCACAGATATTTCGGTAAATCCTTGCCATTTGGCAACAAGACATACACTTCATATAGCATGAAGTACTTATCACCACATCAAGATTTGACAGACTGGGCTTATTTAATCAACTAATCTTAAAAAAATCTATCAAAATGCACCAGTGATTGCATGGAGGTGGATATGGAGGAATGCTTTCAGCTTGGATGAGAATGGCTTACTCGAACCTTATTGATGGTGTTATAGCTTCATCAGCTCCTGTCTTATATTTCAATAGGACAGTAGATCCAAATGCTTTCAATGCTTTTGTTACAAAACAATATGCCTTAGTCGAGCCTGATTGTCCAGGCTATATTGCAACAGCTTTTGATTATATTAAATCACTTTACTTAAAGACCAGCGAGTATACTCATTTCCAAGAAATTTTTCAGACCTGCAACCCAATTACAGGGCCAGAAGACGTTGGACTTATTCTGAAATGGCTTCAACATTCATTCACAGATATGACATTATAATTTTTATGAATCATTTATCAATAATGTAAAAAAGGAATTGCTATGGTGCAGATAATATTATAGAAGTGTTAATTGAATTCAATCTTTCTACTTTATAATTATGGTATAAAACTCTAAACAAAAAGCAATCGATATTCTATTCTCATTGCTCAGCCAACCTATCTATAAGTCCAGTAAATTTGATTTATTAAGGTAAGTATAATCTTTTTCCCTTTTTATGGGAGTGTATTCTAGTAGAGAGAAATTCTATACCAAGAAGTCTTGGCCCTATCACCTCTTTACTTGCAAAAAAGTCCATCAATCATCATTTTAATAAATATACACATTTAAACAGTCGATAAATGGCTGATTTTCAAAATTGTATACATATTTATAAATAATTTATTTTAGTCTTAAGGAATCTTCATTTTAATCATGACATGGCTAATCTTATGACCTGAATTTTTTAAACAGTCCATAGTCTTCATTTCACCCTCAAGGAATTTATTTTGACATCCCTCACATAAATCGAAGTCTATGCAATGAGCACATTTGTAGCGATTTCCTTCAACTTTCCCATCGCAATACCCAGAATTAGTGTTATCACAGATGCAAGTATGACTTTTTTCCTCTTGGTCAGATGGAAACTCTATATTTTCATGAGTAGAAGCGCCGAATTTTAGTTTATCTAATTGTCTTGTCTTTGGATGGATCACAAAAGTAGAATGTGGATGAGAAAATTTAGCTGAGCCTGTTACATTGTCTTTAATAGTTTTTTCGCAATTATCACAGTGATAATGACTTGGCTCGCAATATAAACACAAATATTGAGTATCATTGCCAGTAAATATTAAGTTGCAAATATCGCATTTTTGCCCTTTATTGATTGAAAATCCTGGAAATTGATCTAAAAATATTTTATTTGCATCAGGACAAATTTTCTTGAAATTAGTAGCTGCATATGTTGCATCAACTTTAAAAGCAAGGATAAAAAATTTAATAGCCTCTTCTTTTTCATTTAGATCATACAGAATTTCCCCCTTTATAAATAAGAGATCCACTTGATTAGGCGAATTAAAAATGCCTTCATCCAATACTGATAAAGCCTCAACTTTCCTTCCCATGAGCTTAAGTATTTGGCTTCTCCAAGAATACAGATTAGTTAGGAACGTATTGATCTTTATCGCCTCATTATAAGCATCAAAAGCCTCCTCATTTCTAAATAATTTGATTAGAATAGTAACCTTCAATATAGGAAAAACTGTGTCTTCTGGACTTATTTTAATACCTTTATTGCAAAAATCCAATGCTTTTTCTTTCTCTCCTGAATTATAAAGTGCTTCGATATTTTTATAGTCTAGCGTGTAAGGCTTTTTGTCAGGCATCTGCTCAATTTCCTTGGCTTCTTGATTAAAAATAGACCTATAGAGTTGTTCTTGGCACAATTTTATGATCTCAGATTTGCAAATTGTAAAAATGGGATCTCAACTTCAGTCTTGCAAAACTTTCTCAATAATTTTATCATAGGAGTTGGGATCCTTTCCTATTTCCAAAATAGCTTCTCTTTTTTCGCTATCAATTGCCATAAAGCAAACACAATCTAGAGCAGCTTGTTTTATTGAAATATTACTGCCTGGAAAAGTTGAGTTTTCTAATTGGATTGCTTCTCCTTTGCCAGATTCTATTTGATATAATTCTGGATTGTTTTCTTTTTGTACTTTTAATGTTGTTTCTGAAGGAATCTTTATTTTAATCATGACATGCCAAATCTTATGACCTGAATTTTTTAAGCATTCTGTAGTCTTCATTTCATCCTCAAGGAATTTATTTTGACATCCCTCACATAAATCGAAATCTATGCAATGAGCGCATTTGTAGCGATTTCCTTCAACTTTCCCATCGCAATACCCAGAATTAGTGTTATCACAGATGCAATTATGATTTTTATCCTCTTGATCAGATGGAAACTCTATATTTTCATGAGTAGAAGCCCCAAACTTTAGTTTATTTAATCGTCTTGTCTTTGGATGGATCACAAAAGTAGAATGTGGATGAGAAAATTTAGCTGAGCCTCTTACATTGTCTTTAATAGTTTTTTCGCAATTATCACAGTGATAATGACTTGGCTCGCAATATAAACACAAATATTGAGTATCATTGCCAGTAAATATTAAGTTGCAAATATCGCATTTTTGCCCTTTTTTAATCGAAAAACTTGGAAATTGATCTAAAAATATTTTATTTGCATCTGGACAAATTTCTTTGAAATTAGTAGCTGAATATGTTGCATCAACTTTAAAAGCAAGAATAAAAAATTTAATAGCTTCTTCTTTTTCATTCAGATCATACAGAATTTTTCCCTTTATAACTAAAAGATCCACATCATTAGGCCAATTAAAAATACCTTCATTCGCTATTGCTAAAGCCTCAGCTTTCCTTCCGATATGGTAAAGCATTTTACATCTTCAAGAATATAAGTTAATTGGAGGCGCATTGATTTTTGTTGCTTCATTATAAGCATCAAAAGCCTCCTCATTTCTACCTAAATCGATAAGAAAAGTAACCTTTAATGAGTGAAAAACTCCATCTTCTGGACTCATTTTAATACATTTATTACACAAATCCAATGCTTTTTCTTTCTCTCCTGATTTATGAAGGGTATCGATATTTTTATAGTCTAGACAGTAAGGCTTTTTGTCAGTCAACTGCTCAATTTCCTCGGATTCTTGATTAAAAATAGACCTATAGAGTTGCTCTTGGCACAATTTTATGATCTCAAATTTGCAAATTGTAAAAATGAGTTTTGCATTTGAGTCTTGGGCATTTTTCTCAATAATTTTATCATAAAGGCTAGGATTCTTTCCTATTCTAAAAATAGCTTCTCTCGATTCGCTATCGTCAGCCATCAACCAAACCGTTTTTATAGCCATTTGTTTTATTGAAAGATTAGTACCTGGAAAACTTGAGTCTTCTGATTGGCTTGCTTCTCCTTCATCAGTTTCTGTATGATATAAGTCTTGATTGTCTTCTTTTTGTGCTTTTGAAGCTGTCTTCTGAGAGGGCTTCTTTTTTAATTGATCAGCTTCAATTGTTTCTGATTCTTGGTTGCCTTGCATTTTTGAAGTAGAGGATTTTTCTATATCTTTAGCCTTGCTTATATTTTGATTTTCGTCTCATGAGGTTTTCTGAAAGGTGACTGGATTTGTAGAATTAGTTTTTCCGGTCTGATCAATAGACTTTTCACTTGTTTTTGGGGCAGAAATGTGAGAATCGGCTTTGTTTGTTTTAAATTTGTTGAACATTAAGAAGAATTTGGAATCTTTTGATAGATTTAGCTTATTGAATTCTTGGCCTTGTTTAATTTTCTTGCCTTGAAATATTACGTCGAAATCTTGTTTAAAAGTATCAAAAATAGTTTGTTTTATCTCATCAAAATTGAAATTTTCGCTTATATTAATGGAAAAGGTCATATATATTCTCATTATTAGATTATAATAATTAGTAAATATGTAGATACGACACATCATGAATTGATTAAAAACAAATAGAAATAAGATGTTATTGTATTTTATAGGTTAATTTTTGATAAATATATAAATATAATTCAGATTCTACTTAAGAAACACTTACATATTTATGGAATCATTAATCAATGATGCTACAAAAAGATTTGCTATAGTGTAAACGCAGATAAAATGATTAAAGATAGCTTGATAGTCCTAAACACTTGTTGGAACCATAATTGAATTCAATCTTGTTTTTTTGCACCAAAATATTAAAAAATTTTAACTATAAAAATTTGGAACAAAAGAAAAATCAATATTCTACTCCCGCTTAGTCTATATATAAGTTTAGTATATTCGATTTTTCAAAGTGAGATATAATTTTTACCCTTTTTATCTTCGGTCTCATCAGGATAGGTCCTACCTACTCCATCAGGAAAAAGTCTCGGAGACCCTATTTCATCAATGTCACCCATTATTTATTTTAATCTTAAGGAATCTTCATTTTAATCATGACATGTCAAATCTTATGACCTGAATTTTTTAAGCATTCTGTAGTCTTCATTTCACCCTCAAGGAATTTATTTTGACATCCCTCACATAAATCGAAGTCTATGCAATGAGAGCATTTGTAGCGATTTCCTTCAACTTCCCCATCGCAATACCCAGAATCATAGTTATCACATAAGCAATCATGCTTTTTATTCTCTTGGCCAGATGGAAACTCTATATTTTCATGAGTAAAAGCCCCAAACTTAAGCTTATTTAATTGTCTTGCCTTTGAATGAATCACAAAAGTAGAATGTGGATGTACAAATTTAGCAGAGCCTGCTACATTTTCTTTAATAGTTTTTTCGCATTTCTCACAGTGATAATGAGCTGGATCGCAATATAAGCATAAATATTGAGTATCATTATCAGTAAATATTAAGTTGCAAATATCGCATTTTAGCCCTTTTTTAATAGAAAATCCTGGAAATTGTTCAACAAATATTTTATTTGCGTCAGGGCAAATTTCTTTGAAATCTGTAGCTGAAAGTGTTGCATCAAGTTTAAAAGCAAGAATAAAATATCTGATAGATTCTTCTATTTCATTTAGACCATATAGTATTTTTCCCTTTAGAATTAAGAGATCCACTTCATTAGGCCAATAAAAAATGCCTTCACTCACTACTGCTAAAGCCTTAACTTTCTTTCCCATTAAATTAAGCACTTGGCCTCTCCAAATATATAAATTAATTGGAAGCGTATTGATCTTTATGGCTTCGTTATAAGCATCAAAGGCTTCTTCATTTCTACCTAGCGAGATTAATAAAGATACTTTTGACGAGTGAAAAATTCCATCTTTTGGATTCATTTTAATACCTTCATTGCAGAAATCCAAAGCTTCTTCATTTTGGCCTGAACAGCAAAGGGTTACAATTTTTTTATGGTCTGGGATATCAGTCTCTCTATCAGGAACTTGCTCAATTACATCTTTTTGGGTAAAAATAGACTTATCGACTTGTTCTTTACACAATTTTATTATCTCAGATTTGCAGACTGTAAAAAAGAGATTTCTGTTTGGGACTTGTAGAGCTTTTTCAAAAAATTTATCATAGAGCCTAGGATCCTTTCCGATTTCCAAAATAGCTTCTCTTGATTCGCTATTACTTGCCATGCTGCTAACCCAATACATAGCAACTTGTTTTATTGGAATATTACTGCCTGGATAATTTTGGTCTTCTGACTGACTTGCTTCTCCTTTGTCAGTTTCTGAATAATTTAATTTTTGATTTCCCTCTTTTTGTGCTTTTGAAATTGGTTCTGGAGAGGTTTCCTTTTTTAGTTGATAAGCTTCTATCTTTTCTGATTCTTGGTTACTTTCCTTTTTTGAAATAGTAGATTTTACTATATTTTTAGCTTTGCTTATATCATTGCTAGGCTTGTCC